>VZRW01007995.1:137788-190436 GCA_013398125.1 Aegotheles bennettii
GCTTCGGTAGGTCGGCGGCGGGCAGGGGTGGCCCCGTGCGGCGGGCGGCCCCGCCTCGTGCCGGGCTCGCTTCCCTTTCCTAGGGCGGAGGCGCGGGTGCCCGCGCGTGCTTCCCGCTCTCCCGCCGGGGACCGTTAACGGCCCCGCCCTGCGCTAGGGCAGCCCGGCGGGAGGAGCCTTCCCGAGTGCGAGCCTGCAGCCGGCTCCCAGCGCCTCTGCCCTCCGCTCCGCGGGGTGTGGGGGGGCGCGGGGTTGGCTGCCCCGTGCTGCCCTGGGGCCGGGCAGAGAGCACGAGTAGGGCGTTTCAGCACGGCAGAGCGCATAGAACTCCTCAGACAGCGCAGTTCGTGTGAGAGCCCCTCGGACAGGAGCCTCTCGGGAGGCCCCAGCGTCCCCGGGTGTTGAGGGGCTGGGCTGTGCAGGGGGCAGAGCCCTGGAGGCGGCGCCGGTGCGGGGAGCTGCTCGGGTGCTGGGGGGTACCGTGTGCCCGGGCCCGCTGAGGGGGCTGGTGGTTGTACGTCTGGAAGAACATGGCTGTGAGCTGTGTAAGGGCTGCTGTCGGGACACGTGCCTTGCAGGGTTTTCACCAGGTTCATTTTAAAAGAAATCAGTAATTTGTTCATTTAATGTAGGATTAGGCTGCTTATTGGAAAAAACAGAGCTGTTTTGTTGTTGGTTATTTTTTTTCCTGTTTAGGCAGGTGAGAGACCAGTGCCCACTGGGCAGGAATAGCCGGGAAGCTGCTGTATGAGGATCTCACTGACCAGTGTGGCCATGCAGGGGCTGTGCTGCAAGGCTCGTGGGGCAGTAGTGTAACTCTTGTGTGTATTTGTTAGTAGGAAGTGTAGCCACAGACTCTTTCAATACACATGAACTTTTCAGGCAACTGACGCTCAAATTTTATCTTGGTATCATGTTGTTTTTCTGTCTTCAGATTTCTGAGAAGTTAGCACGAGGACCACTAATAAGGTGAATAGTTGTCTCTTATCTGTAATGATGATTTATAACTAGTCTAATGAACAAAGACCCTTGATAGTAAGTAACAGAGGAACAAAAGCAGGAAAGGAACTTGTTCTTAGGCCAGTTGGTTATTTGTATATTCCCACAAAGCTTCAGAACCAAACTTACTGATTGGTGTTTTTCTGTCCGTACTGTAGGTTGTTCATAGACAACTTCTATTGTGGTGTTCATTTTCAGTTCACAGAATAGCAATATTCTCAGTGACTATATCAGTTTGGAACTACTACTTGATTTCGGACTTCTTCGGGTTCTCATTAGGTAAAGTAGCTTTGGGGAGAAGGACCTGGGAGTCCTAGTGGATGACAAGCTGACCATGAGCCAGCAATGTGCCCTTGTGGCCAAGAAGGCCAATAGTATTCTGGGGTGTGTAAAGAGAAGTGTGTGGCCAGGAGGTCGAGGGGGGTTCTCCTCCCCCTCTACTCTGCCCTGGTGAGGCCACATCTGGAGTATTGTGTTCAGTGTTCTGGGCTCCCCAATTCAATAAAGACAAGAAACTACTGGAGAGAGTACAGTGAAAGGCTACAAAGATGATGGGGTGACTGGAGCATCTCTCTTATGAGGAAAGGCTGGGAGACCTGGGGCTGTTCAGCCTGGAGAAGAGAAGACTGAGGGGGAATCTTACCAATGCTTGTAAATATCTACAGGTTGGGTGTCAGGAGAATGGGGACAGACTCTTCTCAGTGGTGCCCAGTGACAGGACAAGAGGCAATGGGCACAAACTGGAACACGGGCAGTTTCATCTGAACATGAGGAAAAACTTCTTTACTTTGAGGGTGACCGAGCACTGGCAGAGGCTGCCCCGAGAGGTGGTGGAGTCTCCTTCTCTGGAGACATTCAAAGCTTGCCTGGATGTGATCCTGTGCCACCTGCTGTGTGACCCTGCTTTAGCAGGGGGGGTTGGACTAGAGGATCTCCAGAGGTCCCTTCCAACCCCTACCATTCTGTGATTCTGTCCAAGTATTGGTAACACTTAGATATGAAGGCATTTTTTTTCTAGTGTTTCCAGAAATAATGTGGCAAATTGTAAAACTGAAGTTCTAGCCCCGTGGGAAAATTGAGAATATTATACAAGTTGAAGCAAGTTCCTGTTCCACTTTGAATTGCCTATATGAGCAGCTATGTTTCCCTTCCTCATTTCACCAGAAGTTCCCAAAAAATGCTTATTTTACTTGGACTTAAGCATTATGCAGTATTATGTAGATTCTGGTAGTGTAATAGCTGAGAGCTGGAGTTCCTGTCTTAATCCTAAACTGTTGCTGAAGAAAAACTGTGCAGCCTCTGAATTAACAGATCTGTGGATGGTTGAATAATAGTTACTGGGAGAATGGGAGGATATGAATCTCTCAGGACTACTAACTGTAGTCCTATTCATGTTTCTCTTGGTTAAAATCTTGTGCATGTCTCTTTAGCAGAGGATGTGCAGGTAGGCAGCAAGTATGTAGGACTTCACAGTAATCCCACTGCTTTGGAGCTGCCTGCATATTGTGCCAAAGTATGCTAAAATACTATCAAATAGTAATCTAATTATTTTGCAGATCTCTAGCTTGTGATACTCTCACGTTTTACAGATTGCATTTTCTGCCTTCACAATGCTTTAAAGTAAAACTTCATGTATAATTAATTATTTTTGACAAAAATGTGAAAGTAGAGACAGCTGTTTCTTTAGCTGCAGGAAGATGTACCAACATTCACTCTTCAGAATAATTGGAGGTAATAGTGATAAAGCATGTGTTCTTTTAAATATGTACATTTTTATAAAATAAATACACTACAACCCAAAGAACCTAAGCAATGATTAATGTAATCTGATCTTAATTTTAATTCCAAATTTGTGAATAAGTTAATATACTGTAAGGGCCCCGTTTCTTTGTTATATTCTTCCCTTTTTATGCCAAGTCCATGCATGATATAACGGGAATGAAATGGAAAGTGTGGCACAGTTGTCCAGCTTCAGTGTTGCTAGAGGGCTGGCTCTGTAAGATGCTATTACAGGCAGTGCATTAATTAGATGAATTAATTTGTGACCTGTCTATATAAGTACTTTTACAAAGCGAACACTTGACTAGAAATCTTCATTTCAGTCACTTCTTCAGAACCAATTAGAGACTAAAGCTGATGAAAAGCATAAGGTATCAATACTTAGATCTATTGGTTTGAGACTAAGGGGGAGCCAGCTGAATTTAAAATCCTGATTAAGACCTGTGAATCCCTTAGCTGAGGTCTGTGAGGTAGTTTTTCTTTCTCTTAAATAACTTCAGCTGTGTTCAGCCATACCAAGGCTGGAGAGCAGATGGACGGGTTTTCTTTATTTGCTCCCTTTGCATAGATAGAAAGAACTGGAATTGGGTGGTTTTCCAGACAGGCTGCAGAAGTTAGATTGTGCATGCTGCAAATCTGAGATGCAGTACTGCTGAGTTGGAGAAGAGGTATTTGGATTATTACCTGTTGAGATAAAGACTTTAAAGTTTCCAATACTTTGTGTTATTAGTGAGATGCTAAGGCACCTGTGATCTGATTATTTAACATTTTTATGTATTATTTTGAATTAAGGTTAAGTATTATCATGATTGCTGCATCCAAGTATAAGCTGCTAACATCTTTTTCATAGGTAAATAGTAACTTTTTTGCTTGTCTGTAGTAGTGTGAAGGTAGGAAGTGAAACTCATAGTTGGACAAATAAAGTAGGAAGTTGGTAGGTTTAGCTTATTAGGGACTTTCCTTAAGAAATACTAGTCTAATGTGAGTCTTTATATATATATATACACACACACACTTGAGGCATCACTACAAAAACAATCAGTAGCTGAGTAAAATAATATTTAAATTTATTATTTAAACAATCATAAGATTATTTTTTTTTCATTTTCCAGAACTTCTGCAACAAAATATTCTTTTTTTACAATTCTGGCAATAGAGTTATTAGGCTGTTTTCCAGAATGTGAATTTGATGGGTTCCTAATTCTCTCAGTGAAAGCTACGTGAAAAACCCTCCGTAAGTGGGCTATCTACCAACATTTCAGAGCAAGTGTCAGAGGGTAGTTTCCTGAGCTTTTAAAATGTTAATAATTCTGCTGCAGAAGTCAGAAGATATTAAATAAATTCTGATAACTACCTCATGAGTAAATAGTTTTGATTGCCATGAGAAGTGGTGGTGCTTATGTTTATCGGCTCTAAAGACAGTCTGTCTCCATGTGTTTATATTGTTGCTGTGCATGGTGAGTGAGGTTGCCAACTGGTTACTTCAGCTCTGTGACAGAACAGATATAAAAAACTCTTCATGTATACAGGAGATAATGTCCTCATCTCTTGTTTAGACAGTCTATAGGTAATGCAAACATTTTCTATGCCACGTTTTCTTTCGGTGACTGTAATATATTGCTGATAGGCATTGCCAGACAATGTAACTGAGAAATATAAAACATGCTTTTTATAACGCTTATTTCCTGTAATGCCACTTCTGGTTTCCAGGTGGGAAGGACAGAAAGTAACTTTCTCTGGAGGCTGTAGATGTGATCTGAAGCTTACTGAAGTCAGTAACAAGTTAATCTGATTTCAGTGACCTTTCAGTCAACGTGGCCCTTCATGGAGGCTTTTCCAGGTCATTGTGCGAAGGCTCTTCCTTTCTCGGGTCCCGTGTCGGCCGGAATGTTTTAAAGCAGTTGGTTTGTGTCTTTGTGGAACAATCTTTCTCTTTTGCTTGTTTTTTCTGAATTTCTAGTTTAAAAGACAAAACAGGATGATAGAGCTACCAAAACAAATGTATTGAGATGCCCACCTAATGTTAAATGTGTTCAAAATTAGCTGATTGAATATCTAGTAATGGGAAAGCTGACAGGTATACAGGCATAAAAACCTTCACATATGCACTGGGAGCATGAAAGCTTTGTTCCCTCAGATGGAGTTAGGAGGGAAAGTATTTAGTCAGTTTATTTTCTGAAAAATATACTTTTTTTTAAAAAGAGTTGTGTATGTTAGTCAACACAGAAAACAAAGTATGGTTGTCAGGAGTGAACTAAGAATTGTTTGAAAGTAACATTTAGAATTGAAATTGATGTTTTTTGCAACTCTTGGTGGCCTTGGCTGTCTGGCTGAAAATTATACTTAAGTTCTTAACAGCCTGGAATTACACCATCAGAGACTGCAAACCAATTTTTTCTTGCTTTAATACTCAGTTGACAATCAGAAGTTGTTGATGTAAACGAAGTGCACATTGTTTAAATAACAAACATTAAAGCTCTTGGGAACCAGAGAATACTAGTCTTTTGTAGTGCTTTTGTTTGCACGTCTGTTAACAGAATCGGTTTCATCCTCTTTCACTTTGGAGAACTGGTTATGGAAATCCATATTGCTAAAATATGTTTGAACACTTAATTCTTTGTGAAAGATGTTGATGGGTGAAGCCCAGATACAAAGAATTAAGAACTACCTCTCAAGTTTGTTGGTACAATTGAAATTGGTGCCATTCATCAGAAAAGTCTGGGAGTACCTTGACTGGTATTTTTCAACACATTATGGATTTACTAAAATAAAACTTAAAAATGTTAAAAATCACTGATTATGCTGGATGCTAGAAATGGGTATATGATATATTTTCTTAGTCATCTTTCACAGACCGCAAGATTGTTTATGGTGCCTGCTGGGTGTAGATCCAGTGCAAAAATTCACTGTTATATAGCTCACCCCAGAGAAATCTCAGCACGGGAAAATAGGTCAGAATAAGGAATAATACTTCTGCTTTAATAAAGTTGTCCCATCTTGAGCACATTTGAACAATTTTTGAAAATACTGTATTTAAAAAATGTTGGATCTTTCTTCTAGTCCTTTTGGTCTGTCTTCTAGTTAAATGATTTGTTTTATTAACATCCTTCTGTGGAAATGGTAGGGTTCATTAAAATCATGTGTTATATATGGTGTTTAGATACCCCAGGGGCAATCACGTTAAATGTACAGCCAGCAGTGCCAGACATAAGTGTCAGCTTATGGAGTTGTGGCAAAACCTGCACAGACAAAAATCTGTGTATCCTGGAATATCTTCTGGAAGCATGGTTACTTGTCATTACTACTTAGTGCTGGTGTGGGAGCAGTGGACACCTGAAGGACCAAGGGTAGGATGGGCCTAGTGGTCTCCAGAGATGTGAGGAGCATCCAAGGCATATTGGCAGTTGACATGAGAAGAGTTTGCAATTGCTGCCATAAATCTTCAGCACTGCCATAGAATCTGATTTAGAAAGACGTTTCTTTTAAGTAACAAGCTGAGGATTTTGTGCTATTTAAGTTTTTCTTGATTATTCATTGTCTAATCTTGTTAATGTGAAGATAGTGTCTAATTTATCTGCTCTACTTTATCTGTTTCGTTTCTTCCTTTCAAAGTCAGTAGACTGAAAGTAAGCTTATTTTGAAATACTGATAAGATAGAGCCCCTGCGCATCATTGGTAACAGATTTTCTGATTTTAGGAGGACTATTGTGTTGCTGTCACCTGACTAAATGAGTTAAAATAGTCATGGAATTTGTAAAAGCTTATCTTGATTTCTTTTGTTTTGTCCTATCAGTTTTTCAGAGAAGCTTCTGTTTGTCTTTACTAAAGGAAAACTAACTGGCAAACTAAATAATGTATGGGTTTATTCACAGTTATCACTAGGGATCAACTATCTTGAACAGTGTATGCTATATGTTCATTGCAGGTTTATAGTCTACATTAGCATAGTGGCAGTTATATAAATAAATGTAACATTAGGCTACATAAGCAGAAATTGAGCTTCTTCCTGCTGTGGCAGATAGCTGATGAAGGTAATGGAAGAGGAAGGGGGAAAAAGAAGCCAGTCTCCTTCACTGTTCTGTTCCCTCTGTATACTTTACGCCTCACCTACCAGTGAGCCCATACTTGTAGCACAAGTCCATTAGTGTTGTTTAGTTTCAAGTTTAATTTATTCCTGCTTATTACGTGGCTAATTCAGTGAAGGTTGTTTTAAGTCAAAGAAATTAATGGGCCTGTTAACTAAAAGAAAAAAGATCTTATTTGGCAAAATGTTGTTCTGTTGTCACTTTTTTTTCTCTCCGAGTGTATGAGTCTTAAAGTAGCATCAGTATATAGTGTACTGTCTCAGGACTTAAACTTTAAAGCTATTCTTACATTTTGAAAATTAAGGCTTAGTTGTGTGGGTAGGTTGTACACAATACATAAGATAAAACCTCTTTCAAATAGTGTATGTTGTTCAAGAACTAAGCAAACAAGCAAAAAGTAACACCAGATGCCCTGTGATAATGCCAACTTTGAATCATTTGATTGTTTTATGCTGGTCTAAGTCAGCACCTAAGACCTTAAGTATGGAATAAAAGCATTTGACTGAGGAGGACAATAAATCATATGTTGCGGAAAGAGAGAGGATTGCGGGTACAGAAATGGAATAACCAGAGGCAGTAAATGTTAAAATCTCAATAGGTAAGCTGAAAAGTTGAGGTGAAAGGGATAGGTTTGTGAGTTGCTAAAAAGGTGAAGGATTATGCATTGGGGAATGATAATTTAAAGTGTGAATATGAGAGATTCACACAGAGCGAGTTCTTCACTTGTTTCAGCTTACTGTGTGAGCCAAAGTAAATTGCTTAGTCTTTCCTAGCCTCAGTTCCCATAAGAAAAACAGATGATAATTTGTTCCCTACTACTTAAAGGTATGGGGAGGACATACATTAAGTATCATCTGGAACCGAGCTGGTTATGCAAGCTATATGTTATTTATGTATGGTCCCCATATGTGAATCAGTATAGGTCAGAAATTACAGAGCCTGGACAGTATTGATTCTTAATGAGAAACTCATGGAATTTGCTTTTCTAATAAACTGATAGAGGTTTTTCTTTCCTGTCAAACGTAGGTTTTCTCAAGAAATACAGGAGAGTCTTAGGTTGTCTTCTAAGTGATAAGTACTTGTCTTAAATGTTTATCCTTTATCAGAGCATACTAAATTTAGTCAGTTTTTTCTGTGTTGGGAACAGAAACAGTGAGCTCTGATGGAACTACAGTTCATTCATTTTATGTTGAAGATAATGAAAAGCTTAAGTTATGTAGGATTTTCCAGATTCTGTTGAATTAAAAGAATCCAGAGAAATTAGTGTTGGAGAAATAAGCAGAAGTTCTTTTGGAATAACAAATACTATTTGTAGCTGGCTCCATAAGCTACTTTAATGTCAGTTTGGATACATTACATGTGTGCTTTTTCAGCAGATTTTATTTTCATTATTTCCACACTATGTGCTTAAAATCTTTCAGTAAGTCTTCATCCGGCAAATTGGATGATGACAGGTGAAGAGAAGGTACTATAACCTGACCTGTGACTATATTCGGTTATAAAAGTTCTAAAATGCCAAGTAAGGAAATTACTCAACAAGCAAGGGAAACAGATACTGAGATAAGCATGAGTCCTTTGGGAATGTGCCAGTGTAGATATGATTGTGCCTTTTTGCTGAGAATGTCAAATCAGCTTCTTTAAACAGTGTAATTTCTTGAACTTTGTTTGCACTTGTTTTTTTTTTTCTATTTTGGTTTCACATCCTAGATTGTAAGAGAATGTAAAATCTGGTGATGAGATGGACTAAGGTGACTTTATCAGTTACTTAACTGCATGGACTGCTAATTCTAGTTGATCTGTTGGGGAATAACTGAACTGCAGTATCTCGTACTCCCAGTCTTCCTGTGTACAGCAGTGTAACCCCAGTGGGCAGAGCTCTGACTTGTCTGGCATGAGACTTCCATTCCTACAGTAGGATAATCAGTCACGATCAAACCCCTTATTGCATCAATGCTTGTAAAGCACTACTAATCCTAAAGATGACAAGCTTGCTTGTAATACTGCTGCTCTTAACATCTAGTTCTGAACCTGAGAAGTCATTATTTCCTTAGGATAAAGGGATTAGACTGCTCTAGAATTATCATGAGTGTTGTTACTACTATAAAGATGGTGGCAAATTTCTATCATGGAGCTTGGAGCTAGACTGGAAACCTAATGTAAAGTGGAAAACCCTGGGTAACTTTTAAATGGGAACAGCTTCAGTCCCCACTATTTTGATTTGTACAAGATGAGCAGGTGAACGGGTCAAACTCCATTCTTTTGATGTCTCAAGTCTTCCTCACCCCTTTCTGAAATACTAATGTTGTCTGCAGGAGTGAGATTTTCTTTTTGTGAAAGATAAGTCTGAGTCAAGACATTTTTCATGGCCTTTCATTTTATGATGTTTATATTCTTAAGAAGCTGGGCTCTGATTGGGAAGAACAAAACTTCCCACCACCATTCTATACAGCAGTACAGTACCAGGTGGCTTTGCATTGCTCAGCAGTGGAGGATACTACTGATGGACAGCCTTTCTTTCCATTTTTACATGCTCAGTGAAAATCGGAGAAGCCCACTAAAGTGTCATTGCAGGGGAACTTGCAGAATGGTATCTCAGGATCAGGGCTTCAAATTTAAAAATTACCTGGATTTAAAATGTAAGTACTTGTATGCTAAACATTGGGTTTCCCAATTTAAAGGGGTAGGTAAAGGGACTTGACAGCTAGTTCCCATTTGGGATTAGAATTTTAACTTCCTTGAGACCCGGTAGAGTAAAACGTATTCATTTGCCAAACTGGGAAAGGAGCATCAAGTAACATTATAATGTATAAAAGAATTAAGAACTACACAATATGATTGCACAATTATTTTGCACATTATGATGATACCTCTTCCCTTTTCTACATTTTCCTTTGCTTAATGAGGAATAAAATATAAATGGACACTGCTTGCATATTTTTCTTCCCAGCTTCATCGAATCAAGCACTTACACTTGCTTATTTTGTGAAGATGAAAGCCTTCCATCCATACCCCATCACTTACTCATTGCTTACTGATTTTTTTTCTGACTGTGATCTGACTATTCAGTTCTCTGTATGTTTTTTCTGTTGGCAGCTGCAGTTCATAGTGTATTGTATAGTATGTTGTAATGTCATACAAGTTTCTGTTAAAAAAAGCTTTTGGTTAGCATGTTAATATTTTGGTTCTTACTTGTTACTGAATACATTGTATTTAATGAATGATTATGATATTTTGGGGAAGATGCCTTCAATTATTTTTTAATTTGATTTCCATACCATAAACAGAATCTCCATTTGTTGCTTTCTAGGTTTGTGCTGTGATAGCTTAGCAGTTTGCTTTTATGTGTTTTTATTTATCTCAAATTTTTCTTCTGTGCAGTGTTTCATAATGGTTAACATGAAATGTTGCCATATTTAACTTAATGTTTGTTGTTATGAGCTCATGGCTTCTAAACTGGTGTAGTTCTAGCTGCAAGATAAAGATTTATATGTGTAGTATAAAGATCAGTATAGTTCTTGCAGTGAGATGTCAGGTAACTTGGAACATTAGTTAAAAGAACAAACAGTACTGCTTTTTGAATTCCTTTCTTCCTGGTCAGTTTTAAAGGTTACTAATCTCTGGAGAAAGATAATAGGTCATATGTTCAATGTAATAGCTTCTTGGTTTTCTGCTTTATCTGCTAATTTTAAAGTCTTTTAAAGTAAGCTGATGTAAACAGGTCTTAATGTGAAATTTATGAGAAGGACAAAACCAAGGTGTATTTACTCATTACACGTTACATGCTCAGTATTACAATAGCTAACTGTTTATATTTTGTGTGCCTTCTAACATAAGCTACTAAAATCTGGAGTTACTCAAATCATTAACTAAATAGAATAGTTTGATATGGAATGGATAGCAAGTTCCCTGCTATCTCCTCACTTCCCTGCATTAATCATAATTTATTTTACCTCTAATTTTCCTCTTTCAGGTCTTTACAGAAGGTAAAACTCACCTGTGTGCACATGCAGCTAAAGTACCATGAAGCATACCTGATTGTAGCTGTCTTTCTGTAGAAGTATGTCAGTTGGTATAGAATAAAGGCAGATTACAAAAGCCTATTCAGAGCTACTTCAGTACCAAACTCATTTGTGTACCGGAATGTTAAACAGGAGCCTTCTTAAAGATACATTTCTAACATTGACACTGCCATTTCTGTTCTATATGAGAACTTCCTACAAGTGTTTTTTTAAATAATTTTTTGGAGGTTACTGTGATTTTAGCTTTGCGTAGCAGCTCAAGTGGTTGTGTGGATAAAAATTATGCTAGTACACTAGTAGCCACATTGGCCTTGTGTACGCTATCCATCATATTGTTTCTGTCATAGTAAAGATCAAGTTTAGGACTTGCAACGTTTGGCAGACAGAAAAAAAATGTATTTGCAAATGGGATTTCAGTTCCAGTACACAAAGTATTAAATTGAGGTGAGCATGTGTTAAATCTCTAGTCTTTCCTCATTATGTTGAATTATACTCAGAAGCTATTTATAGTTTTACTTCAGTTTGGAGCAGCTTCTGCATGAAGACAAATGGACAAAGAGAAACCTTTTTAGCTTCCATCCTTAACCCTTCATACTTCAGGAGCTTTGAAAGTTAAGCAACTTAAAATTTCATGGTTCCTTCATGGTTTTTATACTGTTGTTTTGCCAACATAGTTTGGTGGTGGGATTGCTCACATAGAGCACCAGTTTCTCTCTGAAGAAAGGTGCTTTCCTCTAAGTGGGTTGCTGGTGTATGTGAACGTACTAAGTCTGCATATACTTGGCTGGAATTTCTCCCAAAGCATGTGATGGGTGGGCAGAATATTGCCAGGTATTGAAATGGTGAGAGGGAAATAAATGATCTTGAAGACCTTTCAGATTAGCTGTGAGTCAGGCAGATAGGGCTGGTCTCAACCTGTTAGTGTAATACACCTCAAAAATGAGGACTATGTAGTACTGCAAGTAATAAAATAATGTATAAAAGTTATTGAATTAAAGGCAACTGAGTGAAGATACACGGCAATAGTCATATTAGCATGGTACAGAAAATAATTGAGGTATTGCCTCTAACATAAAAACAGTGAAAAAAATGATGCATCTTTACTAAGGACATAGGTACAAGAAGGGTTTTACCACTGGCTGTGCTGCTATGCAGTATAACTTACAGCAGGTAGAGGGGGACCCAAGATGACTTGTAACACCATACCTTGAGTTTTTTGATTTTGCTTTTCTGTTACCATGGAAAAGGGCAGATACATATACAGGCCATATAAATCAATGTTCCCAGCATTTTATTCACATATTTTGTTCAATTGTGATTATTTAATTTCATTTTTATGGGCATAGTTAGATAGAAATTGTGATCTAATTTTTTTTTAAGCATAATCAGTCAAATTATTTGAATAACTAGTCCAAGTGCATTGCTGCCTTAAGGTCTGAGAGAAAATTTACCTCTTTGAAATAGGGAAATTTGCATCTAAAAGGCACCTTTGGCTCAGTCAGCTGTGTTGATAGTTACTCAGTATCACCTGTTCTCTGTTAAAACTTAACCAGTTTGCCAAACTAACATCTATCTAAACCATTGAAATGTAAAGGCTTATATATTAAAAAGTTAATGGTAATTTCCTTTATGTATAATATCTTAATTTTTTGCTAGGTAAATGCTTAAGGACTTCAATACTTTCTTTCTGTTTCCAGAAGTTCCACTGTAGTTTTCACTAACGTCAGAATAAAAATTTCAGAGTATTTTATTTTTCTGCAATGCTCTAGTAAATGAACAACTTTACCCCTTAGCCATAATACCTGTGAAAGCTGACATTCATACAGTTCTAAAGATGTTGCTAGGTATGTTGTTTCTGTAGCCACAATAAGGAGCAAGTGTGCACAGTGAACCATCTGTAATCTCTGTAGGGCTATTCACTATTGTACAGAGCCAGCTTGGCCCAAGTCTGAAGGTAATATTTTCCTTAAGGAAGCTTTATCTCTGAAAAAAAGTTAAACCTTTCAACTTCCAGACAATGAGAATATCTTTTTCAGTTGTTAAGGCTGAATTGTGTTCTTGGGAGATGTGTGTGCAATCGGAAGATCCTGAAATAACCTTGAAATTTAGTTGCATTTTCAAGAACAGAAATACTAGAGATTTGGATATAAAAGTCAGTACTGCCCTGTAAATGACATCTGTCGAAGGTTTTGTTTAAAATACAATGTTGATGTCAGAAGCATGTGTTGTGAACTCTCCTTTTGAGACTTCAGACTTTCAGATGTTTTGTGTGAAGCCAGCTTTCAACTTCCTGACATATGAAGGTATCGCTGAGATCAGCTATTTAGTATATCGGGTTGTCAGTTACTTTGAACCTCACAAAACTACACTAATGATACCACATGAAGGATGTAGTTGCATACTATAGAAGCAGATGAAATTTACAGGATGTGGCTCAGGGTGGGGAAAGAATGGAAGAGTTTTGGTGCCATAGGTTCAGTCCTGCCAAAAAATACTTGCTCTTGTTTCTGTTTACAGGAAGGTTAAATATTTGCTCTTCTGGAGAGATCCTGCATAAAAAGTTAGGAGATAAATGAACTCCTGATCAAGTTATCTGTTCAAAGAATTCTTGTGGGCTTGTATGCCATCTGGCTTCTTCTGGAGCTGCTGGTGTAGTTTCTGGTTTTGCATTGCCTTAGAGCATATCTTGATCTAGTGATGACTTGTGTGCTGCTGTTGACTTATTTGAGTGGGTGGCTCTTTTTTTTTAGCTAGCAGACATCTAACTGGAATTGTCTAGTGATGCTGACAAATGAAGAAATACCCCCTTTGCCTTAAATTCAAGAGGAAGTGCAGCTTTTGTTGAAGTCTACTGCTAACATATCCACTTGTGGTGGGGAGAGTAAAAGGCAGTAGATTACTGATTTATCTTGCCAACATAAACTTACGAATACCTGTTTGACACCCTGTCTCCCACAGTACAAAAGCACAAGCACAGTCTTACCTAGAGCTGTTGCCCAAAACGCTGATATCCCATTTTTGTTTATGAATGAGCAGTCTGCATCCATTTTTTTGTTACAAAACTTCTTTTTTTGAGTGAGACTTTTGTAAAGGTGAGGAAATAACAATGGTGGATTTGTATTTTAAATATTTTTTTCTGCCGTAGTGTGGAGGCCACATACGATATGGAGGAGTAAATTCTCTTTCCCAAGCCACTAAAGCAACTGCAATTGAGAGAGCAGCCTTTGATTATGGCTATCTGTGTGCTATAACCAGTTAATCCCAGTGATGTAGGTAATTGTAGTGGAAGATGGATTCCAGTAACTGTAATAATGCAGGATACCAGCTCACAGGATTTGAGCCTAAATAAGAAATTATTTATATTTTTTTGAGCAATACACTGGATTTGTGCAGGAAGATGTACTTGTTTAGTATTTTAATGCCTGTTGCACAATATCATAGTGATGTTCTGTGATTTGTATTACAAAGTCAAGCTGACTGTTTGCTATTCTGGGAACAGATTTTACTAAAATCAAATTCAATCAAAGCCCAGTGAATTGTTGCTTAGTTTAGAAAAAAGTTCTGTTTTCCTGATTGGTCAAAAAAAATCAGTTTCAGAAAACAGAAGACTTAAAAGAAGAAAATCTGATGCTAGCCTGATATCTTCATTTTTTTAATCTTCTGATCAAATCTACAGATGGAAATTAAGGCTATTATGATCATGCATCTTTGACCAGATGCTTCACTTTCATCTTGGGTCCTGTATTATTTTATCAACCTCAGTATATCAGAAGATTTAAGTTCTAAAATAGATTTTTCATTGGTAATGATACCTGCAGATAGTATTCTGCCATGATGAAGTCATTCAAATATTGTGAGTTTTTTTTAAAGATGCTGAAATACCTGGAAGAATTTCTTTCTTGACTGAAGGTTTATCAGTCTAGTTGTTTAAATGGTTCTCAAAAATAAAGATTTGAGGACTGAGTGTTCCTCAGCAAAACGTGCACAGCACTTTTGTGTATCTTTGACCTTTTACCTAATCTTTCTACTCAAAAGGTCACTGTTCTTCAGAGCTTTTAACTTCTTTTGTTTGTAACAGCCACTGTATGTTCACATCTCCTTAATTATGTGGGTTTATGTATTGCAAAACAAAAATCAATAAATAGCATTTACTTAAAAGATCTCGCAAGGCACAAAGGCAGTGCGGAAAGAATTATCAAGTTCATCACAAAAGCCTACTCCCTTTACTCCAGTTCTCAAACACAGTGGAGACCATCTCAGTGGCTGAATTGAGAATATATTATCAGTATTCAGATTTTTGCATCATTTGATTCCAAATATATAGTCCCTTTGAAGTAAAATGGCTGATGCTTCCATGTGATCCAAGCTTGTATTTACAGAAGTATCTTCGTTTCAGGTCAAGGAAAATATTTTCCTTTTGGAGCACAACTTTAGAAACCATGGGCCTTGATCCTGCAGGCAAATAGGTAGTCATTAAACGGTAGCAATGCCATTTGATTGCTCACCTTAGTTATTTTAATAGTTCAGTAGTAGTTATGAAGAACAACTTAGTATTTCTAGCTTTTTATTCAGTATTTTGATTTAACTTTTCAAAAGTGACAGATGGTATGGAACTTCTCAAAACACTGATTTTGGTTTAAATCATCCTTGCTGCAGGGGTATTTATAAAGGTTTCTATTGCAATGCCTAAATAATACATGCTTCATGTTCAAAAAGTGATTTGTTACTGAAAGCGCTGCAGATTAGGAAAAAAGTTTGGATCCATGTATTTGGCAATATATAGTGATAAACCAACAGCTTTTATGCATTTGTAAACCATCTGTACATGTCTTAAAGCCAAATGGTATTGTAGTCCCCTGGTAATAGCCAGTGACAAGAACTAAATACTGAATGGATTGGTATTGCTGCTATTTCATATAAATAATAAGTACTAAAAGAAGTTGCTTTTTATGGTCAATAATATTCAGATAGCATTTAGAGGTAACCTTATAATTTGTCAGGTGCTGCTGTAGGAAAATGAAGGCTGATGATTGTCATAAATTTAGATATTGATTAGCAGGATTCTTGCGATATCACTGTGTCTGGTCAACAGCTGCCTCTGTGCACAGTATTCCAGAAACATTACTTTATTATGTGAGCCAAATGACCATCTTTGGTTGAACAGCTCAGTTATAGGTAGGTCTGCAGTCTTTGCCTGAAACCTTGTATTAAAATTTAGATAAAAAAAATATTTGGTGATTGTTACCATCACCAAAAAAAGGATGACAAAAATAAGACCTGTAATTACCTGTCCTGTCCAGTTTTCCAGTTGACTATACATACCTGTTTTTTCTCCCACATGCATGTTCTCATGACTTCTTGTTAGGTCCCACTAGCCTAGTCTAAAACAACCCACTTAAATCTCCTTGAGCTGCTGTTCACCCACAGATAGAATCTTCTTTTAAGCCCATATGATACATTGCTCACTCTTATGTATAGAATTGCTTGATCTATGAGTTGCTTAGATTGGCCCAGCTTTTGAGTTTTTATTTTCTGTGGGATATATTTGGACCAAGCTTCTTGTTGTTTTGGTGGATAGGTGCTGTTGCTGGTATATTGGTTTACTTGCAGTGCCAGCATGAGTTGTAGGCATAAAGATCATCCTTCTATTTTCTTGCAGAAGTTGCAAGGAAACATGTAATGTCTTTATCACTTCATCCCTGAGTTGTTTCATATTCTGAGTGTACTAAACTGTTACTACACTGCCTGCTGTTTCTTCAGTTTTGAGGTTATTGTACAGCTACAGTACCTGGCTTTTAAAAAGACAAGGTTGAATTTTGGAGGAAGATTTGAACAGCATGGTAGAAGTGTCAGAAGAGTTTCCTCAGTGTAATCAGAATTCTGCATTCAGAGGTTTGCTTCTGTTTTTCCCTTGGTTGGCAAGTGTCTTAGTAGACTTTCTGCTCTACCATCATAAGGGATTAAAAAAAACCCCAAGCAACTCTACAGCTGGAATTGAACTGAGAGTAAATACTCTGAAGATAGCTATTAATAACTCGGTTTCTTCTGTGGTAAGGTCAGTGAAACAGTCCTTTAATTTTGTTTATACTACAGATGGAAGTGTAATATCAAGTGAGCAAATGAGGGAGGGGAAAGCTCATAGTGGAAGTTAAAATTCAGAATTTAAAGAATATCCTACTTTATTGGCCCAGCTTTTCAGCAGGCAGAGGACAACATAATTGCTTTTGCATATTGTAGGAATCAAGTTATTAACTGCATATAGATTAGGATGATCATCATCAAGCTGTACCAAATGAAAACTGCAAGTTAAAAGAATATACTGTTTTTACCCCAGAAAAGTTCAGTGCTATGTGTGTATGAAAGTTCCAGAGAAGAAAAGAAATTGCACTTTTGCATTGGGTTGCTCTAATTTGTTATCTCTGATGCATTGCTGTTTGTTATTTCTGTAATTTTATTTATAGCTTGAAGCTGTAGTGTGTGACAGACAAAAAGGAACTGTTAGCCAGAGGTGGAATTAGTGTGCTTTGCTTTGTATGTAGGGCTTAAGTGGAAACTTGATGAAAGTCTATTTAGATGCAACTTTTAAAAATAGGGTTTTAGGCATCTGACTACCAGTAATATTCAGCAGTGATGGGAAGCTGAAACTGTGTCACCCCCTTTAAATTGGCTTGTCTAATGCTTAGGTGATTATCATGGTGAGTGAATATTATTAATGAATAGTGAAATGTGGAATAAAAATAATTATAAAAGGAAAGGCAAAGCGTACTTCTAAGGTATTGTAAGGGTAATTTAAGGCCATGCATCGCACAACATAACTATTGGAAGAGAATTTTTAAAGCTATTTTTAATTTTATCCTATATGTAGTGAATCACTAGAGATTAGTAAACTGTTAATGACATAGTTGTTGATTTTAAAAGTCTTTAAATTTAGAATTCTTGTCTTACTGTTTAGGCTGGGGGAAATACACTATGTACCTTAATGTGTTTCTTGTAACAGGTATATTAAACTTCAGTTGCAGTGTGTAGTTACTGTTTTTTAATAGATCATTGACCCGTCAATCAGACTCTGACCATTTCAGAGATAAAAAGCTAGGCTTTCATTGGCTATTATGAATAGAGCACCTTTCCACAAATTAAGAAATGGTGTAATAATTAACAGGTATAATGGATATGTGCATTCAGGTTTCGGTTATATCTTTATGAGCTTTAGCTCCTGTTATCTTTGGTGTAGTTAACCCCCTGTCTACCCACAGATAATTTAACTACCATGTAAAAGTGGATTTGTTTTGTGACAGTGGCATTTTGCTAACATGATAGGGTTTTTTTTCCTCATTTTTTAAGATCCATATTAAGAGTTGTTCTTTCAGACTTCTTCTTTAAAACAAGGCACAGAACTTCACTAACAAACTCATTAAATAAGTAATGATACTCTTCTAAAGAAGCATAGCAAAGATTCTTTAAGCAATTTTTCATACAGAGAATTTACCTAAACTAATTTGTTTCTAATTTGCAGACTTAAATGATTGTAAGTACTGATGATTCCTGGTACTGGGGTTTGGTATCTTTGACCTAAGTCAAAGTCACTCGAAAATTGCCAAAGCAGGTCATTTGATAGTGGATTTATTAGGTGAAGCAGGCAAGGGTCACATACCATTCCTAAGCTCTAAGTATCTTAAGAAAAATGAAAATTGTAGGTTTTGAAAATATAAATGATAATTTAGTTGCAAAAATTGATTAAATTACATATGGAATCAATTGCTTTGATGTAATATACTTGCACTGCAAAGTATGAATCAGGAAAGAAAATACTAAGCTCAGAGAAGTTACAGAACTGGAAAGTTAAGGAAAACTTACTGAATTTATGTATAACTTTTATTAATCTTTAAACATGGCAAAAATCAAAAGAGAATTGATAGTTAAAAAGGAAAGCTGGTAAAATCCTATATATAACTGGAAGTTTACCAAGGTGTAGAAGTCACTTCTGTTTTGAAAAATATTTTCCTATTAAAGTATTGTTGGCGTCTTAATTAGTGCTACTAATCTGATTTCACATGTTTTATATGCAGTAGTGTTTCAGGTATGTTCCATGTACCAGATATTTATTCAGAACGCACTTGAATAGAGGCTCAATCTTTTCTAGTACAAAAATGAGTTCACTAGCTGTCATAGCCATCATTCTATTGTAAATTCAATTTCATCTATTTTGGGGAAATTCAGTAGCTTGTGGCATCAATTGTCCCTGTATGTGTACGGTGTAGTAGAACTGAGCAGCGTTCAGTTTACTTTGTGAGCAGTAGCTCACAGATTTTTGTCATTGGTGGAGTTTTAGTACTGTAGTAAATAAGTCACTATGTATTATTTATACATTTTTGTCATGTCAATGGTACTTAGGTATAAGGTGTGTCTATAAAAGCAAATACTCAGGTACTTGTCTAAAAGAAGTATTTTCAAAGTACTCCTTAGTCACACATCTTGATGTGTATTTATAAATGTAGATGTAAAAAGATGAGTTACTCTGGAAGAAAATATAGAAATTTTTCAATTATATTTGGTGGCGTCATGCCTGCTGCAACTTGAGTCCAAAACTGCAAGTCCACATTTGCAAGAGAAATTAGGTTTTTTACAGTATACTGTGAGACTCTGCCAAGGTCCAGGTCCACAAAATGAGATCCTCAAGGCAAAAAACCTGAAAGGGACACAGTAGTTGTCTTTCTTTCCTATTTATAATACCTCATTACTTGTCCAAGTAGGCAGTTTACCTTCGTAAAAGATGAGGGGTAGTAGGATGTGGTCTATGCAGCTCTGACCCAATAATGGCTTACATTGGGACTATGAAATGCAACCTTCCCTGTTCCTAATCTCATCTTCATAAACCTTCCAGTTATTTGTTCATCTATTTTTAATAGCCTGTTCTCTCATTAATTGTCTTATGCTGCGATGTACCCTTACTTCCTTAACCAGAGATATAGATAGATAACTACTTTTTTTGCTATATTCTAATCCCTGCACACATACTATGTAATATTGTAGTGCAAGCAGTACTACTTATTATTAAACATAATTCTGCTGTAATCTTTATCTTCCTGTTTCTTTTTCTTTCCCTTATCTAAATCCAAAACTCTTTGCTTGGCCACAAGGATCTTTTCATAATGTAAGAAGAATTCATTCAATTGAATCTCAAGGATAAAAATAAAAATAGTAAATAGACTTTATGAAAACCACAAATATGCCAAGATAACAGCTTTGTCTAATTCAGACTCTGCATAAAGAGTTTGTGTTTATATATATATTGAGAAGAAAGTTTGATGCTTTTGGGATGCATTTAGATTTACATCTTGTTCTCATAGATTGGTAAAGCTTTTAAGTAATATAGAAGTGCTTGGGTATTAAAAACCGAGGTAGTTTCCATGGTTTTAGTATGGGGAGTAGACAGAATTAGAAACAAAAAACTCCATGCTTGAATATGATTCTTCAGTGGTATTTTTCTTTCAAGTATCAACTGATTAATTTGTTGTTCAACCCTGATTATAGGACGAATACATTTGAAATACAATACAGGATATCTCTGGAAGTAGAGTGAATTGCAGCTGCTGAACTTCAAGTATTGAAAAGGTATGTTTAGCCCCTGAAATATATAGTTATCTAAAAGATTTCCTTTTTTTACAGTTTCTGCTTTTAAGCTATAAAGTGCAAACTAGGACAGTATGTGAAACCCTGTGTTATATTTACATAGAATCACCAAATCGTAGAATAATTTTGGTTGGAAAAGACCTTTTAAGATCATCAAGACCAGCCATTAACTTAGCACCACTTCGCTGGGCAGCCTGTTCCAATGCCTGACAACCCTTTCAGTGAAGAAATTTTTCCTATTATCCAATCTAAACCTCCCCTGGTGCAACTTGAGGCCAATTCGTCTTGTTCTATTGCTTGTTACTTGGGAGAAGAGACCAACACCCACCTCGCTACAGCCTCCTTTCAGGTAGCTGTAGAGAGTGATAAGGTCTCCCCTCATCTCCTTTTCTCCAGACTAAACAACCCCAGTTGCCTCTGCTGCTCCCCATAAGACCTGTGCTCTAGACCCTTCACCAGCTTCATTGCCCTTCTTCGGACACGCTCCAGCACCTCAAGGTCCTTCTTGTAGTGAGGGGCCCAAAACTGAACATGAAGCAGTCTAGGTCACTTGACAGTTTTTTGGTGGTTTTCTTTTTAATTGTGAGTACTTTACACTATGTCTGCTTAAGCACCATCTTTTCTATGAATACAAAATCTCTAAAAGGTCTTGCAACTCCAACTTGTAAGCTGGCCTCTGAACATACTGTTCTAATGATCTCATCTATTTAGCAACCAAATTTCAGTGTCCTCAGAACTTGTGTGTAGCTGAATTTCAGTTTTTCCTTATAAGAAAACTTACAACTGTGTTTGTTTTAAGCTTACTTTGAGGTTATAGAAAGCAAGTAAGTGAATTATTTTGTCCTAAACATATTTTAGTTCCTTAAGTTTTCTCTCTCCCTGAAACTTGATATACAAGTATGTGAGAATTTTTGGCAGAATTAGAAAAAGCCTCTGAAATCTCTTCCAGGTTAGAGACATGTAGCAAGACAGTAAGACTGGAATAAGATGATGTCTTATACCTGTGACAGGTTGATGTTAGGCCCTTGTAGAAGGTAGAGATTGAAGTGAGAGAGCTGCCCACTGTACCAAAGCCCACTGTGAAAGTAACTGATTATCTCCTTAGTTTTTGCATGGTATGCAAGTTCTTTAGAAATGGCATGGACTTGTGTCAGAATTCTGCTCTTCAACCTCTTTTGTACTATAGCACATATGTGGAAGAAATCTTTTGAAATTCATTTGAACCTTTTATTGACTTGAACCTCCTTAAGAGACATTTATATTGCTATACTGTGGAGCATCTAATTAAGCTACCTATATGTAATGGCTGTAACCAAGGTAAAAACAAATGTAAAAAGCCACCAGTAGACTTACACATTTTGAAATGGAAGAAATTATTTAATCTCATCAGTTAGATTACACTTCTAAACTTCTACTTGAAGTAGTGGCAGCACTTTTTCTGTTGTCATGGGGGATCTGTTACTGAGGCTGTTTTTACGTAATGTGTATGGGCAGCCTTTTATCTGCAAAACTTAAACAACACTTCTTTAGGGATTCAACCTCACTATCACTTTGCTTTGTCTTGCCCTTCTTGCCTGGTCCATTATTTTAGTGTTGAACTGTAAATTCTTTTTGATTATTTGTATATTGCCATTCTTTAATTATGTAACTTCAAATTTTCACAAACATGGAAATTTTCCTTTAACAGTTGCATTCTTAGTACAACTGCAGAAGTTTGGATACTCCAATCTTAAAAGTATTATTCATTTTACAATAAGCAAAAAACTGAACGATACTGTGTTTTGTAGCTTCTTTGTATTTTGACATGATATAGGTAATTTTAGTGGTTATATATTGTTTTTCCAGTTACACCTATAGTATACCAAAGATCAGTGTTCCAGGATGGTTTTTTTCCATGTTACCGTGAGGTTTATGGATGTGCAGATTTATCGACCCCTGGTGGGTTGCTAGGAAAATGGCTGTTAATTCAACAAGTGCTATATGACAAATTAAAATATTTTTCAATGCTGTATTTGTTTCAATGCTCTTTCTTATTTTTTCTTTTCTTTTCCTTTTTTTTTTTCCCAGCTGGAGTAGGTCCTGAATTTGATTTCTGGTGTTCTGTTTCCTAGCTCTGCAGAACTGCCTATTGCAGCAACTTCTACTAACAACATTCCCAAAACATGTAGCCGGGTGTCTGCGTTTTAACAAACACTTGTGGCTATAGCAAGTATTTTGAAAGTACAGTATAGCATGCTTTTTTTTTAAAGGGTCTTTTGTTTTGGGCTGTGTCAGGTGGCCTCATTTTTAATAAACTAGAAAAATCTAGTAACTTCTTGGGTAGTATGATACTATATAAACTAATTAAAGCCAATTCTAAATCATCAGCTCAATTTTCACTGACCTCTTATTAAATAATTTTAATTTATCAGTAATAACCTATAACTTTCCATTTTATAAAACAGTCACTTAATACACTATTTTCATGCTAAAACAGCATGTAAAATATTGCATTTCTAGCAAACTTTTAAACTAATTTTAGATAGTTCTAGTTTTTTTAATTGTTTAGTTGAAATTATAATTTTCTGGGAGGTGAAATTATCTCCTAACCATGCTGTGAAAGTTTCTTACAGGCGTTTACTTCACATGAATTAAGATAAAATACTGAGAAGTGAATTCACATTTGACTGTTTAATTAGCAATAATAAATGAAGACAAGTCTACTCAGTAATTAAAGTCAATTTTAATTTCACTGTAATTCTGCAACCTCTACATGTTTCCAAGTGTCAGAATTGGAAATTAAGTCCTACTGTATATAATTTATTTTTCTATGCAAGTTTGACATGGTAAACTTCCTTTTTTTTTATTTTGTACATTTAATTTTATGGGCTTTAGGTGGTAAAGTGGTGTTAAATTATTAAATACTCCCTTGAGTTTTAGGTATTTTTTAAATTTTTAAGAAAAAGCCAAATATTATTTTTGGCATTTTTTAATATTTAGTGTTGTGTTTACTGCGTAGACCAAACTGTTTAAATTCAAACTTGCACAGCAATCAAAAATGTCAAGACCACCCCAAATTCATATTTTTGTGGGAGCACCCAGTATTCCAAGCCCACTGGAGGTGTCAAAGCAAAGTAGCTTCGCACCTGCTGCTGAAAAATGGAGAGAACTCCACTGTTTGTGTGATGCACATGGTCTTCTTTCTGAAGAAGTAAAAGGTGCTGACCATGTAGTGTTTCAGGCAGAAAACTCTATAGCTGCAGCAGTTCCTACGAATGATGACAGCTCTCAGCTTTCTGAACAGGGGAGGTTAATGGTAGCAAAAGAATATTTGTCATTTCTTGTGCCTGTGGCAGTAACTTGTACCAGCACATCTAAAAAGACTGAAAGTTTAATTTATACTGATTGTCAAGTATCTAAAGATAGATGCACACGTGCAACTGTAAATCAGGCTGCAGATCAACACCTTCCACAAAAACTTGCAGAATCAGTTAGCCAAGATAAAAAACCACATGGGTGTAGTTCAAACCTCATTGAAGGAAAAGCCAATCACTTAGAAATGAACAGCTCTGACATTTCTGATTTGGTTGCCAGTACTAAGCAGATTAGCATACATCTTAGGTCTGTGGGACAAGGTGTTCGATCAGATTGCAGAAATGATGACCATGAACATCTCAGTCAGTATCTGGATATGTTTTTCCCCCAAAATCAAGAGTCAAAACCAAAAGGAGAACCAAGTGATTGTTCAGACTTTGCAGTGTCAACAGATACTGAATTTCGTAGTATAATGACTTCAAGTCAGATGGCTGTTCTTGCACAGGGTCAGAATGAGCTGCAGAAAAGAATCATAAAACTACTAGAAACAGAAGCAGGCAAAAAACCTGAAGAAAGGCAGTATGATCACTTCAAATTTGATTCTGATGTTGGAACGTGTCTTAATGAGGCTAAAAATGAATTTAAGGAAGAGGATACAAGTTCCCTTGAACTTTTTGCTTCTGAAGATGACGGGGGAACAGTTTTCTTTGAAGCTACGAAACAAGAAGGACGTGCTCAGGAAAATACAGAGAAGGTTCAAGAAGTTAATGTTCCACCTGACCAATGTGTAAATGAAATTCATATTGAACCACTGAGCTCAGGAATATTGTGCTCTCAAATAGACAGCTCTCATCAGAGCTCTTCTAAAAGAGCCCGCAAGTGTGAAGATTCTTTTCATATTTTTCACTTGGGGATTAAAAGACAACTGAAATCAAAGAGAGCTAAACTGAATTCTTCTCCAGCTGGTCCTGGGATGAGAGTGGATCAAGAGTGCATGGTAGAGTTCAAGAAACTTCGAAAGAAACTATCACCGCTTAAGAATTGCTGCTGCAAAAATCAGAAATACAATGTTTTGGTTGCAATAGTGCATCCATGTCATATCAAAGAAATACAGGTGAAGACTAGACCAAAATCTTCATGCAAAGTTCCTGTAGCAACAATTGTAGTTACTGACCAGTCAGACATTGAGAGAAAGGTGGTACTGTGGCGTGGTGCTGCATTTTGGTCACTCACGGTCTTTCCTGGGGATATTGTACTGCTTACAGGTGAGAATTCCTTCCATTTGCCTTTTTAAAGGGTGGATCTTTGAAAAGCCTATTAAAGTAGAACAGTATGTAAACAGTAATTTGGAAGTATCTTTCTTACATCACTCAACATCACTTTGAATTCTCAGTCATCCTGCTAGTGGAAAATCAACTGTCCAGTACAAGTTTGTCTGTCTCTTGTGTAGTCTTTGCTCTGAGACACAGCAGTGCATTGACATTACAGCAGTGCCATAGGTAGTCAGGTGTATTCTGTAACCTGTCAGTTGTTTAAAACAGTTGTTTCTGAAAGGTACAAGTGCTACTACAAATCAGGTGTGCTAGTTATTTGATTTATAGATTTTTGTAATTCTCTGCTGTTAGATCAGCAGATGGTCAGAAAATTATGATGTTATGTTCAGTCTCAGGATGAGAAATACTTTTCCTCCTGTGAAGGACTTTGTCGCTTAGCATTAGCATCTTGAAATGGATCGTGTTGTGAATTAATAACTGACATAGGATGCAGAAATATAAAATGCTGTTTGCAGTACACTTTTTTTATAACATGTCAGCTAATAACGAAGATTCTTCCTGATAAATCCTTTGTATTCTTTAACACCTAACAGGAGCAAAACCTCCTCTCTTTAAGATGTAAGACAATGCAGTAATATAAAAACAATATTACATGTAATTTAGAGCTGGAGTTGACCAGAACTTGATAGAGATCTAGTAGTTCAGGTTTTTTAATATGCAAAATATTACATGATATAAAATTGTTTGAGTACTTCTGCAGTTTAAGGTGCCTATTTCTCATTGTTAAGGGTTCTTAAGTGCTTATAGGTGGGTGCAAAGGTAGATATTTTAGAGACTGAACATAAGTTGAGCTTTTTCGTTTCTGCATAGACATTCTTATCTCAGAATACATGTGTTTCTGGGTAAGACCAGTACTTTACTACTCATACTGAAATGCTGCACAATAATAATTTACCCAATACAGTCACCCACTTATGCAGTACCTGCTATGAGGCTATTGAATATCTTATATGAATTTAAGAATTACATCAAACTGCTGAGATAATTTGATTAAGTCATTGAAAATGGTGTTGGTAGAGTAAAAAATATGTATAATGGTTCTATAGTCAAGAAAAATATAATATACTTCAATATTGTTGATACGTGTGTTGATAAGGCTGCTTTTTTCTTGCAGATGTAATAATGTATGAGAATCTTTGGTATGAAGAAATCATGCTGCAATCTACATTTACCAGTCAGTTACTGAACCTGGGGAACTGCTCAGCTCTCAGTCCAGAAGAATGTAAGACTATAGTGCGTAACTCTCCACAAAAATCACAGTAAAACAGCTATTTAAAGTACTTTATTTTGTTGGCAATGCCTCATACACAGCATAAAAAGGAAATGTGAGTGACTGAGAGGTAAAGCTATAGGAAAGTATGGCAGGAACACCTGTGGACATGGTGACATCAGATAGGCATGTGGAGTTTATGGTGAAATTGGGAGGTTACAATTTGAAGCTCGGAAGACCTGAATTGTTTGAGCCTAGTTTGAGAGTGAGCAGTTATTCCAGGACTCAGCCATAAGATGTCTTGAGACTTCATGAGGACTGATTTTTTTCCAAAAACTTTAGAGCATTATAGAGTAAGTAGATCCATTCAGGGATCAAAGGAATTAATTGCAGGCTATTAAGCACAAAGTCTTTAAAGGTACTTGAGCCATGGAGGGTTGGATACCAGGGGGGCAATACAGTGCAAGTATAATCGTGAACTTTCATTGTTCTTACTGTCTTCCTGATGTCCACTATTGCCAGCTGTTTAAGGTGGGTTCTGAGGTAAATGATCAGGAATGACGTTTCTCACCAAGCTATGGCCCAATATTTCTTTCCTATCTTTGGTGTAATTTAAAATACTGTACTTAGCTCAACTTTGGAATGTTATTAAGAGGAGGCAGATGAAGTACAGTTCAATTTTGGATTGAGTGTTACACATGTTAAGAATTTCTTGCCTTAGAATTGCTGTGAAACTATTTTGGTTTTATCTGTGTAAATATGTACCAACTCATAAATTTTATACTTCCAAGCTTAAAAAAAAGGATGCCCCTTTAACTGTGTTTTTTTGTACTAGTTTATCCTGTAGTGGATGGTGTTGTTCTCCATGGCTTATTGGCATACGTATCATCAGAATTTCCACACTTTGGAGACATTCCACAAAGACAAGTTCAGAGACTGGATAGCGTTCAGTATATGCAGCTAGACCAGCTCCAGCCAAATACATTGGTTCACTCAATCTTGAAAATTATCAACATTGCCATATTAACAGGTAAGTTCATGCACTGGACTTGAACTTTCCAAACTTCAACAATAGGTAATTAAATAGTAATTTTTAAAGTGCTTCTGGTTCCATACCCCAGTGTGTGACATAGGAGTCACAAGTAAAACCTTTGCAGTGATTCACTCATGGTGGGCATAGCAGTTAAGAGAAATGAAATTAGAGCCAGGAAGGGAATAATGACTGTAGTCAGCTGCTGAAAGGAGATTACTGCATGGTAGTGCTGATCAATAGCACGTATCTGTGGGAGAGGCATACAGGCAGTAGGCACTGATAATCAGTGTTCCTACTCACTGAGGGACTGCTGTGTTTTCACCAAGGAGTGAGCACTCAACACATACTGCAGTTACTAACATATTGGCTTGTCAGTGAGATGGCTTGAGCATCTCCACAGCTCCAAATAGTGTGGTACCTGATCTTCAGTGAGGTGGAGGGTTCAAGAGAGAGATGCAGTTATGAAGAACAGTGTTAGGAAGTGGAATGGCAGCAGAAATATCTTAGATATGAGGAATATGGGCTTGAAATCCTTTTCAGGGAAGACAGGTGTGTATAGCAGGAGTGTCGAAAAGAGAGTGTTATGCAGTTACGGTGGAGGAACATAAATATGTTTTTTAATGGCTCTTGAAATTCGAGAGGGACTTCCTTGCTGTAGATCACTGCTTGAGAAAGGAACTGGTTTATGGAAATATCATGTGAGATAGTCAAGACTGACTAATTCAAAGCTCACCTGCCAACTACCTTCCATGTAAGCATCCCATCATTAAAGGAAAATTTGATTGCTTTATAAATCATGTGTTTTTTTAGAATGAAATAAGTTATTGATTATTTTAATCTACTGTTTTAGGGTTTGCTTGCCTTTCTTTATAACGGAACTGTGTTGCTCTTTGGATATGTTCTGAATAAAACATTAGAAGTTGATTTCTTTCTACTTTTTCCTACTTAGAATAGATTTTTAAAGCTAAGCATTCCTGGTTTCTTAAGTGTGTGCAATATTTCTTTGCAATAATCCTTATGTGTCTTTTAGTGTAAGTTCTTATTGGTTTTCAATGATGGAAAATGCAGTGTGAAATGACTAGGATGTCTTGCTGTGATACTACTATTTCTTCCACGCAGGCTTGACAGAGAACTGCCTCATTAACATAATTTGTTTAGGAAATCTTAGTTTCTTGTATATCTTTATTGTGAAGACTCCTCTCCTCCAAGGAATCATGGTCAACGGTCCATGTCGTGATTTTTTTTATTTTTTTTTACTTCTGGCACATATTTCTTGTAACAGTGAATGCATTTATTTCCAGATTCCTTTTGTTGAAGCAATTTTTCATGTTAAAACTGATACTTTGTTTCCATTTCTTAATAATCAGGCCTTACAGCTGCTTCCTGGCATCTACTTCACCTTCTCAAATTAACAAAACCAAATTATCTTGGGGCATTCTCAGTATTTCATGTAGTGTCTTGCTGTGTTTTTTTAACATGCTTTGGGAAGTCAAACCCCCCTGTTCCCACCTGGAAAAATCTCTTCCTCTCTTCCCGGCATAACTGTTCTGATTATCTTTTTTTTTTCCACTGTTTCTCAGTGTTTGACTTCAAGCTGTGCACATAAATTTGATCATAATGCACTGTCATCTTGTATTAGTAAGATTTAAATTTTTACACACATTGTCAATATCATGTTTAGTAATTGTAAATGGAGAATTTTGAAGACAGAAATATTAATAATTTATTATTATACATCGATCTCAGAACTGTTAGGTATTTGAAGCAAGAGTTCTTGTTCACAAATTATTTGCTTATGAAAAAATATTGTAGTTCTAGTGTGGAACTGAAACTTACAGGCAGTATCCTTAGTAAGAGTAAAGTAGAGATCTTCATTGTTTCAATTTATATATGCTGTTGTTAATCCTCTTAGTGTGCTTGTACATGACTGCAGTCTTTTTTTATGTGAAAACTTCTAGAGAAGCATTTCTTTCAGTGTATTCCACAGAAGTTACAGGAACTTTACCTTCCAGTTATGACAGTTTGTTGGTGAGAGATTGCTTTTCACTTATACCAGTCAGGTTGAGTGGGAATTAAATGATGCTCAGATACTTGCTTTTCAAATAGAGGTGTCCAGTTGCTAAGTATTTAGGTGGATAAAGGTAAATTAATATTATGCGTTCCTTCAGACTAGATTCATGTTGTTGAAGGAATCAGATTGCTTTCATTCTGTCCTGAAGAAATTGTAGGTGTATTCTTGTTTGCTTATAATTGTACCATAAAATACGAAAGCAGCATGTTTTCATCTTAATATTGAGGCATGTAGTTTTTGTGTGCTTATATACTTTTCACTGTAGAAGTCATATAATTTCAAACTTTTTCAGAATCGGTGTATAGCTACAAAGGTGGCAACCAAAGAAAAATTATTCTGACAGTAGAACAGAACAGAAATCAACACTACAGGATGGTGCTCTGGGGAGCAGCAGCTGCCTGGTACCCTCAGCTTCAAAGGAAAAAAGGTAAAGTCCTTGTGCATATAGGTAGATATTAAAGGATTTTTGTGATGCTATTAATATCTTTTTTAAAATGCTCAGCTGGTAACATTTTCCCATTCAATCTTTGAATACTCCCCTTGGAAGGGCAACACAGTTGATACCGATTTTAACATGTCTGCTCTGTTTCGAAGCAGTGCCATAGGCAACAGACTTGGAATGCACTCACTTTAGAAGATTATTTAGAAACTTGAATATAGACACAAGATGCACTGGTGCCTAGTTATGTAACTATAAAACTTGAGTGTTAACTGTGTTAACAGTTTTGCTGAGTCTTCCTTATTGTTGTCTAGCTTAGCATGAATTGCTGGGTTAGGGTTTTTTTTCTACTTCTGATTTTCATTCTCTGCTTTCCACCTGCAGACAGTGCCAGGCTTTATACCCTCATGGTCTTGCTATTGTCTAGCTGTAACTGACTAAAAGCATCTCTTGCAAGAATTACATAGCCTGTGTTTTAGCAGTGACTACTACTGAATTTTGTTTATTCCTGGCTTTGTTCTTTTAAAATAAGTGAAACTAGGTTTTTGTTAAATTGATCACTCAAAAATTTGTATTTCTGATCAATGGATACACTTAGGAAGTAAACACTGTATTACTTGAAGTGCTGAATATGTCTGCCTAAAAAGCCAGTTTTTGTATAGTGCAAAATAAAACCCAGAAAGATTAAACAACCTCATCTGACTTAGATTACCAAAAAAGAAATATTTATTTTGTTAAATACACTCCTGTAAACTTGATTACTTACAGTTTAGTCATGCTTTGTGATCAGTTTTCTAATCAACAGTGGAATGTTGAAGATGTGAATAAGAGGTTATATTCAGGTATCAACCAAATCCTGTACCCAAGTTAGACTGTGTTCTCTGCATCCATATATCCCCTCTTGCCAACAGCCCATTTGTTTCCCCCTGTTTAGATTTCCTCTCAGATTTGCTGTACTGTTTACTGCCCAAATCTTGCTTTGGGCTGGAGCATACTCAATTCTGAGGGGCTACAAGGTCTCTAATCAGATATGAGGTGCATGAAACTAGACTGCTCAGAGAAGAAACACTTTTGGAGTATTTTACTGTGGAACGCTGCATCTGACAGCAGGTTTTTTTAAATTTTACAATTTTAGTAAGTTACTACTAAAAATTACGCTAATCAAAAATATGAAAATACTAAAACATGCTAATAAAATGCTTATACAGACAACTGAATACATTAAAAAACCCCATGTATTTTTCCAACCTTATTTCCAAACCAAATTATTTTGGCTGCAACTTTCAGCTTGAGCAAACCCAGGAAAAAATAACAGCCTAAATGGTTATCAGACCTGATTAGTAGGTGAATACTGGATTCTTCTAACAAAGTGAAGGACAACCCAAAATATATTTCTCTTCTGCAATCTCAATTTTTAAAGTATTTTTCTTCATTACAGAGTCAATTGGAAGATGGAAAATTAATATTTTTAAATCACAGCATTATGGAGATAGAAGATTAAAAAATACATATTAAAGATGGAGGTTGATTAATAACATGATTTTTTTTTCTTCTAGACATTGCCAACTTTTCCTTATTAGAACTGACAAGAAATTTCAGAACTGGTTTATTTTTCAAAAAGTTGTCTTGAAAGTTGAATTCAGTACAAGTGATATCAAAGCATCATTCTGTTATAGGAGGACTCATGCAAGATTTATAGGGAAAAGAAAAGAAAAACCCTATGTGTCATCCAGCTTGAAATAAAGTTGCCAGAGGTGACCATATGAGGATGTCTTGCTGATTTCTTTCTCAGTCTTTTGAGTGACTTTGGCTTTCTATAAATTAACCAAGGTATAGAAAGTAAACTCTTTTGTTTACTTTTTTTATTCTGTAGATCACATATGGGACTTTAAATACCTTCTGGTCCAAAATAGTTCTGTCTCGGGTGACTTTGAACTGCACACAACTCCATGGTCTTCCTGTGAGTGCTTGTTTGATGATGACAAAAGGGCAATTGAATTTACAGAAAAGTTTCAGAAAAGGAAAACATCTCTCATGCAGATGACAAAGCTCTCAGCACATTTGGAGGAAAAATGCTCAGGTAAAGTTGTTATCCATAGCTCGGTAATGTCTGTTGTGCAATGCATAACTAAGCAAAACAGATGCTCTGTTGATCAAGTAAAATTACTTTTTTTTTTTTTAAAGCTAGTACAGTTCTGGGAGTCTGAATTTATTCTGGAGGCTGCTGCTCAGTACCCAGCCAAACTGAGTGCAGCCTTCATTCAGTGAGCCCAGAGGTGAGACAGGTGTGTTACACTGTACCATACAAAGACAGGGAGAGGTGCTGCTTTTTGTTGTCCACACCAGCCAGTCTAGTAATGATGTCACTGAAAGTTTGTTGAGCATCATTTGTTCAAAACTGGAATTCTCTAAAGCAAGAGTAAAATAGCTACTGCTATTGAAAACTTCTTACAAAAGAACAAAGAATACGTTTTACACAAACAGTCACCCCCTCACAGGTAAACCTAGAAGGTTGCTAAGGTTGGTGTTAAGTATTAAGAAGTAACTACATAAAGTTAGTACTGCAGCATTTAACCCTAGTCTATGTATAAATATTAGAAAGCTAAGTTGTTGAAGCTATGCTTTTCAGTGTTTCTGAATTATTGTGGAAGAAAAGCAATTGGAGATTATTTGCACAATTCTAATATCTTGATCTCTTATTCAGGCTTTTCTGTATTGGAATCTACCACAACAGCACCTGAAAATGTAGTACTTTTATACATTTTTAAATAATATTTAACCACAAAGATTTTTCACTGCATAAATCATCTCTATAAGCATGTGCTACTAAAGGAAAAAAATTCATAAAGTTTTATTGATAATGATTTTTGTTTTGAATCAGCTATAAACCTTGCTTTTATAAATAAAACTGAATGCAGATTAGATTGAAATTGTTGTTTTTGTAGGAGTGATTCAAGTGAAAGCCCGTATCTTAGAACTGAAGTTTACCATTTCAACGGGTCAGTATAAGCAACTCATCTTCCGTTCTGATGCATCACTGGAATGTGTTTTGGCTTCTCTGCCCATGATTACGTATTCAGGTTGTGCTAAATGTGGTTTGGAACTACAGACAGATGAGAACATGATCTACAAGCAATGTATCAGATGTTTGCCATACAACAAAGTAAAAACATTCTACAGGTAAACAAAATAAAACTAAAATAATGTGTACTGTTAGGGTAGCAAACAAGGACTTTCTCCATTTTAATTTCCCCCATATATAAAAGTCTATATTTAAGGTATGGTTAGCAATATTATATAAGAGATGGTTAGTAACCCTATTTTTCTAATGCACTTTCAAGGAGCTGTTCTTAAATTGCTGTATTATATTGCCATTATTTCTAGATGATCCTGTTTAAATCTTTTTTAATTTCTTAATATTATGTCATACAGTAATGAAGTTTACCCAGTACTGTCAGTAAGCTAAGATGAAGTAGAAGCTTGAAGAACAAAGGAGAACTTCTTGAGTGTCTTGTTTCTGGCAAAGTTTGAAATGGTGTGAAATGCACAACTATTTTAAAACTGATTAATCAATTTTAGCCTTGCAGAAATAATATTTTAAAAAGTTTATTATAAACATTCTCATAGAGAGCAGAGATACTAAACTGTCAGCAGATGGCACTGTGAGGCAAGCTGTATATGCACATTTACTTGGAGAAAATAAACTAAACAGATCCAATTGATGTAGGAACAACATTATTAACTAATTGTTCAATAATTAAGCTTATCTTGGGCTTTTGAAGTTAAAGTATTATGGTGACATGAAAGAGGTAGGCAGAGAAGATTGAGACAATCATAGACATAATAGAATTCTAGAATATGTACATATTTCTAAACTATTCCTTAACTATTTCATAGTGAGTTTAGTGAATCATTGCATACCCAATAGTTTCTCACTTGGCTTTATTTTAAATATTAGAATCCCACTTGTCTAACAAGGCAGGAAGGGATTTTTACTTTTTTAGCAGTATGTGAAACCATTTGGTATTTGTTATCGTATGAGAGGTACTATCTTGGTATTTTGTAGTGGCTATGAAGTGGTGATTAAGACAGACAATATTAGGTGATGTTGATACAGATGATACAATTCCAAAAGATACACCTAAGCTTGTCTCCCTACTTAGCATTTCAAGTCTTTATGTACCCCTTGTATATTTGTAGGTACGTATACTTGCACATTAAACATGGCTTTACCAAGGGTAAAAATTAAACATGGCAAGTACGTGTACTTGCACATTCAACATGGCTTTACCAAGGGTAAGTCATGTTTGACCAACCTGATAGCCTTCTATGAGGAAATAACTAGGTGGATAGATGATGGTAGAGCAGTAGATGTGGTTTATCTCTATTTCAGTAAAGCATTTGACACTGTCTCCCACAGCATCCTCGTAGATAAGCTGATAAAGTATGGGTTTGGTGATCAGGTAGTGAGGTGGATCAAGAACTGGTTAAAGGGAAGAAGTCAGAGAGTTGTAGTTAATGGGACAGAATCTAGTTGGAGGTCAGTAACTAGTGGAGTCCCTCAGGGGTCGGTACTGGGACCAGTGTTGTTCAATATCTTCATCAACGACCTGGATGAGGGTACAGAATGTATCCTCAGCAAGTTTGCTGATGACACTAAGCTGGGAGGAGTGGCTGACACACCAGAAGGTTGTGCTGCCATTCAAAGAGACCTTGATAGGCTGGAGAGTTGGGCGGGGAGAAACTTAATGAAATTCAACAAGGGCAAGTGCAGAGTTTTGCATCTGGGGAAGAACAACACCATGCACCAGTACAGGCTGGGGGCTGACCTGCTGGAGAGCAGTGTAGGAGAAAGGGACCTGGGGGTCCTGGTGGACAGGAGGATGACCATGAGCCAGCAATGTGCCCTTGTGGCCAAGAAGGCCAATGGCATCCTGGGGTGCATTAGAAGGGGGGTGGTTAGTAGGTCGAGAGAGGTTCTCCTCCCCCTCTATTCTGCCTTGGTGAGGCCACATCTGGAGTATTGTGTCCAGTTCTGGGCCCCACAGTTCAAGAAGGACATGGAACTGCTTGAGAGAGTCCAGCGCAGAGCCACTAAGATGATTAAGGGAGTGGAACATCTCCCTTATGAGGAAAGGCTGAGGGAGCTGGGTCTCTTTAGCTTGGAGAAAAGGAGACTGAGGGGTGACCTCATCCATGGTTACAAATATGTAAAGGGTGAAGGTCAGGACAATGGAGCAAAGCTTTTTACAGTGACGACCAATGATAGGACAAGGGGCAATGGTTGCAAACTGGAGCATAGGAGGTTCCATGTGAATATAAGGAGAAACTTTTTCACTGTGAGAGTGACAGAGCACTGGAACAGGCTGCCCAGAGAGGTTGTGGAGTCTCCTTCACTGGAGACATTCAAAACCCGCCTGGATGCATTCCTGTGTGATGTACTCTAGGTGACCCTGCTCTGGCAGGGGGGTTGGACTAGATGATCTTTCGAGGTCCTTTCCAACCCCTAGAATTCTGTGATTCTGTGATTAACACTTATACTTTATATATTTGAAGTTCAAACCCATAAATAACATAGATCTCGTAACAGTGCAGTTCTCATTGTCTTCCAGAAAAAGACCACTGCTAAAGCATTGTTTTCTGCAGTTGTCTGAAAGTAAGGCTTACTTGATAGCTTTAGAAGTTACTTTAACATTGAGTAGTACATTCAGAATATATATCTCCAACTTGTTTCCACTCTACAGATTGGACAAGAGATGAGTGCATAGAGATTTTCTAGTTTTTCTAGTTCTTGGTGTTGGAGGCTAATATTGCATTGTATTGCTTTAATTCAGAAATTTTGCTTCAATCAAAAAAACATAGCATCTAACTTTCTTTTGTTTTCCGATTTAGACCTGCTTTGATGACAGTAGAAGATGGAGGATATGAGATTTGTGTTCATGTGGTGTCTGAGTTGATGGAAAAAATCTTTCTCAATATTCCAGCAGACTGGCTGAACAGATTAGTAGGTACTGTTTCAGGAATTGCAACAGAAACAGGCAGTAAATTTCACAATGGAAGTAAGATTTTTAATTGCTGACAATTTAGAATTGGCATGAGATTGTTCTGGAAATATGATGATTGCTCATGTTGTATGAGACTTAAACCTCAGAGAACACTTCAATTGCTGTCTGACAAACTCAGAAGTTCTGAGTTGAGGTAGCAACAACAAGAGGTGAGATGGTATGAATATTTATTATGTTATATAATATTTAGTAACTAAACAGATCCCTTATATGCAAAATAGAATCTCTTAGCAGTTTTTATAAATAGCTGCTAAGCTTTCATGATGTAAATAATGGAGTGGTGTTTCAGACAGGCTTTCCACGGTATATCCTGTTTGACTCGAGGGGTATTTTGCAAGATTCACAGGTGTTACAGTTTAATGAGAAAATCTTAGCACATTGTTTTTAAAAAATTATTAAAAACAAAAGTTAATTTTCTATTCAGATGCTGAGCTGCACTTCCAGTAATTCAATGTAGCTTTCATGGAGGTGGAACTTGAATGTTAGGTGCTATTGTAAAAATGAAGAGTGAATTGGCTTGTTCTGTCTTTTGCAGTGCCCTCTTCAGATACAACGTACAGCACAATAGTAGCAGATCTGTGTCACTTGCTGCTAGCAGATACGGAAGCATCCTATTTGTTGGAAATTAGAAGCCATTTTGTGCTAGATGAAAACAGCTATCCTTTGCAAAAGGATTTCCATCTGCTAAATTTTCATCCTGATCTTTGAAGCATTGACCTCTGCAATAACGGAGTAACAGAGACCATAGGAACAAACAGATGGCAAACAGAAGAAAAATTAATTAGCTCAAGGAGACAGATATCCTTAAAAATACAAGAAAGGAATCACAGAATCACAGAATTCTAGGGTTGGAAGGGACCTCGAAGGATCATCTAGTCCAACCCCCCTGCCAGATTTTGGTTTTAACTTTTTTTAAAAAAACACAAAAACAAAAGGACTGGTATGGAGTATTTGTTAATAGTATATACTGCTGCTGCAATACTGATAAATTGTCATGAAGTATATTTTTATACATATATTTTTATCCTAATAAACTCTTATTGGATACTTCTTTTCCTAGTTTACTAGTACTGAGAGACTGAATTTTTCTCAGACATGGCAGATTACAGGAAGACAGCCACAATTCAGTAATTTATTAGTTTAAGATTTTTGTTTGTCTTATCCTATACATTATCTGTAACTTGGTTATGTATTTGCTTGTTTTGCTGTTGTGGTTGCTTTCCTTCTTTAAACAGCAAAATTTCTTTCATTTACTCTCAGCAATTTTGCTGCTGTTGTTTTTTTGTAAAACAGAACTATCTCACTGAATCTAATTTTGCATGTCTAGAAGTTATTGCATCAATTTAATTAAGAGATTTTAAACAGTTTATACTGGTGCATTCTTTCATGGAGCCTTTATATGATTTAATTGTGGTATTTATTGTAGTATTTATCCAGCATAAGCTGGCAAATAAACTTAATCACCTTAAGCCAATTTAATCAGCTTAAAGCTACTCTGCAAAATTTTCTCCCAACTTGATCAGATTTAGAGATGAATTTAATTCTTTTTAAAGTCTTAGTGTATTCTGATAGTGATTTTTATCAGTAAAAGACTGAGTAAATGATGACTGCATCTGACTTCATAAAGTAACAATCTCATAACTATTTTTCTGTGAAAGCTATTAAATACATAGATTGGTATTTTTCTTGGTTATAAATATTGTGAAAGTGATCAAATATATAGATCAGATGTTTTTTTCTCTGATATAAATATCTTTCTCTGATATAAGTGTGCCTCTTAGAGAGGCTGGTAGAAGCTGTAAGGTATTAATCATATTTGCTGTCTGGCTGGATCCTTGCAGATGTTTACCTACACTGTTCTCATTAAGGAAATGAGTTTCCACGTACACTGTTTCAGCTATCCTCAGGCTTCAAACACAGAACTCTTCTCAAAACTGAATTTGATAAATCAAATTGTCAAATGTATTATAATGCAAGTAATGACTGTTGAACAGCTTTCCTGTGCTGTTTCTTGGAAGTGGCTACCTACAATTGAATAACCATGTTTCTTGGTGCTAGTTTGGGTTCTGTTGTATCATATGAAACCAGTTTGGGACTGTTTGGTTTTAATGATTGAGCTATATGTAAGCCATGTTGATTAGAGCTATATGTAAGTCATGTGTTTTCTTGTGTACCAGTAAAGGGGAAGGTAGTAATACTTCTGACCAGTCTGGCAGCAAGAGAGAATCCTAAGAATTTTTTGATGGCTTTGAAGAAATGAATTCTCAACTAAGCTTTACAAGGTCACTTTTCTGATTTCTGCATTTAACTACTCGTGTACTGATCAGTCTGGTCAGATTCTATTGATCAAACAAGTTTGTGCAGCTCTGCTTCTCATAGCAAACTTAGTCTCCTGGTTTGAGCTCTAGCCATCTTGTGATAAAATAATTCCCCAGTATTTTTTTCTATTTCTGAACAGTCCCTGTAGTTTTGTTAGCAAGTGCAAAAGTGCTGATCTTATGCCAGCAAAATCAATTTCCTGCTGTGCCAAGTTACCTGAGACTAGTGTAAGAAAGGCAGCACAGTGATACCAAAGCTATGCTCAACACTAATACCGCTGGTGTACAGATCGGGTGTAAATATCCAGAAGAAACTAGGTGTACCCCCGTATGCAGTTGGAACACTGCAGAGTGTCTGTAGAAGAATCAGCATTTCTGCCACATAGAGCATGGATAAGGGAGGAACTAGTCACAGAAGAGATCTGGTGATCATGAATGAAAGCCTACTTTTGTTACTGTTAATAAATTGTGCTAAAGAAAATATGGAAAATCACAGCTTTTTAAAAGAATTCAAGAGACTTATAATGGTTGAATTTTACCTCACTGTAAAAATATTTCTTATCTTTAGTTTCACGTGAGCTGGCAAAAACAGGATGACATTGTCTTAATCCATCACCTTGGGGACCAAGTCCTAAGCATCTGTGACTTTTATACCTTATTCTAATAATGCTTTACTCTGTCATATCTGGTTGTAGAATGGGAATTTCTTAATGTCAGTGAAAACTATTATGATGGGAAGAACAATTTCGGTGTTTGGATTTAAATGAGGTATTGGGACCAATGCTAATCCTCTATAATTGAAAACAGTCCAGGAGCATTTCGAGTTTAGTAAGACTCTTGAAAACCAGACATTGGTTATCCTAAAGTCTCTTTTACATCCTGTCAATGTGTGGTCTCATTAGGATGATTTGATAACTTTGGAAGACATGCCACCTGGATTGGTGAGCTGTACGTGTGGCTAACCACACATGCATGTACTGGCTGGGTCTCTCCAGCTGACCTGGACACAACTGCCTCATCCTTATGATTTTTCAGATCACCACTGACTCCTGTTTAACAGTATTCCTTCTCAAATCTGAGCTACAAATGTAACACTGTAAATCAATAGTAACTTTAATAAATTTACCATAATTCTATAGTTTCTTTGGCTCCTGTCTTTAGTAATTCTGTGTAAAATTTCTAGGTTCTGCTGCCTTGTATTAACTATTTCAGACGTTTCTCCTTGGCTTTCAAATAGGAAGCTATTTTACGTTCTATGGCTCCATCTGGCGTAGAGATTTCTTCCGAAGAAGCTTTCTCATCCTTCATCATCTGTAATGCATCTTGTGCCCTTTCAGTCACATTGAGCTGCTGCTTTTAAAATGTACTGTTGTATTAGGAGTGAGCAATTATCAAATAAATCAAATATGATCTTGTATCTATTTCTTGTGTGTTTCTTCGATGAAGGTTCTCTGTACTATGCATCTTGGTAAAATGTTAAATTTTAGGCACTGAGAGGTCTTTTAATCATTCCTCTTCCTTCATCTCTGTAAGTCTCAAGCACAAGACCAGATGGATGATCAGTAAAAGGCAGTAAGTAAAAAAAAAAATAATCATGTAGTAAGGCAGTAAGCAAAAAAAAAATTAATAACACTATTATAACTCCTTATTTAATACTGTTTCTCGCTTTACTGGAATAACTCTCTTGTTCAGGAAGAGTCAAAAGGACCTTTCTCACTTCATGTGGATGACCTTGAGCAAAGTCAGATATGTTGGTAAGTGCATTTAAATATCTTTCTTCATGGTTTTAGCTGGAATTATTGAGCACACAAACTGGAAGTATTGATATTTCAATATATAAGAAGTGCAAAGGAAAGAGACCACATTAGTACAAGGCATTGTTTTATTACTTGGACCAGACTGTACATCAAGTCAGACAGGTAACTTATTTCCCACTTTTTTATGTTAATAGATATTGTATGTTACATGCATCTTCCTGCACAAGCTAGTAAACCTGTCTGAAACATTCTTAACAATTTACTTTTAAGATCTTTAAAGTTTATTGATATTATTTAAATCAGAGGGACATAATATATTTGGTAAAATTTCTTTATCATAGTAATATAGTTATTATAGAGTTTATGTAAAGTTTTCCTTCCCAGATTGAACTTGGTGCCTGTTAGATTGATCTTCAGTGGTTTTATAGGAGTAAAATTTAAAAAACTGCGCTTTGGGGTTGAGGGTGCTGGCATTGCTCATTTAACAGGGATATAATGAGGGATGAACGCTTTGTAAAACTCAATTAAATGTAATGAGTCTAGGCTCATCTTATATCCAATGGTGCAGTTAGCAAGACGGACAGAGGGGTACCATGTAACATTTCAAATGGGGCGTCAGATGAAGTAGAATCTGTTATCTTACAAGTTCTCTGATATATTCTCATTCACAGTATTTCGTTTAGATAATAACAATATTATCAAAATGGAAAGTGTTCACATCTCCCTAGAGAAGCCTAATTTTTTTTTCAAATATATTGAATTGATATTATGTCCTGTTTGAAAGGAAGTAGGCTTTATTTCAGCTGTAGAGATTATGGTCCTTTTGGAACATAATTGTACGATAGGTTTTTTTGCAATAGTCTGTGTGTCTGGTTTATGACTGTACAACGTGAAAGATACAGATTTCAGGTCCCCAGTGAACGACCAAGAAAAGAAGAATGTCCTATTTATTTTATTTTGTTTAAAAATAATTGCTCTGAACTATTTTACAGAACAGTAATTTACTTAAAAAAAACTCCACTGCTAAACAGACATGTCCTGGGGGCTTAATTAGACTTTCATTGTAAGAATGATCATACTAGGTCAAAGCAGGTTCTTGTAATCAATGCTCTGTCTCCAGCAGAGACGTCTTTAGCAAGAAATATATAAGGACAGGACAGATCCCTTGTATTACTTTCTCAGAGTACTCCAGATCTCCTGCAAGTCTCTAATAATTTGTGACTTTGGGACTTCTTTTCTGCTTCACTTAGTGTCAACACGAAGTGTTGCACATTGGGGTCACCTGAAAATATCTAACAGAATTAGTACAAGAAATACATTGTGCTGAGGGATGCTTCTTGGTTTTTGATCAATAAACACTCAGTGCCTTCCACCATTCATATTCAAAAGAGGTTTTAAATATAATGTTGTAATTTTAAATAAATAGTAAATTTTGTAGTCAGTCAGTGTCTTCTGGGCTTAGTCTGTTTTGGCATACTTACTGGGCTTCCACCCCTTTTGAGTGAAGCTACTCTATCTGTGGTGATGCAGTGCAGTGGACAATTAGGCCTGGTATCATCATTGACAATTCTTTAGGTCATTTTGGGTTCTGTCCACATGATGGATGATCATTTGTGCCCAGAATTCATGACAAAGAACTGGAATTTACTAGGCAAAATAACTAATACTGGGAGATCATGCTTGTCTTGTTTTGCTTACTCTGCTGCACATTAATTAAATTGGAATTTAATTGTTCCAGCCTAGCAGGGACTAAGTCTTCTATACTTTTGGGCAAGGAAAGAATTTACTTACTGTTGTCTACTTAAGGAGTGTAGAATGGTCAAAGATTTTGTACCCTTTATCATTAGATTATGAAAGATAGCGAGAGCTTTTCCATTTAAGAGTTGTGTTTTTATCTGTGATATTTACATGCTGGGGCAGAGAGCATGCCATCGTTTAACCAGCTCTTTGGGCTTGCTGATCATTTCATTCCAGTGTTGTAGTTCTTTGCCACGGGCGTACATGAAAGGCCCAACTACTACACGTCCTAGCAGATGTGCTTCTGGGAAAAAGAGAAAGCAGTTAGTGACTAACAGCTGCAAGTGCTTCTTTGAAAGCCTTACCTAAATTAGAACATTAACTTGTATTTCTCTAAGTAATGCATGTTCTGAAAGTTACTTTTAAACCAAAATTTTCATCAAGGAATTCACTCTAGATTTCAAGTTCCATAGAAACTATGCTGAGATTCAGCATTAAAAAGTACTGCAGTAAGTGGGTATTTAGTCAATTCAGGCCCACTCTATTGTCTGCACTCTAAATTAGAATCAGTTTAAGGCACACAGATGTGTATCTGCCCAGCCCCTCTACCTCAAGTGTATTGTGGAAGTGTGCCCTAGTTTTGGGCATCGGCAGCCTTAGTAGGGTTCATATGATGCTCTAGCTTGGGAAAGAACAGATTTAGTTACAGAGACAGCTGGGAGTTGCAATATGTGAGTTGCCATTGACCACCCTATGCCAATGAGCAGATTGTTTCTTCATGCCTGAACTTTTCAGCTGTGTATGGGGAAAATAGTTCAAACCTGCCTTACATGGACATCAGAATGTTTGTAAAGCATTCAGCTGTTTGCAAGTGAAATGATGGACTCGGAGTACTGATCCTGGTTCTGGTCAATCCTCAAAGCCTCTTGAGGGTATTAATGTTCTATTATTGAAATCATATTTGCACTGCAGAGAAGATGTTTTTCTTGTGAGCAGTGGAAATACTGAATTCTGATTTGCTTCTCTAAGCAGAACTCCTTAATGGACTCTGACAGGTAAGAGGGTAACCTCAAGATTTTCTGCCAGGGAATGGGGATGTTTTGTAATCTCTTCTTTCTCACTGCTGAACTGCTGTGATAATTGGAATTTCTATTACTCTTTCAAATTTGGTTAGGAACAGTGAATAGCTTCAAAATTTTGGAAGTTGGGGATTATACACAACTGTTCACAGAACATAATTGCATATGGTTGGGTTTTTAGGATACCAGAATGAAGTAAAAGTACAGCACCTTGTACTGACGGTAACTAACCTACTGTTATTTTATTTGTGTCTTCCATTAGATTTATCTTTAGCCTCTGAAAGAGAGACATACACGTACTGCACATAGGCTGTGTCTTTAAAAAGCAGAACAACATATGAAAAACCCCAAACCTTTTATGTTTTATGATTATTCCCAAAAAGGAATTGGTTCCTCCCAGGTTGAAATATTTGTGCAAGATGTAGGAGATCATGATATCTTAACTGTAATAATTTATATAGCTTACTTACTTTCTCCCTTGATACCCTGGAGCACAGATAGACTCAGGCTTGCTGTATCCAGCTCTGTCTGATCTGCCTTGAAACTGAAGGTTTCGTTATACACTGGATTGGGAGATCCAAGAACAGCTGCTGTCTTTTTATTTTTGATGAGTTTGTTATGGTTCATTAGTGAGACTTTGACATATGCACCTTGGAGAAAAAAATCAACAAGAAAATACATCAGAGGCAGTTGGGAGAAAGCTTATAAAATTTCTTGCTTTAAGGAATCAAAGTATTAAGTAAGAAACTAGATCATGACTGATTCATGAAACATGCATGGGAGCATGGTAACGTGTAACATTAAGCAGGGAGTACACAAGTATTTAGCGTGCAGTTTTGCACTGCAAAACTTGCCAATTTAAGAGCTGTTTAAAGGAGCAGTCATATTCTTCCCCTGCATCCTTGATTTTATTATGCCTGTACCTTCCCTTCATCTGATGGAGACTTTTTTGAAGGCTTAGCTGTTGGGTGCATAGTTAATTTCATATACTTGATCGCATGATTGTGTGATCCAACACAAGGGAGGCCCTGAGGGACGAGCCGTGTTATAGAGCTGCAGCCTATGCTTGGATTGGATGTGTTTCAGGGGAACAGATTCTCCTAGTCAAAGTAGGATTCTTTACTCCTAGGGTTTACTAATGACTTCTAGCCCCGTGCTAAAGGGATTCAGTAGAAAATCTGAGGAAAAGATAAATGATCTCTGCTTTTTCATCTAGAAAATATTACAAAAATTGTGTGTGGGAACAAGAACAAAAAATTCTGCTTTGCTTCCTGAAGGGGACCTGTATAGCATTGTGGTCTTACTCAGTAGATGATTGACAGTGAGATCCAAAGCAGCCTGAAATCTTCCATTCTTCCCTACCCTTCTACAAAATTTAGTGACAAGCATGTAGAAATTTCATCTTAATTGATGGCTCAAGATTTGTTCTTTTCTGGTGAAGCAGTAATAGATTCCATGCTGCTACTGTGTTTATTACTCCCTGCTATTCAGTTCATTAAGGTTTGCCTGTAGACCAAAAATGATTAGAAATGTCAGGACTAAGACAGCGTGGATGGACTCCTAATGTCTCCTTGTTACTTCCACAGATCCAGCAGGCTCTCATTACTGTTTTAGAGGGTGCAGGATTAACAGAACAGACTTTGACAGAGCTGCTACCTGAGTGCTACATATGGAAAGAGTTACTGTGTAAAATACTTGCACAAAGTCTGACTTATCATTACTTTCTTAGTACTTCTTAATACATTTAATTCAGTAGTTTGAATCCAAAAATGTCTCCTTACTGTCCCAAACTGCATGTCTTCCATCAAAGATTAGCGTTGTGCTAATCCCTGTTAACATAGAAAACTTTTCATTCCAGTTTCTTCAGGATTTACCAGAGAATCTGTGGGCCTTAAATCATACTTGCAGGGTGTTATCAAAGCAAATAACACCCATTTTATATTGTTATTCTTTTTTTCCCACTAATATGTTCTTGAGAATTGCCTTCTGGCAGCTCTTCCTTCCAGAGCGAGCTCATGGCTCTCGTTTATTTTGATAACCTCAAGTATACCAGCACCAAAATAACATGGCAGATTCATGTTAGATTTGTAGAAAGAAACAGAGTTCTGGCTCTCTGTGCTGCTGAATCTCACAACAACTTGCAGACAGAGACGTGATGTATTGAGAAGTGTGTTCTCCCTCTCTGGTAAAGCTATTGAGAGAATGCAAAACTAGAACATTTGCTCCTAGTTCATGATGCGACTTTGTTCGTTTGCCACAAACCAGTGATATTTTTTCTGGCCATCTTTATCTTGTTTTCTAAAACTAATACATTCTGTAATATATTTCCTTTCGACAAGTGCACAGGGTATGATTCAGCTTGTTGGAAACCTCTGTTCTCATCATTTTACTGTGCCCTTCTTCATTTATGAGTGTAGGGTAAAACTGAGCAAACTTACCTGTAACATTATGAATGCAGATTTACTCATTTAGAGGGCATCGCTTCTAAAGTTAAACATCCAGGTAACAGCCCACTCAAAGAAATTTCAAAAAACCTTCATAGCTGATGTGTGTATATAGAGAATTAAACCTATTTTCAGCTGCTGGGTGAACTTTGAGTTTATATTGTTCCGTTTCAAAGCCCTTCAAAAAAAATCACTACAGATTGAAACACAAGTTTGGTTTTTCCATCTATTTTTGCTTTGAGTGTTTAGATTTTAAACAGCATTTTGAGGTAGTCTCTTACTTCAACTTCTCTAAGGCCAAGAACACATAAGCGTGATGTACCAGGAAAACCTCCACTGCAGTAAGGGAGAAAAACTGACTTCGTGCTGTGCTCCTTCGAACAACAGCTAGGATGTCCTAAAATGGGAATTTTTTCCCAGTTTAGTTCTCCCCAGGGCAGCTGTTCAGCATAAGCAGTAGCCCTGCAGCAGTCACAGGGCTTTTGTCCTGAGGCAACTCTGTTAATATCAGTATCCCCTAAAATGCTACCTCCTCTGGATTGGAGTGGAGCAAAGGGATGTTGCTTACTGTATTAAAGCAGGAGGAAAAAAAATTGTTACTGATGACATGAGACAAACCATTTATTATGAAACAAACCCAAAACATAGCAGAACTGAGCTATCAAAATCTAATTACCCCAGGAACAAAGTATGGCTTATTTCCACTCAAATTAAATCACCCAGATGTGTGTTTGTTCTTTTCAGAGTCACTCAGTGCAAGCCTGGGTGGACAGCTAAGGAAGAAGCAAATTAAAACAGGAATTCTGAAGCTGATAGCAGAGAGGCAATCATACTTACTGACCAGCATGGCTCTCCTCCTGGAGCTTTAATCCCCTTGCCCTTAGAACCACTACAGTGAGACGGCCCAGGTAGTCATTGTAGCTGAGGGAGAACTGGATATCGCCATACTCTGAAGGAGGCTTTGGAAGTAGAACAACACTTGTCAAATATATCTTAAAAACTCTCTCTTCGCACAGACAGATACGGGGAAAAAAGTTGTTCTTCATATTACCGGTTTCTGCCACACCGAGGCATGTGAGTGAATCGTAGTGGCTTTATTTATGCTGCTGTGACATTTGATAGAACCAATTAATGAGCCTTCCTGAACCTTTAATTACCATCTCTTTCAGGTGATGCCTATTTCCTTGCCTATTCTGCTTTTTTTCCCTGTGCTCTTATTAATTCAAAACAGAAGCAAATAACAAAAGGTGCTTTCTTATGTAACCATCTCCTAACTCATGACTGTTTCTAGCAGTTAGATAATCCCTATACAACAGCTATGGATCTGCAGGTTGGCAAGATAGGAATTTTGATTCCAAATGTTTATCAAATATTTCTGTATTTGATGCAGCATACCTCTGCTTCAGCTGTAACCCTCCAATACTTGTCAGATGACAGAAGTTCCACAATGCCAAGCAGCCTGCTGTTACATACCTCCAAGTTTTCTTTCTCCAGATCTCTCCATATAACTCGTTTGTTGTCATCAGTTAATGTTTCACTTTTCAGTGGGAAGATAACTTGGCCTAGGAGATGGTGCTTCTTCTGTTTATCGACATGATAAACCAAAAACTTCAGAGTCCTTTGGAGCAACATTTTACTGGAAACCTGTACAGGAAAAGGAAGAGTATATTAATTATAAAACATCTGATGCTTTTTGACTCTAGCATGACTTCAAAGGAAGAATTTTTCAAAGTGTGTTAAAGGTAGGTGGAGATTTCCTCTGATTATTTGAAGTCCGCTTTCTTAATTTGCCTGAAGTTTTAGCTATGCTCAAGTCTAAAGATCTAAGCTAAAATAGAATTCAATAAATGTGAAGTTAGGTGGTGGTTTTTCAACTTATACAGATCTAGTGTTATATGATGCATTCACTTACAAACACAAATGTTTAGAAATCTGTAAACATTCATTTTTCAATTGTCTGAAACAAGATTTTTTGGTTTTAAAGCTTTTGTCTTGTGGCATCTGCTAAAAGCCTCTCGGCATAGGAAGCCAAGCTCTTAGCTTTACAGCACTATACAAATAGCACACCAGACATCTCATGAGTTCTAGGTTCTAGCCTACTTCCACAGCAAAGAAACTAAATTCTATGAAAGCATTAGTTCAGTATTGATTGCATCTGGATTTCTAGAGTGGCTGAGCTGAACTACTCAGCCACAATTCACACTGGAGTTTTATCATTCCCAGGGCAAGTTATGGAATCCTCAATTTTGGTGCAGACCACAAGTAAGATTTGTTCTGGAGCCACAGACTTCCGTAGCCCACGATCTCTAGAAGCCCCAGTAATAAATCTTATCTCCAGTGGAAACAGCTTGTATCTTGGTAGAAGTTTGCAGAAAATTTAATTTTCACAAAATAGGTATTGTGGTTTCACAAGTCAGTACCTGCAAACAAAAAGCTGCTTCATCAAAAGGAAAAGTACCTGAAAAACAAAGTTTTCATCAAACTGTGGGTTCAGGGTTTTGCGTTTTGTTTTGGACTGCAAGTAGCTTCTTTCATCAGGCAGCAAGTAGATTTTCACAAACGGACTACAGGAATCAGCAGGAGGCTGCAGCTTTCTGGCTTTGATCAAGGAGATGAGGAGCCTTTCTGACTCTTGCTCATATTCTATGGAGAACCAGAGGCGGCCAATATTGCCTTCAGGAAAATCCATCTCGCTTTTGTCTTCAGGAAACTTGTAGAGCTCTGGATTAATGGTCCCTACAACATAAGCTCCAGCTTCATGAAATAAAAAACAAGCACCCTCAGGTTAGTTTCAAGACCTTAGCAACCATTTTTATAACCTGTGCTGTATTAGGGGAAATCACATTAATCTCTTTATTAACAAATCATTTTTGCATAAACTTGATAGGTTAATTCCTTTTCCCTCAGATTTGAAGGAGCCGTTATAAGCTGAACCACTTTCCTTTCTCTTATTTCTGTGACTGTACCTTGATAGTTTAGGTATTCACAGTTGCAATCTGCAACTGGTCACTGCTGTTTCTGGGGACAACAATCAGACACTTAACTGGGTCACATTCATGTTGTGCCTTTACAAAACACAGAAGGAGAGAAGGCTTTGTCTGCTGTATGTGTAAGGTCCCACAGCAGCTACATTCTGGCTCAATTTCTATATATATAAATACACATGAGTATAGTGTTTAGGGCTTGTACTGTGTAACACTGTTTGGTATGCCCCTGATAAACATACTTCATAATGAAGTTACCCTTTAAAAGTACAGCCTTGTAAAGAGTCCTGTTTTTGCAATGCCATACCCAAAGAATGAAATGATGAGCGTGGCCCAGACTGAGCGATCATGCAGGGGTCACTGTCTTCCTGAATGTGTTCTTCGTTGGTCAGGTTAATCCAATCTCGCCCATGCAATGTTGGTGGAATGATAAATGGAATGCTTCTGGATCTGCTCAAGACAACAACAGCTACTGACTCCTCTGGTTTAAATATGGAAACCAGACTTGGTAACAGTAATAAGTTTACTGTTCTTATCTCACAATTTTGTAAAAATTCTATGGAGATGCACAGGTAGAAAAGATAAACGCCCATTGTTTTGAAATTGATTTATTCGTATAATGCCTAAAAGTCCAGCAAGGGACATCAGATCTTAATTCTTCAGACAGATCCCTCGCTTTCCCTCTTTCTTCTCTTTTAGAATTGATCTTTCAAAGGGAAGGAAGAATTAATTTCAGCTTCTTGTTTTGGACCCCCAAAGCTCTGAAGTAACTATCTAAAGAGAGTCTCCTTTCTTAACTGAAGTCCTATTGTTTGGTTCTCACATGCTTCATTATGAGACCATCAGGAATAACTCTGGAACATAGCCTGAATTTGTCTAGGTAACAGATAAAGTTATCTATGTACCAATTACACTTCAAAGTATTATCTGGTTTACATAAATCAGAAATAATCATTGCATTCATAGTTAAAGAAAGTGTTATTTGTCTATAGGAATAGAACATGACTGATATTTTCATATGATTTGAGGATCTCATTTATTTCAGTACATGCATATATTTGGATCGTTTCCTACTTTGAGATTTTACAAGTTGAAATAAACTACCAATAGTGCATTCCTTTAAAAACAAAATTATATACCTTGTGTTTTTTGGTTGAATTTCAGAAGTTGACTGATCCTGAAAAATGGCATTAGCATTGGTCGTTTTGACAGGACTGGTGAGCTTTTCATAAGAAAGGAGGCAGCAGAACTTCTTCCAGATCAGGTATGAAGTTATTCCAATGAGAACAAATAAAAAGATGCCTCCTATTATAGCTCCAGCAACAGCAACTGCTTGTTCTGTTCAAACAGAGAAGCACATAAAGCAGCATAGGAGGATAAAAATTATGTATGTTTTGGTGGTAGACAGTAATATTAAAGCTGACCAATTTTTTTGATTTACATTCCAAAATTATTTTAAAAATAAACATTTTTGTGCATATCTTTGCCTTTGGTTATAGCATGATGCAACACCTGAAGGTATATGACATCAGCACTGAGATCAGAAAGTGTTTAGATGTGCTGGCAAAGACTGCAATGTAAAAGACTATAAACAGGAAAAAACCCCAAAACTCAGAGTTGTTCAGGCTCTTATTTTGCATCAATGTAAGCATTTACCTTAGCATGGCAGAAGTGCTAGAGCTTTCATGACAGAAGAAAAAGAAAACCTGGGAACACCTAATACAAAAAGTACCATTGTTTTGGTTTGGTTTGTTCTTCCAGCTATTTATCTATGTTGAATTGAGACTAGATCCTGGCACAAGGAACAAAGCAAATCTGAGTTGTTTTCTTTCTAAGGATACATGTGTTTCCTGATCTGTAAAGTCAAACTTAAGTATCCACTAAATGCTCTTTCCTGAATCTTGATTACTTCAGATAAAACCAAATCTTGTATAATTTGGGTTTGTCTTTTTCACACCAATAGAACTTCATAAATGTCTTTAATATGAATATGAGGAATTCTGTTGTGAGAATTTCTCCCTAGACCATGGGTAGACAATTGCTAATGGGCTCAGTTCATTGCTTTCTCATTTGCTGAATATGCCTGAGTACAGGGCTGGGAAGACCACTTCTGTGCTGTACCTTACGCCCAGCCTGTCTTGCCTGACTGCTGGTGCCAACTACTACTGGTGCACCAAGACCTGATGAGGTCTCAGCTGAGGATATCCTCTGTCTGAAAACAAGCCCCAACTGCTGAATTATCTTCCACCCTGCAGCCATGAGAGGCAGCTCAGGATCAGCTGAGTACTCTGTACTGCCAGTTCTCAGGGTCTCCCCTGAAACTGAAGCAACAAAGTGACCTGGCATTCTCTCACAACTTGTACTCACTTTTTTTCCTCTCCTGCTTTTATGTGGAGATAACTAATTACACTTTATTCCTTTCTCCTTATCTGTCTGTTCTTGGTAGATACCTTGCAGTTAAGCCACCTGTTGGTGGTGGTACAAGTAAATAAAGACAATACAAGCACAAAATAATCAGTCAACACTAGCAGTAGTTTTGAATAAGACTTCAAAACTAATAAAGTTTATTGATTTAGAGCTATAAAGAGTATAGGAAGTGAGTTGCAAATACATGTATTACTGATCTTTTTCACTGTTGCCATGTTGCAATAAGTGATATGAAATGTCTTCAGCTATAGAACACTTATGTAAATACCCTGTGCTATAATATAGTACCTCAAAGGCCTTCATCTGTTCCTATCTCATGTCCCTGCATTTGGTCCAGTCACAGGAGCCAATCTGTTATTGCAGCTTCCCTCCAGGTGTGTTGCCTTAGCGCTCTGCAGGAATTGGCTGGCTGCTTCCCCATGGGCATACAGTCTCCCAGCACCATGGAGCGACTACCCTGCTCATGGCTATACCACATCAACAAGCCCTTTGCTCTCCTTGCAACTGATAGGTGGGCTGAATACACTTCAGCATTTAGCCAGGCTATTCATACAGTAGCATTGGTACAAGACTTATTCTGAGGAACAGGAACCAAGTACATATTTAATATGGGTTAATATTAATTCAGAGATAAATCTGGTTGTGCTACGCTGGTTACTTAGTTTTCTTTCATGAGAATGTACAGTATGAGGAAATGTGTAACAAATGCAGTCCTGAGCATGGTAATTTTGTGTGTGCGCGCCCTCTTAGTTTTGTAGCACATGCTCAAGTATGTGCTCAGTCACATTGCCATTTTATTATAGCTTAGAAGGTCAGATGCAGAAAAAAATGTTTTAATTTAATGCCCATGAAAATAACAGAAAATAATGGCTCACTTCCTACAGGTGTACTATCAGCAGTACAAATGTTTATATGGCTGGTGGTTTTACTGCCCGATGTAAGTATCTTAAAGGTTAACATTTCAAGCAAGCTCAACAGGACTCTGACTTGTCCTCTTCATTCCCCAGTCTCGGGGGCTGCTCTCGGCAGCAGCCCTGTGTTCCCCCATAACCAGTTGGTCACCATTTACCATGAGGGACAGAAAGCTGAGGTGTGCTGCAGCAGCTGTGCAGCAGCTGTGCACTGACTTTGGAGTAAGAGAATGAGTTCCCAGGCTCATCGTTAAGGAAGTTTAATGTACTGAATTTGTTCACTGCAGAATGATGTGAAGTATTTATGACCCACCCGCTGCCTCAGATTCTGCTTTTATATTTTTACATGGTGGTACATACAGGGTGACGTTTCACCCATTTCAGTAAAGCTGCCTATGATTTAATGAGGGTAAGGAGAATTTGGCTTAGTTCTAGTTCATTTTATCTGATTGGATCAGCAACAGGAGCGGTAGCTTAGAGCACAATGTAGCACTAGTCACAAAATCAACCATTGAAATAAGTTGAATCCATTGTGTGCAGGGAGAAAATATATATATTTTTAAATAACTACCTGTCATGGTGAGAAATTGATGTGTTGTGTTCTGCTGTGATGCAGGATCATCACAGCTGGAGATGGAAGAGACCTGTTGGACCACTTCATCTCCCAGTGGCCTGTGCCAGGGGACTGTCCACCAGGTTTATCCTAGCACAGAGAAATGGTGATGGTCATCATCTGCCTCCCTTGGGACTGGATCCCCGTCTGCTTTGTGCCCGATGCTGTGCTTTCAGTGAGCTGTTCTTACACCGGGCAGTAAGCCGACGGGGGGCAGGAGCAGCCAGTTCCCCACCCAAAGCTTTAATCCCCATACTCTGATTTATTAACATTTACAGCACAATCTATGTACAAACCGAACTGGCTGGGGCGGGGGGTGACCCCGTGGCACTCGCTGTGCCTGTCGCCCCGGGCCCGGCCGCCCCGCCGGGGCAGGGCTCTGGTGCCCGGCAGCGCTGGGCACAGCCACCCCGCGGGTCC
>VZRW01007995.1:190502-231057 GCA_013398125.1 Aegotheles bennettii
CGCCCTTGTGCCAGCAGCCGCCCCTGCCCTGGAAGGGCCGGCGGCGCCCGGGCCCGCCCCGCCCCGCCGCCGCACGGGCTTGGCTGGAGGCGCGGGTGGGAGCGGGGACACCTCTGCTTCCCGTGGAGAAAAGGAAGGGGCCGTGTCGGGAAGGGGTCCTGGGCACCGTGGCGGGGGCGGCCGCTGTACCGGACACAGCCGGGCGGCCCCGGCATTGCGGAGCAGCCCCGAGAGCTCCGGGAGCGCTCAGGAACAGCTCCGGCACGGGTGGCTCAGCGCCGAACGCCCGTGCGGGCGAGCAGTGCGTGTGTGCGCGTCTGGGACCGCTGGCCCAGCGCACTCTGCGGCTCGGTCCGTGCTGTGAACATGTGTTCAGTTGTTTCTCACCTGCTGCCTGTGAAACACGTTTGTTCCTCAGAGAAAGTTTGTCTCTGAACAGCTGGGCGCAAGCTGACAGCTTACTATTGAATTGTACTGTAACTATTCTGTGTTTCTGGTGAGGTTTTGGTAACATAATGTACACGTTTTTCAGTGTGCGTGTCTAGGTCTCACTCATTACAGTAAACCCTTGGCCTTTAAAGACCCATGTAAAATTTCTATTTGTAACTACAAAACCGTGCCCACTGTACTTCAGGATAACCACCAAGACCCTAATTTAGAATACAGGGTTGGCAATGCTGCATTCTGCCCACTTTTAAATGATTTTTATAGTATTGGTAACAAAAGTAAAGAGTCAGGCCCCCAGATAGTAATTCATATTTCTTAAGTATGTTTCCCTTTGTGTTCTGTTTTTCTAACCCTGGTGACACATTCCTATCGTGTTTTTGAAAATAGATACTCTCATTAAATTGCATAGCTCATCATCTGGGGAGGTACAAAATAATGTAGTTTTTATGGCATATGTCTGAAGCCACTCTACTTACAGCTGATTTCCTTGTTTTGGTGGTAGTTGGTCCTGTTTTGAATACTGAAATGATAATACCATTTTTATAGCTGCTCAGGTGGAGGCTTTCATCTTGCTTTGGCGAAGCTGAAACTGATGCTGAAAAGGCAGGCGTGGTCACTGAAGAGATGTACAGAAAAGGTAAACCTGAAAATCTGCTGTAATACTGCTCTTAAACCCCTTAAAAATAGAAAGAGGAGTTGGAAATGGGTTATAGTCTCTTAAGGAATTGAGTTAAAAGGTTTGAACACTCAAGCTATAGAATATCCTGCCGCAAAACAGTTTTTGGAAATGTGTTAATTTTAAAACAGTGTTGTCACGTTGCTCATGAGACACCAATTTAAGTAGCACATTTGCACTATTTATCATGTGGTATTCTTATAATCTCCACTAAAGTGGATGAAATTGAAATGTATGGATTATTTTAAACTGGGTATCTTTGAAATATGTGCTCAGCACCTGTTTTACCATTCTGTTTACAATAAAGTTGACTGCATGTAATTACTTAATACTGTTTGTAGGAACAACCTGTGACAGAGAATAGAGAAATGCTTAAGGAAGATGTAGCTGTAGAATCACAAGCTTCAGTAGATCCTTCAAATGACAAGTAATTCTGTGTAATTCCCTTGAGTTTCCCTCTAAAATCTAATCCCTACTGTAATTTATTAATAATCTTAAAGTTACAACAGATTCTTGTCAATGAAAGGATTTTTAAAAATATGTATTTAAAAAAATAATAATTCTATTTGGCAGCCCTAGAATGATCTTTAAATTTAGGCATTTTAAGTGAAATGTGTTTAAGGTTTCCTGCCTTTGCATCTGCTTCCTAGTATTTGTGAACTTTGCCTTTGGCATTGGTGGTACTTTCAGCTAGAATGGTGTCTAGAAAGGAGTAAACTTTTTTTTCCAATTAAACTGTGACTAATTGTATTAAGACTGGTGAATCAGTCAGGGATATAATAGATTAGGGTCTGCAGGGAGCATTGATGGACGCCTTAACTACAACAAACAGATTACATCAAGAAGTATAATTGTGAATGGCAGAAATAATGAGTACTCTAGGATTTCTATAGTGCCTTTCATTCCCAGGGTCCCAATTTCTGCACCAGCATTAATTACTGGCAGTTAACCATCACAAAAGCTTTTTGAAATAATAGTTATTGTTATCCTTATTTTATAGATTGTTTAATAACTGGAGTTCCTCCAGATTCACACTTGTGTAACTGAGATAAGAATTTCTCCCACAATCTAGTGGTGGCCTTGGACTGACATCTAGTTCTTAGCTTTAGCAGGCTATGGATAATTGATTGTTTCAGAAAAGAAAATGTGAAAGAAAGATCTACTGTCATAAAATACACTTTGGATTCATTCTGGGAACCATTTGTTAGTTTACTTTCAAAAGAAAAGATGAGAATGGGAGAGTAAGTGCATGCAGGAGGGAATGAAGCTGCCAGAATTGCTTTCTCTCAGCTTTGCTGTTGATGGTAGTTGCTTTTAAGCACTTGAACTCTGAGTGTCTCACGCTACAGTACAGATCTCCCAGTAAAGCTACATGTATTAAACAGGGAAAGAGACAAGACAAACATGGACAAGAGGAAAAAAAAATCTTCAAAAGCTGCCATCTTTGGTCCTCTTGAAGAATAGAGAAAGTCAGCAAAAGAAGAAAGGAGAGGGGAGGATGATAGTGTTAACCTAGTTTAAGGGGGTTGGATTCCTACTTTTGTATTTCATCTTAGCCCAGTAAAACCCTTGACACTGCAGCAAAACTTGATATTCTTCAGGCAGAGGCAGGCAGAATGCTTTCTGGACTTGCACAAGCCTTCCACCTGAGCGTGTCTGTCCCATCAGTTTTCTTTTGGCACAGAACTGGTCAATGAAGCCTTGGGCACGTGGGAAACTGCTGCGGCTTGCACAGAGCATGCTGTGCAAGACAGAGTTATTTTTTTTTTTCCATGCTTTGATACTCGTCTTTTGCTAGGTGTTTGAAGCTGCTGGCAGACATGAACATGGGATGTAATTGCTTTCTCTTTGGGGCCTTCTTACAAATCTTTTCAGCAGTGTTATAGTATACCTACTGATAAGAAAGTATACATATGTGAAGTCTGTAGAAGTGCTCAGAATGTTTCTCTTTTAAAATGTTTCTCTTTTTTTTTAACCTTTTCCTTTTGCTTCTAGTATGCTTTAACTGTTGGTGTTGCCTAACAATAAAATTTACACAAACTATAGCACCACCTCCTGTCCAAAGTTGGGCTCTGGTGTGAATCAATAGAGCAAACCAAAAGGTTCTTCTTAAAGGTGACTTTTTTTTTCCTCTGTATGAGACAGAATGAAGAAAATGTGAACTTTTATTCCTTTCAATTGACTTTTCTGTGTTTTACAGTAGGAATTTCAGAAATACCAAGTCTGCTTTTACTGGAACATGTTCTCATGGTTGTGGGGTTTTTTTGATAGTGTAAATTGCATTAAGAAAGTTAGCAGGTGTTGCTGTTTTAAGAAAAAACAGTACAAGATGTTACTTTAAAATTACATTTATTAATAAGCTGCAAGTTCATAGATAATGTGCACAAGACCTTTAGAGATTTTTGTAGAGAAAACTACTTGCAAAGCTCTGGCTTACATGGCTTGAAATCTTTAGGGGGGCAATATCTGGCTTTTTGTTCTGGTTTTGTACACCATCTAGCCTTGGTAATAGTAATCTAAACTTTGTAGCTTTGGCAGGGCCTTGCAAGGTTACTTAGGTACACATGCAAAACAAACTGTGCACACAGCTATAGCGATGAACAACAGAAGTTACTCTAAGGCAAGACTAGTTTTTGTTTTAGGCAGTATTTCCTGACTCTCATTCCCTCTGAAACAAAGAATGCCTGAAAGCCTGGGCAAGATGATAGTGAGAGCTTGAGGGTCAAGGATGTAAGGAAAAATTTTTTAAATTCTGAGTGTAGGGGGCAAAAAAACCCCCAAACTTTTCATACAAGGAAGCCATTGATGCCCCACAGCTGTGGAGCCACCTCGTGCACCCGCTGCGGGCTGCTCCTGCACTCCAACACCTTCTCTCGAACCCTCTCACGAACCTGGGTTTAAGCTAAGCCAGAAAGGGCTGAAATAAGATGATAGGGGCAGGCTTCATGTAGCGATCACTAGAACAGTGACTGCTGCAGCAAGAATGCTGCATGCTGTTCCTGTTGTTAGCTCCTCACTTAAAATATATGTGAAAATGTGATCGGAAACGTAAGAAATATGAGAAGGATAAAAGTAAATCTTTCAAGCTAAGTAGAAACAGTGTCATTCCCAAAGATACTGTTGCCTTGCATTACTCGGAAAGGTAATGGCTGAATTCTAGAAGGAAATATTTTTTTCCCTAGGAGCATTTCTGTCCCTTTCCCAGCCTGGGGCTCAAATGGTACATTCTGTCATTGGAAATGATAACCTGAAGGGCACCTGCCTACCATTAGCCTGCTTATTATGTAACTCTGGTTGGTTATATGTATAGAGAATTACACTGGTTTTAGGACTTTAGTTGATAATGCTTTTTTCCCCTACCAACTTAATTTTTCTGCAAAGAGAATGAACAAGATTTCTGACAATCTGTTAGTTTATTTGGCAGCCAGGGGTTGAAGAATGGGAGAGAGTTAAAAAAAGATTCTCTTTAGATTCCTGAGACCTATGAGTCAGTATGTCTACGAGCAAAGGTTACATAAACTAATAGGTTAGAATGAGATTTAGTTGCATAAACACTGTTGCTGCATTTCAATCTGTCACAGAGTCAAGCCTGCAGATTATCGCAGGCAGAGCTAGCCTGGGGCTTACAGTCCAGCTTGCTGGACTGCCTTTGGCCTTGGATATACTTGAAATACCATTACTCCCTTGCTGTGGGGCTGCTTTGAAATCTGTGTGTACTACTTTATAGGTCTTATTTGTGCAAGCCTTATTTAATATACAGTGCTGTTGCTCTCACCTTGTGTCTAATTTGGAATGTTGCCCTGATATATTGGTTGCATAATAATTTTGTCTCTGTTTTATTTAAGCAAGGGTGCTGCCTGTTATGAGGGTGGTCTGATAGAGGCAGCCACAGGGACTAGATCCAAATCATCTTTGAATTCCCCCAACTTTCCTGAAGCCTTTGTCTCCCATCTCTTCCTTCCATCATAATCTCCTCAGTGCACACCCTGGACGAGCCACTCGGCTCACCCAAGAGAGTCAGGGAGACCAGTATAGGAAGGCTCCTGCTGCATGGGGCAGAAATGGGGATGGGTATGCTGCCCAAGCATGTTTTCTATGGAAAGGCACACTGGATTACGAGTGTTGAGTGGGCTGCAGTCAATCCACAGGCCATGGGGCCAACACAATTATATTATGGTGACTGTAGGCTAAATTGTTCACAAATATTCCAGGTCATATGGGAAAACAAAGCCTTTCTTGGAGCTGCGGGGCTCTGTTTTTTCAAAGTGCATCAGTGTCAGAAATTATGCTCCCAGGCTGCAGGACTTTCCTCTTCTACAGTGTTTTCCTTGGTGCTTTCCCCAGCTTCTCACTGATACCATTTCCTCCTTTTGCATCTGGGAATTGTGCTATCAAAGTTCAAGTCTTTATTTAGATGCTTGCCTCCCATAAAGCAGAGCTAACTGTCTGTACAGCAGGCTTTGTTCACAGCCTCGACCCTGGGCACCAGCTGAGATCTAGAAAAGACTCTGATACTTCTATTTGCTGTCCAAAGACCAAATAAATTTTTTGACTCGCATCATTAGCAAAAGTAAACTGAAGAGGTTTAGTATAAACATTAATGTGGTTTTGAAAAGAGTTGAGATCCAAATTTGCAAGAATATCTTGGTGGACAAGTTGCGTGGGATAGAACTATTGATGACTTCTCAAAGGGTAATGTTTTGTACCGTTTTTTTTCTGGGAGCAGGCCCTGGGAGCCCTGCTGGCTTACGTGGTGCTGGCTCATCTCCTTTCCACTTGAGAATAGTGGAACAGATGGAAGACTAGCAATGAAATGCAGAGCAAAGCTAAACATGTGATTAAATTCTCAAAAAGGCCAAAGCCCTTATTGCATCAAGGGCAGCTTAAAGCTACCCCGAAACCGGCTTGAAGGGTTATTTTGTGTGCACTTATTTATTGCTTTTTGCTACTGGATATTAAGCAACTGCAGAGAACAGGGGAGACATTCTGGTGGTTGTGCATGGGAGGAAATGAGATCTGGGAAAAGGAGAAGTGAGAACAGCATGCCCATGTGATAGTCCCTTGATTTAAGATGAGATTTAAGGTTTTATGTCATGAAATCTTTGGTTTGTAACAAAACATGCTTAAAAGAGGGATCTTGTTTGCATTCTCCATAATCAGCTCTTGTTCTATTCATTTGATAAACAAAAAAGAGTAGTGCTGTGTAGAGATTTGCTAAGTCTTTGAAATATATGAGATTGCTTCTATCAGCAGGCTGCCCTGTAAACTGCCAAGGCAAAATAAAGGCAAAAGAACTGGTCTGCTTTTTTGAGAAAGCTGCTCTTAAATCCAAGATGAAAAAGAAAGGAGATGACATGGCTTAAAAACACCACTTTTCACAGTACTAAAAAGCCTAACAGCTTTCAAAAAGATTAATCCTGCAAAGAAGAGTACCACATCTACGTTGCTCCTTGAAAAAAGTCATGTCAGTGTTACAGCACTGTTCCCAAGAAAGATGGATATAGACCACCTGGCAGATTTCATAATGACTTTATGAAATGAGCAGATGAGAGAAACCCACACAAATCATCTTCCTTTTCATAGAGAAGTAAAATTGCACAATAGAGGTTTATTCATAGACCATACTTTGCTACAACTGGGCTGTCTAACAAAAGAAGCAGAAGTCATGATGCTGCTTGCTAGTTATAAACAATCTAAATGTATCTGACAGCTATTCTTTTCTTAAAATAGATACACGCACACGCCCCTAACCTGGCATATCCTTAGTTATATCTATAAAAATGGCTTGCATCTATCTATCTATCTTCAATATATAATAGTGGAGTCCTTGGAGGGTAAGGCTGTCATTGCTTTTTAACAGCAGCTTTTTATTAGGCTATCATATGCTTTGTAATGCAGCTCGGACAATGAGGCTTTCTAAGGGGAAGGTTTCAGTTTTTGTGGTGGAGAATGCTCATTAGATTAAATGAATAAACCACCCTTCAAATAGAGACTGGACCCTGGTCTCCTGTCCTCATATAGACTAATCACTAGAAAAGATTGTCATGTTCATTCTCACTTTTTCCCTAATTCTCAGTGGATCTTCAAGTCGTTAATGCCAAGTGTTGCCTTATGCAGACTAGAAGCACTCATGCACACTAGTCCAAGCAGATTGTTCTGCAGCAGTCAAGGCCAGTCCAAGCTGCTGTGATTTTTACACACATCACCACCCCCCCGTGTATTCACACTCTTCCTTTGCCTCAGTGCTACTGCTCATCTAACTCTGCAGCGTAAGGTTTCACCATGGAGTCTGAGTGCCAGGGGTGGTAGGAGAAGGAGGAGGAATGCAGAGGTAACACCGACTGGTTTACACTTTAAGAGGTAGGTTGTGATTCTGAGGATTGCTTGGACATAGATACCTAAACGCTACTTTTTGGGTCTAGTTTTTAGTCAGTCAGTACTGCGAAGTCTGAGAATTTGAGAAGAGCTCATTTTCTTAAACAAGTCCTGTACATGAGAAGATGGTCTAGAGTTGCAGATATTTTTAATAAGTTAAGCATTTATATATCTAAATGGCATTGCTTTCTTAAGTAGAACATTAATGTGTGGTCAGATGGAGTCTATCTGTAAATTATCTTTGAATTGCAGCTGTTGCATGTTTATCTAAAATTTTAATTTGAAGTTTTTGTGATATTGCTTATCTGGCAATTGCCTTTTTTGTAAAATTCCATGTTGGAAATAATTGTGCTCCTTACAGCAAATGGAAGGTGGTGGTCAGTTTTATATTTTCAAATAGTTTGAGATGAATTTCACTTGCCTCTGGTCTGTGTGAAAACACTTGCTATGCTAGCTCCTATACTGGACTGATTAGAATTATTTTGGGTATCTGAGCATAAAAACTGAAAACCTGGCACTGCGTACGGAATGCCAATTTCAGTGAGGGCTGGCAGCTTCTGACTGGTTGTATACATAGTAACAGTTAAGTTTGGCTATGGTGCATTAGTTATTATCCTGAAGGCACTCTCAAACTGCACTCAAGTGCTGTTACTTTTCAGAAACACTCAAAAATACTTTACAATGGAGATATCAAAGACCTGATCCAAATTGACTGTGGCAGATGACATTCGGGCAAATGAGCAGTGTTGCCCACAAGGCAGCGTATTGTTCCTGGAAGGCTAGGTTATTGTTGTAGGCTAGCATATATTCCAGAAATGCATTAAGCTAAAATTGTCCTGGTCGCAGGTGCAGTTCCACTGGCTTAAGTGGCTTTGAATTAACAGATGGCAAATATCAGCCTTCCGGGGTTTGCATACGGAGCAGAGCGCCCGGACAGATACATGAACAAATTGCAAGCAGTGATTTGTGAGTCTGCTCAGAAAGGCACTTGCAGTAGGGCACTCTCTCTGGCTGGGGGCACTCGAACCTGCCCCTCAAAGAGCAGCTCTGCCAGCAGCAGGCCTTGGGGAGGTTCAAGGCTGATGGAGGAGTTCAGCAACTGCAGTCTGGGCAGGTTCACATCTCCTCATCTGGCATGAAAAAGTTACCACCAACGACGGCAGTCCAGGCAGTGTGAGAAAAGGCTGTAGGTTGTAAATGGGAAGGGGCAAGTGTGGAGGGCTTCAGTACAAGTTCTTAGGTCTCATGGGGGAACCAAGAGATCAGAGTGGTTTTGCATCCCTTAGCCTCTTCTGAAGAGGGGCAGCTGGCCAGGGGGTGGTTAGTGAGTTTTAGATTAGACAAAGGGCTTCTGGGCTAGGACTGGGCTGCTTCTGTCTTGAATGTGGAAGCCCTGATTGCCTTGATGGAGGCTGGGATGACAAAAGCTGGTCGGTGAGTCTGACAGCTCTGCCCAGTGGTGTCCTTCTTCAGCAGGCAAGCAGAGCTAACTGCCCTTGCTCACATGAGGTGACTCAAAGTCATGGGGCTGGTGGCTTGCTTTCTTCTGATCTTCAAGCACACAAATCAGTAAATAGTAATTTTGAAAGCTCTTTTTCATAGCTGGGTGTAGGACTTCGTTCAATTCCATGAAATTATTCTCACATGTTTAAACTTTGGGTGGAGTTCTCTGGGAAACATGAATGCTGAGCAACTGTTCTGCAAAAATCCAGTTGAAAAACAACATTTCCCTCTTTCCATCAACATTGTCTAGGTTTAGCCTATTGTATCTGTAGGCTATTGAATTCTCCATTTCTTTTAACTGTCAGCTTTGTTAAAGATACAGAATAAATTCTCCAAGTATTTACACCTTTTCTCATTAAAGGTAAAATGAAAAAGCTGTATGCCAATCACATTGTTATGGATGCTCAGATGTGTAACTTGTTGAGGTAAAAGTTGGTCACCAGTATCTTTCAGTAAGCATATTCTGATGCTTTTAGTGAAAATAGTCAACCTTGCTGGATATATCAAATTCGGGGCGAGAGCTATGTAACTTCCTCCTCTAGAGTGTTAAAGAAAAAGAGAAATGCAATATTATTGGTATCTTGTATCTTTTATATGTTCTTGGGACAAGTTTGGAAGGTGCATTTGACTGGAAGGGTCATACCCTGAGTTGTTCCACAGCTGGCTGCTGGCACCCATGGAAAATTGTTGGAATAGCTATGAGTACCAGGCGTGTGTCTCATCATGTCAGCTAAAGGTCTTTTGCTGGAATAAGAAAGGAAGCAAAATGCTGTAGAGTTGCCCTCTCCCTGCAGCACCAATGCAGTCTCATAGTGCCGGGGCGGGGGGAGTCACCTGAGCATGATCCTGGGCTGCCAGGAACGCTGATAAGAGTGCTCCCAAATGAGGGGTTCAAGGAACTTCTGTTTCCGGCGTTGCAGGGAGGATGCACGAGGTCAGCACAAACAGCTGACTTCAAATGTCTGCTCTGCCTCACTGCTATAATAAACATGGCAAGTAAAATAAAGTTGCTGGAAAGCTGCTGCTGACCCGTGCATGGCTGTTAGCCCCTGAAATGCTTCCTGACCAGGAGCCCAAGGGAGTAATCACTCAGTGAGTGTGTGGGGCTGTGTGTCTCAGGAACAAAGCCTGGAAGCACATAGAAAATGACTGGGTTCGCAGCCCGTTTTGAAGGCTCAGGGAGCAATCTTGTGTTCCTAAAAGCATCAGGAAGGGGGGGTCTTGGTCCCCTTCTCCTGGCTGAGCTAGGCATAATGGAAGGGTACTAGAGGGAGACTTAGGAACAAAGTGAGAATATGCTGTGTTTTACAGGAAAGGTATTAACTCCTTCCTGGACGGCAAGAAAGAGGACGTGAAAGGGTTATTTTCTGAAATTTGGCATCCTTCTCTTTGTCCCATCAGAGATCCAACCAGCCTGCCTCTGTGAAGCTTTAAATGGAGGGGAATGGGCCAGAAGGAAATAAAAGCAGCAGTGTGGAGACAAGGAATGGTGCGTGGGAAAGGACAGAATGTAGCAGCTGGTAAAGGTGAGTGGAAGAGGAGATTCTTTGCAGAAATGGATCACCATGGATGAGGGTAAGACTTCCCTGGCCACATCTGTCCTTGACGTTCCCTAGTGCACTGTGGGTCACACGTTGCAGTTGAGAGGGACCTGAATGCCTGGGTCCTCGAGGCAGAGTTTCCCCTGCCCTGGGGTGAGCCCCTGTGTCAGGCCCCTGCCTTCACACCTGCGGGCAGGGAGTGCCAGACTGGCTGCAGCCTCCTGCAAGGTGGGAACCCCCATGGGGCATGGTGGTGCGGGTGGGCATGCACGGGTGGGCAGCCATGAGCCCACAGGTGCCTGCGCCGGGTGCAGGAGGGAAGGCAGGCATGGCTGGGAGTGGAGCTGCCAGGCAGTGGGGCTGTGGGAGTGCAGCCGAGGCTGCAGCTGCAAGCACCCTGGGGTGTGTGCTGGTACATACTTCTTTTAAAGTCACTTTGGTTCAACTAAGAATTGTTTAGTAAGCGGAAACAGATTCTGGAAAATGACTTGCAATAGAAAATTTGTTCTAAATTCTGTCCTATGCATGACAAACTAGATAGCTATGTGTAGCATACTGCTTTTTCCATTTCTCCCTACTCGGCTCGTGCAATCTCTCTCTTTTCAATCCATTGGGATGTCCTTTTTCCCAGTCCATGCCTATACAACTGAGGTGTTCTGGGTTTTGGTTTGGTTTTGGGTTTTTTTTCAGATCATTCTGGATTACTAGAAGCAATGGGTGTTTCCTGCTGGTGATTTCACATTTACACGAGGATAGAAATTGAATGCATCCAGGGTGGCTTGGCCAGGGTGCCAGTTATACCTTTTATAATTTTCCTTTTCCCCTTATCATTTCTATTCCTCCCCTTCTGCTCCTCCTCTTCCTGCCCCTTTTTGCCTCCCCTCCCTGTGCTTCCCTGGCGGCACTGCCGGCTCTGCACAGGCCCAGTTTCTCTAATCAGATGAAGCCGCAGGATTATCTCTCTCCCTCCCTCCTAGGCTCCATTTTATTTCCTCTCCAGCCAAGGGTGGAGGCAGGAAGGGGCGTCATGTCTAGGCAGAGGAAACCCCATCTCCAGTCTCCTGCCTTTGATGCTCTCTACCGATCCCTCCTCCTTCCCCTTATCATATGCTCACCTTAGTGTCAACAGCGGATCAAGGAGCCCAGTTTCTAAAGGAAATACAAACTCTTTTGGCATTCTCCTCAAATTTCTGAGCATCTATTTTAAATCCCCTCCAAGTAACTTGGACAGGGAAGCTGGATGTGCAATCTCTGAGTAGGGGAAAGGTAAGGACCACGGGAGTTATGCATTGCCCGTTCTCTCGTCTCCTGTAAGGACACCGAGTCCTCTGTTTTGCCAGCAGGTCTTTGAGAGTAACAAAGCAGATGAGGGGAAGGGAGAGGAGCTGCACAGAGACAGACCCAGGCTTCTGTAAGTGCTGTGTTGGCAGCAGGGGGTTGATAACTGGATTGAAAAGCCCAGGAAATTGTAGTTTTCTCTTTTACTAAAATGATGGGAACTATGGCTCTGAGATTTAATTGAATTTAATGTAATGCTGCTGAAGATGGGGTTTTTTTGTGCTTGGTGTCTTTCACTTAGATGAGTATGTATTTGTCTTTCAGCAAGTGTTTCTAGAATATGTTTGTCACTGTTTCTTTGGGGGAGAAAAACCCCCATAATCCTGTTCATCTTATTCCTTTGAACATTTGCAAGCTTACAAAGATGCTTTTTGATTATCTTTTGTGTGTATATTGGGTTTCTGAAACTAAAACAAAAAGTATTGCTTTAAATTGTTACCTTTTAGTACTAATCTGCCAGAGAATGGTTTCCCTTGTTTTTTCCACCATGTGTAGCACATATATTTTAAATTGCAAAGAACCTAATATCCAATGCTAGAGAAAAACTGAGGGACATTTCAGTGCCTTCTGTGTATCAGCTTTGCTTTATACTCTTCTTTCCTAGATAAGTGATCAATTACTATTTAGAAAGACCAATTAAAATTTTCTTTTAAACCAAAACATGTCTTTTCCAAAATAAAAGATTTGGTTTGACTTTTTATTGTCACCATAGTAAATGTTTCAAATCAGAAACCAGAAGAGTGTTTTGTGTATATGTTGTAGTTTATAACCTCCTGTTATTGAAAGTAAGAATTTCTGCTGTTGTACTTCTGGATTTTAGGGGAAGAGGTTTAAAAGGGAGGGGAAGAGCGAGCATGAAAGGTGATTGGGAAAACCATTGGATAAACATATTTTGTAGGATGTTGAGCCTGTGCATAAATAAGATGGTCCATATAAAGAACAAGATTTACCTCTTTTCCAGTGATTCATGCTTCAAAATAAACATGAGATACAAAAATACGGCTGATTTCCTTGTGCAGAGATGTTGATTAAAGCTTGCAAATAGTTGTTTGCATGTTTAAGGAGAAGCATATGTCTGAATGCTTGCAGGACCTAGATTGCAGTAAGATCTGCGTTCGAAGACCTGTGCTTGGAGTCTTTGTGCAAAAGAATTAAGTTTGGGGAGGGTTTCATTTGTGAGGGTGGATTAGCTGAGAGCTTTGTGTTTTCATGTCGTGGCTAACTTTACTCTGTGTGTAAAACACTCTTCTCTGATTATAGGGTTTTGTTGATTTTTACCATCCAGACATTTTATCTTAGCTGTACTCTAGAGAGAGCTGCAGTTACGGTTTAGTTTACCTGACCTTACCTTATCTAGAGCTGCATAAACAACACAAGCAGTAAACTGCATATAGCCTTGTGCTTGTCAGAGCTGGTTTGTGATATCAAATGTGATAATTCCCCATTAGGTAACTATACCGAATCCACATATTTCCTTCTACGGAAAACTATGCATATTCAAAATAGACTTGAAAAATAAAAGTGATGAGGGAGGGCAGAACAGATTAAAATTGTTAATGATTATTATTATACTTCAGAAGTTTAATTTTCTTTCTATTAAGGGCAATGACAAAGGGTAAGTAGGAGGTAGCTTTAAAACACTCCAGATGAGCAGAGGTATGTGCTGTACCGGTGAGATAATGTTACACCTGTCTGGAGGCTGGTTAGTTCTGTGCAAAACAGCAGCAAAACCCATCTTCCTTCTTCAGTAATTCTTCTAGAGATTCAAGAGACTGAATTCTCTATTCCTTTCCCCTACAGTTAATGTTTTGAAATGAGGATGGAGTGTACTTGACTGGTCCCTTATATTTGGATACTGCAAGCAGTTACACAAATTGCAGGAGAATGCAGCCTAGGAAAGATGCTTTCAAAGTCTAAGGAACCTAACAGAGTGCTGTTAATGGTATTTATTAATTTTCTGTGTTCTATAAGTATGTTTTTCAATTAATCAGAAAAAATTAAAATCCTATTTTCGTTATCATGTGCAATAGTTTTATTGTTGCAAGTGACCCTCAAGTTGTTGGGCAATTCTCTTACTTCCTAAAATTAACAAAAGTTTGTATCTTTGACAGAAGTATCTGATGTTTTGTTGCTTGTAGTCCCAAACCATTCTAGCCAAAGAGCCATAGTATAGCATGTATCATAGGCTGCAAATGATCTTACAATCTTACACTTTACTTTCCTTGTCAGCCTTGCACTCTTTGGTTTTTTTCCCTTCATTTCATGTGACTGTGAGCATGACCATAGGGTTTGGGGACACTGGCTGTATGCATATACGGTATCATATATGAAAACACTTTTCTTTGAGCTATTTAAATTCTGGAAGATATGAATAATTCAAACTTGTAATAGTATTTTTTTCTCAGGGGAGGTGTGGAGTAGGGGGTGTCTCAGTGGCGAGAGATATATCTTTTCTGTAAAAGCAAGAAGAGGGGGCGAATTAAAATAAATGTTGCAGTACAATGGACAGGAATAGCTGTGTGAGGGATACAATGAAAAGGCAGTAAACTGAGAGACATTAAACGAGCCATTCTCAGTTTAAGATAATTTTATGCAATATTTCTTATGGATGCATTATAACTATTGAATTAATCTAAAGCTATGGAGCTGGTAGTTCATACGTATGTTACGAACTGTCCCTTAGCAGTAGCCTCTGATTCCTTAGTGGATGGTGGGGAAGAAGGTGGTCTCTTTCCTTTACAAAAGCTGTTAAAGTTCCTCAGAATTAAGTTGCACTCAAATAAATTACCTTTAGCAACAGAAAGTACAAAAAAATCACTTTGAGGATGCTTCGGTATTTATGCTCAGAGCGTGTGAGCAGGGACAACTAAATAAAGTTGACATCAGCCAGGTCTTTTCTAGCATGAGCATTAAGCACATGAGTTATATCCAAGCATTATTCTTCACCAAAAAAAGCATTGTAAGAAAGATTACAATTAAACTGGCTCTGTCCCTCTACTACTTTAAAGTAGTATGTCTTCCAAAATTATGGCTTAACTCTTACACAGTGTGGATTTAATACAAAACAGAGAAAGGAGCAAGAGTATTTGTCTATCTGCAGAGTATTTGCTACTTCAGCTTTAGCAAGGGCACACCAGAGTGCGAATGAAGGTTAATGGGATTGAGCAGTTGTAAAACCTTAATTTGACTTGAATAGCTTTATTCTAGTCAACAATGCATAAGATTGGCAGAGCCCAGTTCATCTGAGCTGAATTGAAAGATCTGACTTTCTTTTCAGCTCAAACTAAGCAAAGCTGACATGGAAATTGGAGAGATGATTAATGCACAAAACCACTGTAACCCTTCTAAACTGGACTTTTCTTTTTAGATTTAAAATTATTTTCTTGCTTTCTGCAAAGAATCTTCTGGGAAAGGTCAGTGTTTACGACTGAACAAGGTGGATGAGTACATCCTGAAATGTTGTCAAGGAAAAAGATAAATCTGAATGGCCTCTAAACTGTGGAAGGGGTGGAGTGCTTTTGTTGATTTAGTAACAAGAAATGATCAAACAGGTTGGAAAGAAACTTTTGGAGTTCATTGCCTTTTTCATATGTGTCACCTTGCGTGTAGAATACAGGGATCACTTTTGTGGTTCCTTTCAAAAGTCATTCTTGTTTTACCTCGTTTCAGTAAAAGGTACAGGTTCCACCAATCAATTGAAAATAATAACCGTAAAAAATAGTCATGGAATCATTCAATTTGGAAGGGACCTTAGGAACTCGTCTATTCCAACCTCCTGCTCAGATCAGAGGCAGCTATGAGCGCAGATCTGATTTCATATGCTTTTGTCCACTTGGGTCTTGAATGTGTTCAAACCAATGTTTGAAAAGCAAAGAATTCCTGTAACAGAGACTTAATTCTTTATAACCATTATCTTGTTGCTAGCAGTAAACAGCAGGTGCTTAAAGAGTTATCCTCTAGCTGTCTATGTTGTACAGCTGGGATCTTCCTCTACTCTGATGATGACAGGAACCTGCATTATCTTGCAGCTCCTGAGTTGTTCCAAATTTATACCTCAGTATTTTGTGTTTCTGACATTAAGTGTTAATAAGGAAGTAAAGACTTTGCAGCTCATTTTGTGGTTGAGATTAACCAAGAAAAGGGGAAATGTGGTTGTTTACATAAAGCAGGGTATAAGCATAAGTTCTTGAGCAAGTTCCTCACATACCCAAATTTGACAAAACATTTGCAAGCTTTAGTCTGCTGCTTTACTGTGTCTTGGTTTTTCTCTCCTTGAGGTCTCTTGTGTCAGACAAGTTTTGGATAGCGTCTTGTGAGTATGGGCTCTCCTCTAGCCAAGCTCTAATGTTTTTCTTTTCTCAGGACTGAGACAGTAGAAAGACGCTCCCTTTCGGGTGTTTTCTGGAAACTATGGATAAGTTGCCCACATAAGTCTGATTAGACCACAGGATTAACTGGGACAGTTGTTTTTTTGAGAGAGAGACCACACTTTGACATAATAACTGTCATTTATGACAAAATAGCAAGTTTGAAGAGGAAACTTTTTCTTTCTAGTCCCTCCCATATTCTTTGTTTATACAGTTTCAAAGCTAGCTTACACTACAGTCAGACAATAGGAACTTTTAGCAACCCTGTGAAACACAATTAGGTCGTCTTGGTTTTAGTCCTTTTCAGTACTCACTTGACTATGTGTGTGTAGCACCGCTTATCCTCTCTGGATAGAGATTGCCCGCTCTTTTCCAACTTACAAGATGTATAAAAGGCAGCTTGCAGTGTGAACTGAAGACTTAAATTTGTCAGAGAATCTCTCTGCCAGAGAGATTTTCATTAAAGTTTATCATAGAAATAAAAGCTTGGAAGCAGATGCAGTGCTGCAGGACAACAGAGTCTGCAGTTGTGACAACTCTGTCTATAAAGGTATAATTAATCTATTTATAATAAATCATTGTTACTTAATATACTGTGCATATATAATATGCATGTTATTAGCATGCATATTATATGTATAATATGATATACAGTGTGTATATATATATATATTACACCTAATTTGAGAAATTCTGTTAATACTGGTTTTATGGATTTGGAATCCCTAAGATTACTCATCCTCGCGTGACACTGGGAAGCTGGAGAGTGGGGGTGCTTTAAACAGATACTTGTGAGCCATGGATGGTGTCTGAGCTTTACCAGTAAAATGAATACTCTGCAAGTGCAACAAGAATTTAACATAACATGCTCTATTTATTTCTTTCAAACCAAGTATTACAAAAGATGGGCCAGAATATATTAATCTCAATGTCTTATATTTAATATCTTTCATTCTGGGATTTCAGTGTGCTGTGCAATCATGAATTAAGCCTTTAAATACCTACATCAGGGGCTTCTGCATCTAATCCCTGAATCACAGATGAGTAAACTGAGTCACAAAGTGAATGACTTGCTCAAGGTCATACAGTATGTCAGTGAGCATGGGCAGAATTAGAAGGCAATTGTTTCCTCTTTCTAATTACTAAGCAATTGTTTGTTATAATCTAGAAGTCAGTCTTCTTCCTACCACTGCTGAGAGCAACTTCTGGAGGTGGATAGATTGCCTGTTTGAATCTTTCTTTTCTTCAGTGTTTTGTGTACAGTTCATAAACACTGTCATTTAAATAAAGAATAAAGACAGTTTTTCTTGTAGCCCTTGTATACTGCTCAATCATAGGGAAAAATAAGGGAACAAGAAGTTAGGGTAAACTACTAGGTCTGGCTAGATAAGTTGCCAGGTTTTTTTAGGCAGGAGAGAGATTTAACTATCACATGTAGAAGAAGAGTGAGCTATCTTTTGATTGTTTTAGTGGGGCATCTTTCGATCTGTAAATATTGTCTTCCTTTATCCTAACAGAGATGTTTGGAGAGCTTCAGATTACTGTTATGTTTGTTTGTGTCACCATTACTCCCGTTTGGTACTTCTATAGGAATTGCTCTCCTTCTACCAAGGATGATATGTGAACATGAAAGCCACTGTACTTGCAGCTATGTCAGATTTGAGCTTGCTTTGCTTGCCACTGTAACTAGTTATAAAGCTGTGATTGCTATCAGCATAACACTGAGCCCAAGTGAATGAGTTTTTCTGGGTGGCTGAGCATATTAGACAGAGGCTGAGCTCTGTGTTTTGGGCACCTCCTTCCAGTCAGCACAGAGCACGCACACATTAGCTGTACATCGATCTGCACAGGTTGTGTGACAGAGCTTTAGGTGACAGACACATGTTCATTTGTCAGGGTGCGGTATCTCATTATCCTCGTATTCAAAAGTGACTGACTACAGTGCTGAATTCTGAAGTTAAAGCTAGGATATCCATGGGGCAGGGAGGCTAAGCCGAGCTGAGTACATCTCTTCCCTCTTAACTCTTGCTGTTAAGCTTGCAAGCAAACAGCAAAGATGATAATTTGCATGTTTTCCACTAAGACACATGAATTGGCGAGTGGATATTTTAATAGCTTTGCCAGTTTGGGTGGAGTTTATTAGATGTACAGGCTGCTGACTTCTTGTGAGCAGACTGCATTAATGCGTAGCTGCACTCCCTTGCTGTGAGATGGGCAGCAGGCCATAACCAGGTTCTTGGTGCTCTGTATGATTAAGTTTGTTACGCTTCACAGGCAACTGTGATTCACCCAGTTTGCAGCCCTGGGCCTCTGATGGATAGAGGCTTGATGAGCAAGCTATGGCCATGTGTTTTTGCAGAGTTCCAGATCAGTGGGTTTGCTTTGGGGATAGTCTGGTCAGGACTGAAAAGTGGACCCAAAAAGGGAGCTCTGAGGAGGATGAGTCCCTTAGTACCTGATTGACCCTGTCCCCTCCAAACTGGTACATGTGATGGAATGGATGTGATCACCTATGTGAAGAGGAAAAGGTTCACTAGTGTCTGTCTCTCTGAAATAAATGCAAATATAGATAGGTCATTGCAAATTTTGTTCATTAATTTCTAAGGAAATTAAGAAATGTTTTTCTCACAGGACTTTTGCACTGCCAGTGGATATCAGTAGCCAGCAATTCTTAACAGCATAAACCCGGCAGCTGAATTAACAGTTTCATTTTGCCTAATTCTGTTCTGCTTAGACCAGAAAGGCAATTATATTAATGTACCACTTCTGTAGGCACACACTGTTCACTGTCAGCCTGATTCTAGGTCACAGTGCCTGCTGTCATGATGGTTGATATTTTATTGTAAAGCCCCAGATGCCAAAATCAGTTGATTACATGACCATATCAGCATATTTACAGAATCACAGAATGGTAGAGGTTGGAAGGGACCTCTGGAGATCCTCTAGTCCAACTCCCCTGCTAAAGCAGGGTCACCCAGAGCAGGTGGCACAGGATTGCGTCCAGTCGAGTTTTGAATGTCTCCAGAGAAGGAGACTCCACCACCTCTCTGGGCAGCCTGTGCCAGTGCTCGGTCACCTCAGAGTAAGGAATTTTTTCCTCATGTTCAGATGGAATTTCTTGTGTTCCAATTTGTGCCCATTGCCCCTTGTCCTGTCACTGGGCACCACTGAGAAGAGTCTGGCCCCGTCCTCCTGAACCCCCTGCCCTCTAGATATTTATAAGCATTGATAAGATGCTCCCTCAGTCTTCTCTTTTCCAGGCTGAACAGACCCAGGTCTCTCAACTCTTCCTCATAAGAGACGCTGTAATGAAGATGTTTTAAGTTTTCTGACTGAAGAGACAAGCTTTAAACAAGTGAGTTGTCAAATACAGTGAGCATCAAGTATGGCTGCACAATATCTCATGTTTTAGTTCTGTTGGGTATATTGTAAGTCTGTGCACATGGAGACATAGTGGGAGTGGGAGGATGAAAGTTTTTTCTGGGACAGACAAAGAAAGGTGGCGAAGAGGACACATAGTTGCACAGTGTATCATGTGGTGGTGTCAGGACTACATCCCAACACATGCCTCCCTTGTGATAGAGTGCATCCCTCTGGTTTCCCAATAATTTATTTATAGCCCATGTAGATTCTCCTTTCTGGGAATTCAGTTGAAGTTGTCATTAAAATGGTCTCCTTTGATTGATCCTTCTCAGGCTCTTCTCTCACGGCACTCTCACTTTGGCAATTTTCATTTCAGAATTTGGAGTTCCCGGTTCTTTCCTGCCTCAAACTCAGCCAGTGCCAGAGCTGTGGGCTGCCCCCGCTGCTTCTTAAAAGCGGGTGCTCATCCTCTTGCATGACTTTTCTTATGTTGTTGGGATAATTGTGGATGCAATGGCCTTGTCATTCTGCCTTGAGGTGAATGTATCTGCAAATGTTTGACTCTATTCACTTTCTGACATGGCAACTATTTTATTATAACCTGGTGAAGCCTTTGGTAATCAGACTATTCATGTAACTTCAGTTTTGGGGGAAGAGATCTCTGCTTGGGTCCTAAGTAAGGAAACACCTGAGGTTAATTAATACTCAGTAAAAAGGGCATTCTTTTCATCTTGTTGCAAATCAATGCAGAGAGATATCTGTTCAGAGTGCTCAAATTCAGATGGGGGAAAGGCAAGGTCAGGGCTGGAAATTTCAAGGCAAGCCTGATAGGCAAACTGATAATTAATAGAAATTAAAGAAAAGATGTGACTGTCATCTGTGTGTAAAGCACACAAAATCTATGCTTTTGCTGTGCTGAGTACTGAGTGTCATAACTCTTCTGCTCTTGTGTTTTCTAGCCTTTAAATGTACTCCTCTTGTGAATTATGGTCCTGGTCACATGCACCATTGTCACCGGTGCTTCTAGGGGTGCAGAACTGAAAAATAATCCCATTCATTTGCATACACAGTATGCACTTGTCTGTTGTCTGTGTCTGATAATATTCGTAGATGCCCAGATCAGTTTGTCTTGCATGTCTGTCTGATACTTGGAAATGCTATAAGATGAACCAAAACATTTATAAGAGGGCATTATCAGACTGAACTGTACAAGGCATGGTTAATTTATAATGCTACTCCAAAACAGAAAACCTGAAGGAAGATGATGGGTTAAAGGTTAAGTAATTGGGGTCTCAGTCTGGTTCTGTATTAATCTAGTTGCATGGATAGAGTTGTTTTTACAGAATTTAAATAAAGTTCTTGAAGTTCCCCAACGAGTGATACATTTTCCCTTATTTTAACTCCTTTATTTCTTCCTTTCCCTTACACCTCACAAAATAAAATGACAATTAAGAACATAAAAAACTAATCCCAGACACTTGAATCTCTAAGCTTTTTACCATGGCTAATCCTGTTTTGCCAGTGCTTTTCAAGTGGTTTGACCCCCCCGCCCGACAGTAGATGTTAGTGATTGCTGTTAATGGACTATTTCATTCAGGGGAGTGTAGTTAGGGAGAGACTGTCAGGTCTCATAATACTAACATGTCAGCCTCTGTGCAAGTGCAAAACAGATCTTTCTTACCTTGTACAAGTTATCAGTAACTTTCAATGTGGGCGAGTGAGGACAAATTTTTAGACATGGCCATACTAATTTTTTTAATTGTTGGTAGTGTGAGTCTCTTTAAAATTAGTACAGCTCTAAAAGAAATTCATGTCATGTTAGAAGCTGTTCCTTTTTGTCATTTTACTATGGTAAACCTCTATCTTAGAAGTTCAGTTGTAGGTACCAATAAGGAAGACACATTGCTTGAAATACCAGGCCTGAAAAGAACGCAGTGTGAAGAAGATGCATTGCTTCTGGTACCCAAAGTAACCTGGCTGCTTAGGCATAAATTTAGTTACTTCTCTGTGCGCTGTCTTGTATCTCAGACAGGTGTCAGCAGTGTTTATAGCTAAGACACAGCTGCCCCTTAAGTTGAAATTGAAGTTGTCATTTTAATGGTAAACTGCTTTTGCCTTTTCAAATTTATAACCATGGTGTCTGTAGTAAGACTAAATAGATAAAAACCTACATATAGCAGCCTTCTATTCAAGTAAATCTCATAAATTAATTAAAATCTCACTATTCTTGTATGAAACACACATGTGTTTGTCTTGGAGTTTTGTAGTATTGCAGAAGTTCTGTGTTTATTTTAGGAAGCTGATTATTGTACAGGTTATGATGTGCTGATGCACGGCGGGGCCAGAATGATGCAAATGAAGGGGTGAATTCTGGGCAAAGACCTTGCAACCCCCTAACACTTCTCAAAAGGTGCTAGTGCTCACCCCAGAAGGTCCTGGCCAGTACCTGAAATTAACAATCATCATGCAAAAATTTTGGTATGGATCAAATCACCTAACTCTTCCAAATTCCACACATGCATATTAATGCTCTCACCTCTGGAATCTGCTCTGATTTTAGCACTTATTTTGCAGTCAGATGCTGCTTTTGAAAGCACAAAATGAAATGTATGAAGGAAAAAAACATATTTTCCTGGTCAGCAAAGAGAAGAAGGGTGAAACAGCCTGCAGTCACTATTACAAGTCTTACTGATTTTGTGGGTTGACCATCAGAGTTATATAAAGAATGGAAAACTTGGAGAAATAAGTTTCTGGCGTTGACATTGCAGGTATTTTTCTAGTGAAAAGTATGAAATTTTAAATTAAATTCCTCTTTGTCTCTTCACAAATTCTGCCACTAACTTGTATTTAATTAGTTTGGTGCTTCATGCTGCATCACAATATGTTTAGTTACTGTAGTAACAGGGTACTTACGAAGAGCATAGTCAGTGTGTTATAACTTGCAAAGTTGTGGTGCATTTTTTTTGCTCAAGACAGTACTCAAAATAAAAAAAATCCTTTCCTGGGATAAAGGATCTAGCAGTTGAGTTGCTCTTATGGTATTCTTGTAGTTTTTCTTTGGTTATTGGAGGAAATGCAAGCATGACTGGATTTCTTTTGTTATTAACACATCCTCTGATGTTAATATCCCATGTTACTACCCTTGTTATGAAAACTGTGATTTGTCTTGTGGATGTCTTGGTTATAGTATCACTCTGGTAAAGCCTGCCAGTGCAGGGAAGAAAGCAATCACTAGCAAATACATAATGTAGGAGCTAAATACAGTCATTCTGAAATAACGTGGTATTATATATTACATGGAAGCTTGCTCTCCATATTGACATAATACTAAGTAATTTTTCCACTTTATATCCACTTGGTTGCTGTCAAAATTGTACTTAAAAGTGCATGCATACAATACAAAAATGCTGAAGAATTTTGGAATCATAGTTAATTTACCAGTGAATTTATTTCAATTGATAACATACGTTATATTTTATATTCTGAGACTTAATTTGCTGCTGCACTAAATAGATTGCAACTTTAATCATAAGTCATAGCAAAATACACATTTGTTGCTTTAAAGTAGTTCACTGGAATTAGTGAAAGCAGCCTAGATCCCCTCATAAGCTATCTGAAGCTAAGCCAAAAATAGTGGATGTTAATTCCATTTTTATCCTAATCCTTTCTCTGTTTGTCTAACAATTTTCTATATATTCATAGTAAGGTATCTGCCTCAAAGTTCATGCTTTCTTCTTTGTGTATTCAGGTGCAGATTTCCTTTGAATTTCCAAATGAAAATCTCTCAGATCAATTCAGAACCTACAATAGGTATTTTGGAATAAAATTGCTTTCCTATAAATTATGTATTTACTTTTTAGAAAGCAAAGTTAAGCAAAGTAGTCTTCTCCAGCCAACATGCAAAAATGTTGTTTCAGGTCCCTGAGTACCCACTAAGTCAGCTGTGTTTATAACCCTGTGTTATAACCCTGTGGGTAATTCATTCCCGATCAGCTGATTCACAAAGTAAAGTGGCATTGCATGTCTGTGAAATTGTAGTAGAGAGATTCCATGTTTTGTGGGTTGGTGGGATTTTTGGGTTGTTTTTTTAAAGGTTTATCACACCACTCTCTGTACCTGCCCCCAACCGCCCCTGGTATAAGCACTGGTATGCTCATCCAGACACTTCTGCTTCCTGCCCCTTCTCAGAAGTCATCGGCTGGGTGCGATCTGCAGGAGTTCACGTGGGAAGTGCAGCACCTCAAGTGAGTGTGCATGCAGCAGTGTATGGGGAGGTACATGTACACATAAGAATTTTTGTGTACCCTGGGGAATCAGCGCCAGCATTGTACGTGTGCAGTGTAGAGTTTGGGAAGGTCAGTGTGGGATTACTTGCCATTTCCAAAGTCTTAGGAAAAAACGCGCCGCATGTGCAGGCTTGCTCTGGGTTGATGCAACTAATAAGTTTGTGTTTCTGCAGAGGGCAGCAGTCTTCTGCTTCCTCTCTGTGCTGACATTAGTAATCCATGGGGCTGGATTGATGACTTGATGTACTGAGAGCTAAGCCAGTTTAAAAAAAAAATAAAAATAAAAATCAAGGTCAGCAAGGTGAGGTAGTTTATGACACACCTGCATGCTCACTTATGCTACTGTGAAATGCTGTGGCAACATCTGCCTGCAGCAGAGGTGAGCAGAGGCTGGGTCTGCCAGACATTGGTTTGTTCTGCAGCCATCACCTCCATGCAGAGCTCCATGTGCACAAGTCTGGCTCAGGGCCCTGCCTCGGCCAGGTGGGCAAAATGTGCTGGCTGTGTGAGGGCTACTGTGGGTCTTTCCAGAGTGGGGAAAAGGAGCAGGGAATGGCGGGGCAAAGCAATAAGTGTCCTATAAATGGGGAAGTGTTCTGGCTGTCTGGGAAAACAAACTTCAGATTTCAACATGATAAAAAAGTAAATTATTCTAAAGGAAGCTGATTCATCTTGTTTGAATGGAGCTTTGTTTTTTGTTTGCCCTTTTTCTCCCCATCCTTAACTATGTCAGGTCTCCCCATCCTTAACTAAGTATCAGGTAAGATGCTGTTTTACTTAACTGGTAATTGTTCCCATTGCTCTTAAGGTCCAAAAGTCATAGAATAATTGTTACAGTTGTGCTAGCATGGAACACTGTTCTGTCTGAGCAAAGATGTTCAAATGCTGTTGATAGTTGCTGGTTATAGTGCTACATATGTATTTTTACATGTGTAATGCATGTAGCATTGACCCATGTTTGGTTTTGATTTCAGCTGCAGTTGAAGTCTATGTGGGTGGGAAAAAAAGAAATCTCTTCAGAGTTCTCTTTGAAGGTTTCATTGCAAACATCACACTGGATGTTGTTTTCAGTGACAACAATATATTTGAACTGTTTCATTCATCTGAATGTGCTTCTTCACATTCGAGTGATGAATCAATCTCAAATTTGCACTACCTGTTCCAGTTAGCGGTTTCTGCAGTAATGCTACATAAAGAAAGCAAATAAAGGTCTTGGTATCTGTGTATATACACATATTTGAACCTTGTCAAGTTTGTGAGAGAGCTTTTCAAAGTTTGCACAGCTTTATATCATCTGTAACCAGATATGCTTGAAGCTGCCTTTCACCTGAGGCTCGATATTTGTGACTGAGGATTTCCATTAGTAAATGGTGTCTCATCCCAGTGTGTGTGAGAGCCTTTGCAGGTGTTATCTGCTGAAGAGATTAAATGTAAGGGCCTCACCTTGCAGACAACTATGCTCTGGTGTTTAATCCTATTGACTCCTTTGAACACTGTGGCAGACTATACCCATATATGTAAGTGGCTGCAGGACAAAATAACATGCTGGAAGAGATGAGTGAAGTGTTTTAAAACTCTCACTCTCTCAGTTCTTGCTTTTTTTCTAAGTATTGAGTGAGATTTTATGAGGGCTTCTGAAGAACATGCAGAAATACATAGATGGCCAGCCTGGCAAGAAGTGGTTGCTTTTGGTTGTGGCTGCACTCAGCAGTGCCTCTAACTGAGGAGTCTGGGATTCTGTTGCTGGAAGAAAATATGCTTTTGTGTTGTCCTTAGATGCCACCAGCCTGCTGAGTCCCACAGGTCAGAGAGGCTGCGTGGTGTACAGAGCAGGCTTGGTGCAGGTGGAATCTGTAATGAGTTTAACTTCTGACTGAACAAGCACGTATGAAGGAGCAGAACCTGCCTTTTTTCTGCACACTATCTGAATTTGAGCGAATCCTAAAGCTAGAGGGTATTGCTGCCAATCACAAGTACCTATGACACAGCACACAATGAGAAGCTTCTCAGTGAAGTGCTTGCAAATATTTTTATTTTTAATGTTGTTTTGCTCAGTTTCGTTTCATTGTGGAAAAGAGTGAATGCAAGTGGATTTCAGGTGGTGGGAAAATTGCAACTTGAATTGTTAGCTTGCCAAACTTAACCAAAAGGGTAAGCACTGATAGCTGTCTGGACCAGCACTAGAGCTTGTGGTTTGTGGGTGGAGCAAAAAGCATTTTCTTTATCAGTTATGTTGGCAGATGACTCTTTGAGACTGTAGATATCATATTAAAAGGGTCACATATTAAAAGCTGCTCACAAAGAGGTTTGAACGTGAGCCCTTGCAGCTACTGGTCTCTTGGGTCTTACAAGTGAACTTTCCTGTTACATTTACGGAGTGCTTTTGCCCACCACGTGTACACACCTTTCTTGTTCCACACATTCATTTTTATTTCAGCAATACAGTTCACAAGAAATTGTGAAGGTTTCTATAGGAGTCCTGCTAGGGAGGCAGAGTGTATGGAATGCATCTGAGGAAAAGTTCTCTAAAATGAGAACTTGTGGCTTCCACTGTACTTCTGCACAACAAAATATCCAATAGTACCTGACCTGGAAGCAATTAATAAACACTCTAGATTTTTCTGTTCAACAGAAAGTGGGTTCTTTTAGAAAAGAGATGTACTTATATGTATGTGTATAGATAGGTATAGATATACAAGTACATTAAAACAACTTAGTTATACAAATGTTGAAAGACCTCTGCAACACCAGGGGAATGTGTGTAGTCAATCAGTGGATGATCTGATTCAATCAACAAAAATGGATCACTAATCTGATTAGATTAAAAATCTGCAATTACAATTTCTCTTAGATGTGGATGTGCTAACGTAAATGCTAACATACAGGATGCTGTGCCACCTAGTAGAAACAAGTTTTTTCTAACAATATAAGTGACTGAGTACACTAAAAAAAGGACAGAAGAACCACAATACTTTGGTTACCCTGCTTCTGGTGTAGAATGTACCTTCCACAGCCAGCGTGAACTTGCAGATTCCCAAAGGTGATTGGCACGAGAAGCCCAGCCCATGCACTGAGGCATGTTCCCTTAACGGACCCTGTGCTGAGATACAGACTTTCCATCCAGCTCAGTGGTTCCTAGGGGAGTTTCACCTCCACCCTTTGGCTGGATCCCTCTTTGCTGCCATCTCCTATCATGCCAGTGGTAAGCACAAGCTAGAAAGCCCACTGACCCTGTCGTGGGCCAGCTGGGTATTTTTACCCTGTGATGCCCAGCATTATTTGTTCTGGGAACACTGGCACCAACTCCACACAGGCCTGGCAGAGCTCATTCCTTGGGTCTTATGTCATGTCTCTTCTGCCACAGGTGATGAAAACAGTTTTGTCCATGTCTACTGTACACTTGTGTGGACTCTGGGAAAACAGCTGATCACCTTGTGAAATGAAATCCAAAGCAGCTTGTTAGGAGGGATAAGGGAAAAAGAGAGAACTTGTTCAGTTGTTGAGGTTTGTTAATGTTTGAAAGCTGCAGTGGTGATTGTATTTATTACTTCTGAAATGTCAGTGTCAAGAGACTAAAATTGGACAGATTTCTGTTTTGACAATACAGCTAACATCATTGGCTTAACAAACAGCAAGGTGAAAAGCTATCTTGTTTAAGAATGCTTCTCTTTGCTTCAATTATATGACATCTCTGAATGTCCCAGAAACGGCTCCAGTAAATTCAAGGGAGATGATACTTGGCAATGTTGAGATTGTTATTGTTAAAAGGTAGAAACCATGAATATTTTTTTTTCCTTTTGTGTTTTATGAAGTGGAAAAAAACCCCAACATTTCAATAAATCCTGAATCTAATTCAGGGAAAAACCCTTTGAGGAAACTGAAAAAGCCTGAGTACATGGAGACTACAGTACAGGGCTTTTTAAAAAGTATTTGTGAACTGTGAAAAGCAAGAAACCGAGGCAGAAGATCAACAGACATTATTGTTTCCAGTGCATATATTTCCTTTTTAAATTGTTTTTTTTCTCCACCATTTCTTGCAGATCTCCCTTTTTTGCCATGTCAGCTGACCACCACCAGCTCCACAATCATTCCTACCAGGGCTCATCAAGTTCTATTTGTGACGGTCTCTTGGACATCAGCAGTCACCCCCTGTCAAAGAGCTACTCAAGCCTGGCCTGTACGGGGCAATCAAGTTTAGAGGAAAAGCAAAGCAACAAACAGGAGCTGAAGAAAAGCCACAGTAGCACCATCTGCCATACCCTGGGAAACGAGAGTGATGCCAGGAATGTGCCAAGTCCTGGATGGTCCTTCTCACAGCCTGGGACGATGGGACTTGGATCAGTGGTCCAAACCATAAGCGATCAGTCAGCCAATGACAATTCACAGAGCAGAACTAATACCACAGCCCATTTCCCTATTGCTGAACAGTCCCCAGCATCCTGCAAAATGGGGGACACCCAGATGTGTGTAGAGAGCAGTACTGTTGAGAATGTTTCTTCAGCTTGCGTTGTACATCAGCAAAGCATGTGTGAAATGGAAGAACCAGGAACTGCCCTTCGGAGAAGCCACTCAGACCTAACTTGTAGTTGCAAACAGCAGACTTATGTCACTCACATAGAAACCAGTGCTACTCACTCCAACCTAAGCTCTTCTAGCTGCAGGCATAGTCCATCAGTGACTAGGGTGTGTTTCCAAACACAGAGATATGGATCAGAAACAAATGAAAATACATCTCACTATCAAAACCTTGTGACTCATCTTCCAGTTCTACCTAGAGACCAAAAAGTACCCACAAATAGCTTTGACAGTGGTGGTATTCCACGTAATACCACTGTTTACACAGATCCTGGAACATTTCACACTGCTGTTCTAGAACCCCATATGCCTGGAAATGGTTTCTCAAACAGGACAATGTTCAGTCAAGCCACTGGGATTATTCATGGTGGTCTGATTTACAGTAATATTCCAAACTCTGCATACTCCCCCATGGTGATGACAGTTCATAACAATTCTGCAGGGTCCTGTGTTACAAGACAGGACCCTTGTATGAAAGTAGATGCCACCGTCCCTGCCTATTGCCATTCTTTGCCTATACCATCTATACAACTTGTTCCACAGTTGGTATGCTCAGTTAGTGAGTCAGGAAAAGAGCAGACAGCACCTGGCTACGCTCATTCCTTTTCTACTTCAGACATTCTGACATATCCTAAGCTGGTGTCTTCAGTAAGTGAATCAGGCCTGGATGCCAAGAGAGTCCTGAAGTGCTGTAATGTTGCCAGAGAACAACTGCAACATCCTCAACACTGTGCTCAGCAGGAGAGAGCTCCTCCAGAAATAAAGGTCACCTGTGTTGCCTTTAGTAGCCAGCAAGGTGCAGACATGGTAACAACTAAGGATATGTGGACTATGACCTCTATGAATGATTTAACCCAAGAACTCAAACCAGCCATTGAGCGTAGAGATGCCGAGGTACAAACTCTTCCGGTCATGGAATTTAAATCTGTGGCAACAAGCCCAGCAGCTGCAGCAGAAGGCCACTCGCATGTGTTCCCAGAGGTGAACCTGGAGCAAGACTTGGATGACCCAACATCTCCAGTACGTGAAGTGAGATGGGATGATGAAGGAATGACATGGGAAGTGTATGGGGCATCTGTAGATCCAGAAGTCCTTGGGTTAGCCATTCAAAAACACCTTGAGATTCAAATAGAACAGTTCCAGACGGACGCTGCTCATCTGCATGGGAAAAGTAATGAGGAATCATCTGATAAAATGGAGAAAAAAAGGCCATTCAGAACAATGATGCATTCCCTGAGATATCCAAGCTGTTGTGCTCGTTCCAGTACTGCAGTGGAGTGAGCAGAGCTGTAGGATGTTGGACAGCTGTGCTGCTTTTAAATTTTAAATAAATGCTGACTCATAAGTGTTAACACAGTATGTGGGGACAATCCACTTCAGGGTAAGTGGGAAAAGTTTGGTGATCATCAAATGCATGTCAGAACAAAGAAAAACCCATGGTTGGGCCATGTAACAGAGGACATAAGGTTGTACTACATCATGCCATCTAAATGCTATTGACTGTATTTATGTAGCATTGTTTTATTCTTCTATGTTAGTTTTAATTCATATTGTAAGGAATCAGACTTCTTTTCTAAATGATGCATCTTCTTAAAATAATGATGATTTTTTCTGTATGTTAATAATCTAGGGTTAGAAAATTATGCTTTAATCAAAGTTCTTAGCTTTCAGTCCTACTCCCTTAAACTGCTTTGGGAGCTACTTTACTGTTAATTTATAATAATGCTGACTATAAGCCCACTTTAACTGTAGTCAAAATGACAAACTAGTGTAATGCTATATGACAAAGAATTGTAACTTTTGCTACATGACTCTGTGAAGTGTTTTGGTATTGCTAGTCTGAATTCTTCCCTTTGCAAGCTGATGTACAGTTGGAGGATGCTTCTGCAACTTTCAGATTAGTTTGTAGTTATGACAAATTACATTCTAAATATTCAGAACTGATGTTTACCAAGTGATTGACACAAGTGTACAGTATTACCAAAGATGACTCATGTAATGTGAGTTACTTACTGAATGATTGTTTTAAGAGATATGGAACAAAATCTTTTCAGATTAGTCTGTCACACTATCATACCCTGCAAACCATAAGCAGTTTTGTCTTGCTTATATTAAAAGTAATTTCCAGTGAGTTGTTCTTATGTGCATCTATGCTGAGCAATGGTTGTTTGCTGTTGCATAAACAACAGGTGACAGTTTGCATGTAACCTTTGCTTCTCTCGTGTTCCCTGCCTGGTCTGAGGTCAGGCGTCTGCTGAAAGCGGGACTTCGTGTTTTCCCCACAGCACAGCTCTAAGGTTATTTGTTGTGAGTGCCTTGGTCATAGGGGCAGCTTGAAGATTTCTCCCAAACACAACTTCGCAAACAATTTTCCAGTGACAAATCTTCCTATGCTGCTGTCATGCAGCTGTAGTGCAGGACGTGTTTGAAGTGAAAGGTTTGTCGAAGAAGCTGAGACTGTTATTTCCAGTGTCACATATGGCATTTGGTCAATGTCAAAGATTCTTCAGGAAACTGTGTATGTGCGATATTTTTTGATGGAGAGAGGAGGAACATTCATTTCTGTCTCAAAGGAAGACTTGCAATGTCAGAGGACTTACTGCTGTGAATTATCCATTCTTTCTTTAAATGTGTGTGGTTGTGCTTTTGTTGTTTTGGTTTGGTTTTTGTTCCAGAAAGCTAGCAGGCTGTCTACATAGTGTTCACCTGGCATTTGTATATGCATAGGAGCCCCTGGTGCTTTGAACAGCTTCAAAATTTCATCTAGAAAATCCTTAAATATAGGACCTGCTAGCTGGAATGCAGCTCTAGGAAGATGATAAAATAGGACCAGTATCAAAGTGTTCAGAAGGAGACAGTTTGCAGAAGGGACTGGAACAATATGGCAAAGTCCCTTGAGTGCTTTGACTGTTGTTTACTATGAAAGCTGGAACTCTTGGTTTTCATACAGCTCTGGTGTGAACTACCTACGGCTTATGCAATGGTACAGATTTGCTATTACAGTACTAGGCACTGATTATCATTCCTGGATGAGAGAAATAAATTACAAACAAGACGAAAGGACACCAGTGATTTGCTAATCAAGAAAAACAGATGCTCACTCATTACAGGCATCGTGAGTCTTAGGATACTAATTGGAGTCGCTGTTGGTAATAAAAATTTGGTTTGAGGATTTTCTATGCTTTTCAAAAGGCTTAAAATACAAGGCATATTAATGGAGATTTAGGGGGCAGGAACCCAACCAAAATACTCATCTGAATATTAACTACATGGATAAAATAAGTTGTTTCATTTGTGTGATACCTTTTTTAAGAAAAAAAGGGAATTTGGATCCACTTTGCATTTGGGTTCAATTTATTTTTTTTTAATTTAATCACAATTGGGTTGTATATTAAGTATTCTTCATATGAGTGCTCTGTTCAGGTGTTACTTTTGTAAATGTGAGAACTCTATCTCTGTTTTTTAATGTTTTCTAACTTAGGAAAAGCCAAATCCATTTTGTTCTACTTTTAAATATAAAGTAGAGGGAGATCTTACCCTAGTTTTATAACTGAGCAAGTCAATACTGAACACAGATGCTTGCCAAGCTAGTGTGTGTGATATCAGGGTGTATTATTTTCTTGAGTGCATTTGAAAACCAGTTTGTGTTGCATGCCATTGTCTCTGCGCCCCAGCCTGAATGCTCAGGTGCTATTTACAGCTGATCAAACTGGGGTTGCCTTTGGCACAAATCCTCACTGTGGGCTGCACTGGCACACAGGGAGCTTAACCCTTTTTCTTCAGTGCTCCTTCTTTGCCTTAAAATATGGGAGAAGCCACCTGGTAATGCAGAATTTTGGATCTGTTATGTCATCCCTAGATGTCTGCAGAAGGACTGAACTGTATATGGTACTTGATAGCTATGGGATGGATAATGGGCTGAGGTGCTTAGGTCAGTGGTTTATTACAGACTGAAGAGAGCTAATACTGATATCAGTATACTGATGAAATAGCTCTGCAAAGGAGTTATAATAATTAATTTCACTCTGAATTATTATCTTTCTCTAGTAATAAAGGAGAGGTATCACCATGTTTACTGCTAACATTCCTGGAGGAGAGGCAAAAACCTGTCTGGCATTTGCCATTGACTGACTTTATTAACATTGCAGAGTTGTAATTTCAGATTATCTTTGGTTGCGGGGTTAAATACTGAAATAGAGGATATTCTCTCAAAGTTTTAAGTAAAAACCTTTCATAGTTAGTTCTTTTTAAAAAACAAAACACAAACCTAAGAAGTTGCTTAGTCAGTGTCATATCAGTTAGTTTAAAAATAATTTTATTTGTTTGGTCTTCTGAAAAATGCCAATTTGTTCTGAGAAGTGGTCTCCTAGAGTTGTGTTTGTGGCAGGCTGCTTGATGGCTGGGGATCAGGTGGGAAGGCCACCTACCCAGTTTCACTCTGGTCCCAGTAACACGAGTGCCTCCATAACAAAGTCCCCAATGATTCCTACTGCCCACAGAGCAACGAAGAAACAGCAGTGGGAATGGGGGTGTGCAGCTGAGGGGCTCTCTGAAGCTGGCAGCCCTGTGACGGGTTCTGTGGGCTCTTTCTCACCCCTGGTTCAGCCGATGGTGTTTGCACTCGCCTTTGGCCTTATACTGCTGGAAGAGACCTTCAGTTGCTACAGTCTGGATCCAGAGCTGGATCTGCTAAGGATGGCCACAGATCTCGCCCTTCATACACAGGCTTTGCTCCAGAACCCCTGCTCTGGAATGAGCTGCTCTTCCTTCCAGACATAGCTTAAGAAATTGTGTGTTGTACAGCTGAGCCAAAAGGCCCTAGGAAGCGACACGGCTCTGTGCCCGTGGTCTTCTGAGGTGGGAGTGAGCGGGGAGGAAAATTCAATCAGCTGTTCTGTGCCCAGCTGTAACCAGAGATGCTTCAGGGAAAAAAAGCACCTCCACTGAATGGACAGGGGAATGTATTTCTTCCTGATCACTTCTCTGCTTACAGACAGTAAGAACTAATGGCAAGCTGGACTGATTGCATTATTGGATAGACATTTAGCCTTTTAAATCCAAAGCAGTAATGACCTGTCTGAAGATGTGCTGAGATAAGAGGCCTTCTGGAAGAATGTTACTTCCTGTTAAAGATGGAATAAGAAAAACCATGTAGTCTTGCTTAGGAAAAGCAATGTGCAGTGAGGTTGGGATTGAGCAGAATCTTGGAGCAGAGACCCGGGCAGCCTGGCTCCAGAGAGGGAGCGGGGCTAGGTGCCCTCCAGACACTGCCTAGCCCCCTCTCTCAGGAGCTTTTCCAACTGTGAAATTGCAATGTTAATACTTCACTACCATCTGTTCCTTTCAGACATGTTGAGGTGATTAATTTGTCGTCTTTAAGCCCCTTGAAAATGAAAGCAGTCATTAGTGCTAAGTAATATTGTTAATTGGCAAGAGAGAAGGAGACAGCATATAGGTTTATGAGCTGGAAATAAGTAGTTCTAATCAACTCCTAAGACACCAGTTAAATAACTTGGTGGGACTTGCTGCATCAGTCACTTGTGTCTCTCTCTTTCAGGGGACTTTAGGATTCTAAGAGTGAAGTGAGTTTTGGTTTAAGTTCTATTTCTTTTCCCTCCATTCAAAACTATAGATCTGAAATGAACACAACGTGCCTGTTGAGTTTCTTTTCAAAGCCTTGTTATTTACATAGGTCACAAGATCCAGCTGACCGTCTGCAAGTAAGGGGAATCTAATGCCCATGACCCTGTGTGCAGAGCCCTGGGCTGCTTGTGTCTGTCTGCAAGGGCTGCATGCCTGTGTGCCAGGGACCCATGGTGCTTTCTGCTGATGCTACAGTCTGGGGCGTCCCACTCCCCTGCCCTTCTACAGGGCATAGCTTGACAGAGCCATATGGTTTATAAAAGGGAAAAAATGGGTAAGCTTTGTGGGCAGCGTGTGGGTTAGTGAGAATTTTGTTCCTTTTCTTACTCAAAAAGAAACTTGCAGCCAAAAAATCTGCCCAGTATAAAATTGGATATGCTCCTTCTTCACCCCTGCAAGCTGGAATGTGCATATCCATTTCCTGTGGGGCAGCACCTCTGCCCCAGGCAAAGCCAGTTCTGCGGAGTCATTTTTTCCTCTGGGACCTCTTTCACAAGACTAAGCATGTGGTTGCTTGTGGCTTTTACTGCTGGCCTGCATGAGTGAAGGAATCGGTGCATATCATTTGCCATGGTCACTCTTGGATGTCCAGCTTCCATCTTTCTCAAGCTGTAGAAGCACTGGGTCTTGAGCTGACAGCCGTCACACGTACCCGAGCCAATGTGTTCAGATAGCAGAGTACTAAGCTGTAGCGTGTAAGTCTTTAGAAGCATTAATCGTATCTGTGACCTAAACAGATGTCATCTATCTTACTATCAGCCTTCAATGTACTATGGGCTACGCCACTCAGACGACATGTGAAGGAAGCTTAGAAAACAAAGAGGGGAAACACAAGCAAGGAAATGACACTGCAGGCCTCCACCCCAATCCAGCCACCTCCTGCTCGCCTGCGGGCAGAAAAGACAACTCCAGCAGCAACGGTGTTGCAGGTGGCTCAGCGGTGTAGTGAAGGAGAGATTTTGTCCCCTGTGGTATTAAAGGTAGTGTAGCATGATGAATCTGGGTCAAGAGCTTTTGTGAACTCCTGCTGGCCAGGACTCCATCTCTGAGCTCCACCTGGCGCTGAGCGGCTCGCATGTAGCCTGGCAGTGCAGACCCACTCTTCCTGCCCTGCATTTTCTGGTCCCTACTCACCTCCTGCAATTTTTACAGTAAAGCAGAGATGGGTCACAGCTCCGTGCGCACTGAACCTTGCTGATACACCCTTTTGTTTGTATTTTCCAGTGCTGGTGGGCAGCTCTTTGCAGTGCACAAAGCACACAGAACTTGGGGGCTGTGATCTGACCTGCACTGTACTGCTGTGACAGCAACAGCAGGAGCTGGCGTTTCTGGTCCTTCCCCTGCCACAGACACAACACCCTTCAGTAATGGCACATGCATAAAAAGTCAGTCCTTTAATTTCCTCTGGTTGTTTTTTGTAATGGTTGCAGATAATTTGCTTACCCTGCCTCTGGTGCTGGCTGTAGTGCAAAACTGCTCCACCCCAGAGTGAGACTGAGCAGAAATTCCTGCTTGTCGGTAAGTTAAATGCTGTCTTGTGTTCACACTGTCTGGAAAACTCTACAAATGCCATTGCCCCAGAGAATCCAGTTTTAGGAAAGCCTGTATGTTAATTTCAATTCATGGTGTGATGGGTTATACTGTAATTTCTTCCTTGTTCTCACAGTGATTTTGTTCTCTGTGTTTGCTAAATGTTAAGCTTTTTTCAGCATCAGCCTCAATCTAACAGTAGAATTAGGGGTTAGTTTAGTGCCATGCTGTAGCTGCTTTCTTAGAAAGGATCTTGGAAAATGATGAGACAAGCATTTCTGAGAAAGCAGAAGTGACCTGTTCTGGTTGTATGGTGCCTGTTGTTCAACAACCCACTTCTCCACTAAATGAAAGCAATCCCTAGAGCCATCACACAGCATAGCCATCAGATAGAACAGCCCTTGTGCTGTAAGCCTGCACTGAGTCCTTTTCTGCTCCACTTTTGACTGGAATATGTGTGTCTGTGTATATATGGGGGAAAACAAGTTCACAATGTGTAATGACCAAAATCACATAGCTGTTTCACTGCAGTAGTTTAAGTAGGTTGAAGCTTTGTAAGGTTTTAGGTTAGTTAAAATTGTTTGAAATTATATGTTGTTTACATGTCTTGCTGCCTCCTAGTGCAAGCCTTTTGGTGCTGTGCCTAAGCACTGATGCTGAAACCCCTTGCAGGGCTGCAGAAGGTGGCGATATGTATCTCCTCTGCTTTCGCCTCCCCAGAGGCCCTTCCCTTGTGTTTGAATACAGAGGTTTGTGCTGGGGCCAGCGTCCCTCCTGGGCCACCAGATCTGCGCCTTTCCCATGCATTTACTCCTCATTAGGTTCTTGTTTAAGTCTTTTGCTATCTCTCTCATAGAAAAATGGAATGTCAGGGTATCATATGCTTTTATACAAAATAAAGTACTTCTATTGGGGATATTAAATTTGGAGGCTCCTACCCTGTGCCCAACGCCAGGTCTTTCCTGTATTATTTTCCCACCTTTCTAGCATTGCAGAAGCCAACTGTCAAGCCAAAGATGATCAATAATAACCTTACCTAGTTTAAGCACATCTCCTCAACCCTGTCATAACAAGCAGGAAGTAATGAACAATCTGAAGAAATACATTGCGCAAGATCAAGTGCTTTTTGTTTGTTTGTTTGCTTTCTAATTGAAATGCAAAGGGAGTCCCTTGGAATAAATAGTTTTTCAGAGATAATACCTTGAAACCAACTCAAACTTAGTTTCAGACCCAGTTATTGAACACTACCTGCTGTTCATTAGCCTTCATCTGAGCTATCCTCCAAGCAGCCAAGCACAAAGTGGCTGCTCTTTCCCAAAAGCCAGCCACCTGAGGAGAGGCATGTGGGGTTCAACCTCCAAACCCAGCTCTTTGGGAAACCACAGGTCTCTGAAATTTTAGCAGTGAACTCTACACTTGTATGAGGAACTTTTCCATTGATGTTCTGATTTCTTAAATTTACAGCATTTTTAACGTCCTAAGTGTGCCAGGCAGTTATTAAAAGATGACTGTGGTGTATGCAGAACATGACTAAGGATTTATGCTTAATATTTATCTCCTTCCTTGATATTTCAAGTTGTAGGAGCCACGGAGTCCAGGATCAATGAACCACTGTTGGGATGTGACTTTACTTGTTGCTTGTATTTCTCTGTGTAGTGTAGACTGGCCAGCAAACTGTGGCAGAGGGTATTTTCAGCCAGACACTGCAGGGAGAGTTATATCAGGCACTGAAGCAAAGCCACACTCCTGACCTTGGCAAGTCTCATTACAGGTATACACAGCCTTTATGACAATTTCTCAGTGACACGAATATCACTGGCTTGGAAGAGGTTGCTGATGAAGTCAGTAACATACTTAATGACAAATAATACTTTGTGTCAGCACATTTTTGCGTAGCTATTGGGCCATTCCTGCTGTCATTGAAGATGTGGTCAAACCTATTGTAGCACACAAAACATACATGGATGTTCCTCTTGTTTGTAAAGCACATCTGAGTTGCAGTACCTATCCATCATACCTGAACAGAGTGTACCTTCCCCTTGATAGGTGGGAAGACATTCAGTTTCTGGCCATCAGAGGATCTTCTGTTCCTGCAAAAGAATATGTGTATATGAAGCAGTTCTGTTTGAGACAGATCTACCAGCTGAAGCTTTGTAGGGTTTTGGGAGGGAAAAATTAATAACTAAAAAAAAAAAAGCAGGAAAAAAATGGCCAAGGATTTAAATGGTGATAGCCATGGGTTTGTTTTAAAGAACGTGTGGGACCCTTAGGAAAGCCTACTTGCCTAGGCATCTATCACACAGAAGGTGTGGGTATGGGCTTACCAACATGCCTGTGCACAGGGTATGGAGTCCCAATACTTTCATTACATACGTGATGAAGTAGTACATAAATAAAGGCATTTCCTTCTACAATTGCTAGTAACGCCTGCCTATTGCACAGAAGAAATAATTCATGTTATCACAAGTTAATCTGCTCCTTTTCTCTGTCCCTCTACTCAGGGATGACACTCCTTTGGTTAAAACTTCTGTTGTCATTTTTTGCATTGATGGGTTTGGACCACAAGAAGTAAGAGATTTGTTCACGTCTGTGGTGGGACCCTTATTCACAAACGCTGGGTTCTGGCTGTAGCCCATGGCTTCCAGAAGTAAGTTCTGCCTTTGGTTAGACTTCCTTGAGAAGCTACAGAAAACCTTTCTGCGAACCTCTTTAAATGAAAGCTGCGTGTGGAGTTAGGTGTAATCTGTGGTTCTGTCTCATGTGGAGTGGGATAGACTATATATGGGATAGATGACTAAAAAAAGGTTGCAGAAATGAGAAATCCCTAAACCAGAGGAGGGAAAAAGGCTGAGTGGGGGTGCAGGAAAAGGTTATTAAAACATCTGCATACAGCCTAGATATGGAAATGTGTGGGAGAGCAAAAATATTTCGTTTATCTCTGGCAGTGAGGTAGCTCGACACAAAAAGCAAAGATCCAGGGCGAGTGATTACAGCACAGAGAGCTTTTATAATCCCCTGCAGGAAAGTAAAGCCTTGGACTTAAACACAAGTGACTGCCGCCCTGCTCGGTTCCTCGGGCTGGTTGGGGGCTGTGAGGTCAGCCTCCGGCCACAGGCAGGACAAGCTCTGGGGGAAGGCTGGGGACAGATCTGGCGCACAGCTGTGAGACCAAGTGCCAGGTCACGGCCTGCCTGGAAGGGGACCAAGGACAGACGTCAGAGAGGATACGTGGGAGAGAGGGCTGAGCACCCGGGCAGGCGGGGACAAAGAGAGAACAGCCCGCTTCCAGCATCAGAGCTTGAAGCTACTGGCCATTCTCCTGGGAGCTGCGTGAATTTCCCTGACGTCTACAATGACGACTCTAAATTTCCTACTCTGCTTTGGGGCCGCTGCTGGGCTGCCCTGGCACCTGGCTCCACCTCCAGCTGTGCCGTGCAGGCTGTGCTCTGCCAGCGCCCTTCCTTATCTCCCTGCCCAAGGCAGCGGTGTGCTGCGGAGCTCTGTGGTAGCACTGCAGAATAGGGGAATTATGTTATGGGGCAGTATGTAGCGTCATACACTTCCCAGGCACAAAGCTGCATGTGTTTATCCCCGGTAACTATTTTTGATGTGTGCACAGATCCCTTTCACACACCCAGAATGCTTCTCTCAGTACTCCGGTTGGAGGTTACGCTGTCAATACTGGTACATGGTTTTATCCAGTATTGGGGAACAACACAATACATCCATCTTTGCTACTGTTTATTTTTCAGTAAAATCACACCTCTACCCACCCTTTTGCCCCTATCTTAGCAGACTATCAATTCGTTCTTTGCTTAGGCTAAAGCCATTTTAAATTTCTTTTTTTTTTATCTGCTGTGTAGGTTTGGGTAAACATCTGGTGTGGCTCAGGGTGTGGCAGAGGGAGGAGTGGGGTGTGTTTCACACCAGAGGTGGGAGGAAAGAGCCTATTAAAAATATGCATATGGTTGCTTACTCTGAAATTCCTCTAGGGGTGAGATGGAAGAGGTATCTGACTGGCAAATCCTCCTAGGAAACCATAACCTTAGCCACAACGAACCCACACAGAGAATGTGCTCTGTGAAGCAAATCTACCAGCATGAGTGGTTCCACAAGAACTACTCAAACCATCTGGATTCTGATATTGCCTTGGTCGAGCCCATGGAAGACAGAACAGCAGACAGCTTTGTTGTCTGCCTGCCTGCCCAGGAGAGGCTGCTCTTCACCTGGGACAGTCCTGCTGGGTAACTGCACCCAGGCACACCACCAGTATGTGAGTGCTGCTGGTTTCCAAGGTCAGACAGGGTCAGTATTACTTTTTCTCTTGAATCCAAACACACAGGGAAAGATGATACAGCACAGCCTGTGTCTGTGTGTTTAGGAGAGGAAGCCAAATCCCTGAAGCGCAGGTTCTTAGGCCAACAGCACATCTGGGATTAGATGGCTGACTCCTGCTCTCTCCTGTGTCAGGGGTGAGTTATGTGTGCCCTGGCTGTAGCCACCAGCCCTACCCACAGGTAAGGTCCTGTTCAAAAGGTCCGTGCCCCGAGAACCCCCTGTGTGACTCAGCCACCACCTCTGTGCGGAGCCGCAGCTGCTCGGGTTTCCCTGGGCAGTCCCTCCCCTCGGTTGGTGTCTGTTCCGAGCCCTGGGGAACGCTTGGAACAGGCAGCGCTTCCCGGGCCGTGTGCTCGGAGGTGCCGGCTGGGTGCGGAGGGGCCGGGGTCCTGCCCTGAGCCGCCCAAGCCGTGGCCCGCAGCTGCGCAAGCTGCTCCGCTGCCCTCCGCAACGGGAGCCGCTCCAGCTGGGAGCTGTGGTGGCGGTACCGGGAGATGTCCGGCTCTGCTTCACACCCGGGGAAGGACAAACGCAGAGGGGACGCTGCACAGCCGGCTCTCACCGACCGCCCCC
>VZRW01007995.1:233757-265303 GCA_013398125.1 Aegotheles bennettii
GGCGGGGCCGTTTGGGGCATTCCGGAGGCCGCGCTTGTGCAGGGCGGGCATGGGAAGGGCTCCGTGAGCAGGGCGCTGCGGGACGGCCGCCTGCACCCGCAGGTAAGCGGGGGGTGCGGGTGTGCGGGGGGTGCGTCCCGCGGTGCAGTGCCGAGGTGGGAGAGCTCCCCGTGGTTGGAAACCGTCCGGTGCCGTGGAAGTTGCCAAAAATGGTGACTCTGTTGCAGCCATGTTGCAGAAGCATTGGCGCATGGGACCTGCAAACGCCTTGCACCCCGAGTGCTGCCTGGGGGTAACTGGGCAGCGGGGAAGCAGCTGGTCACCCCCACTGGGCTTGTTAGAGCCTGGCGGAGAGTGGAAAGCAGGGAGGGTTGATCCTCCTTCCCAGCTGCAGGGGCAGTTTGTGGGCTGCCTTCTGACACGGCACAGGAGCGGCCGTTTCACAGGGGCTGGCTGGCCGGGGGAGAGCAGCAGTCCTTCTCCCTGTGTGCATCTTGGAGAGGCTCTTGCAGTCAAATGAAAAACCAGAAAAGCTACAAACGCGAGTATTTTCAGAGATCATTAGAGGAGCATGGGTAAGTTTCTTAAATTCGCCTGTGCCAGGGTGAAGTTGCTAATGCAGAGTGTGAAAAAGTAGCATTTCTTCAGGCATTGAGCCCAGTTTCCTAGTGGCATAAATTCAGAAAACACACAAATGGCAACGCAGCATACTTTGGACTTGGCATTTGTAGATACACAGTTTAAGGTAATTTTCACCAAGCTCTTGAGGACGTTATCTCCTGTGCGAGCAAACGTGGCAGCTGCATTCAGCCTTCCCCACTTCAGCTCCGCTGTTACGCGAGAGTATGATGAAATAATAAAGAACAATATGAATTGTTTATTTTTGAGTATGTGATAGCTTTTAATATATCAAACATCCTTGTTTTCTTGGCTGGGAATGTCTCTGCCTTTGCATTAATACTTCTAGATTACATCTGAGAGCTAGGGCTCCCACTTATTTTTTCCTGTAGGTTGTACACGAGAGATTTGACAAGCCAGATAAAATCTAAGGAGTGTTGTGAAGAGAATGCTTACCTTCTATTGAACATGACTAGCAAAGTGAAGATTGTGAAACCTTACAGAATTAAACCTGTGAATGAATTGGAGCATGCAGATACAAGGACAGAACTGGCATTCATACCACAGAATGGAGAATGATCTATTTTGGACTTCTGTCCTCTGTCTAATTTGGTGTAGAATTAATACAGGTTTAAAAAATAAATTCAAGTTCACTTCTCTGGTAGTTGTGCTCTGCACTTCATAGAAGATGAGCTGTTATGGTGAGGATGGGATTGAGTTGTGTGCGGGGGCTTGGTGTGGCTTCTGTGCCCGCTTTGTATCTCACGGCTGGGGGCACCTGGGAGATGGGAAGCCCATGGTGTGGAGGGAACCAAGGGAGATGTAGCCTCTGCCGCTGCCTCACAGTGAACATTGCTTTTGCTGTCAGCTTCCACACCACTCCCAGCCCTCTGCTCTCTGAAATATACAACTTACATGTACCTGGGCGGGTCTTGGCTGTAGAAGGGTTTTTGGGTTGCAGTTCGTATGGTCATGGGGCTTGGAAGTTGCAGACTAAATAGCCGCTCAGTAGCGCGAGCTCCATGGTCGACTTGTCATATTTAAAGTGCTCTTCGGTTCCCTCTAGAGGAGTGGTAAAATCTATGAAGTGTTTAGATTGGCTTATGTGTGCACTTCAGTTAATTCTACTGGGAATTTCCATAGCTGCCATTGTTGAAGTCTTGCTTTAAATAAAATGTGTATTTTGAATCTTTAGTGCTTCAGGAATCCCCTGAAACTGACAGGAGAATTGAAACTCTTTGGTAGCAAAATACCCACTGCTTTCAAAATATGCTTATATTGATACTTCCCATTTTTACTAAAAACATCCATATTTACCTTTTTTTCCTTACTTGCAGCATCCGTACCAGTGTAACTTCTGGTAGAAACTTTGTGCCTGAGCTCCTTTTACTTCAGGATACGCTGAAGCTGAGTAAATTACTGTGGCTGTGAACACAACAAAAGTAGCAGGCACTTGCTGTAAGTTTCAGCCTTTGCAGCTTAGTAAAGAGTGATCTGTGTATCCACACTTGGTTTGCCAGTTGATCAAACTGTATTAGAATTTTCTCATTTATGGGAGCTGGTTCATTTGCCTGCAGCTGAAAAAAGGGCGACTGAAACAGTTCCTGCCCCTTGCCAGGCCCATTCTCCCTGGGCTCCGCCAGAGCTGCTGAACCTTGCCTGAACCAGCCCTCAGCTGCTGGACTTTGCTGGGTAGACATAAAAGCCAGAGGAAGGTGAATGGCAGGGGAGGATTGCCTAAGCAAGGATCGTTGAAGCTGTTGTCAGATATCTTGGTTTTCCTGTGACTGTGCAAATTCCGTGGGCCGAGGCATTTGAGAGACCATTGTCGCTCATCTGTGTTCAGGAAACTTGCGTTGGCGTAGGGTCTTGGGGTTTATTTTATTCACCTTTATAGTGAAGTACAGCAGATGGTTCTTCATATGATGCCCTTCCTCTTCCGTTAAAGAGGAATAGAAACTATAAAGAATTTTTTTTCATGGTGTTTTAGGAACACTTCAAGAATGAGTCCGCCACAAGATAGAAGCAGAATTTCCTGTACCAGTGAGCCTCTGGCAAAGTGCCTTCAAGCAAAGAAGGACTTGGAAACCGCTATATCTGGGATTGTCAAAGCTGAACAACAGATTAAAGAGAACTGGCGAGAGGTAATTTTAAATTCTTTTAAAAAAATGTTTTAATAACTAACATGACTTTACTGACAGTTTTTATTATTCCAGAGTAGTTTCTATTATGATGATGTTGTGAAATTTTCCTAGAGACTGCAAGCATCTTGCTGTGTAGTTTGGTTGTGCTCTCGCTAAATGTATTACTAGCTTGGCATGTAGAATGTGCTAAAGCTGCTGGATAAAACAGCAGAAGTATGCAAATAACATTGTTCTTTGATACTTCTTTGAAGATGGCCTTGGAGCTTTTGCTAACTGGAGTCATGTGGTGCTGTGGGTGACTGCGGTTAGTTCTTGAGAAGTAAATTGCTCCAAAAATACCACTTAACTGTGGCAAATACTGTTTTGTACTTGGTGCAGCATAGGCTTGTTGATACTCTCCGGCAGACGTTCTGGAAACGGTGCCTGTTGCTTTACAGGTGAAAGCCAAGATTCACAGCCACATAAGCCGGCACCTGGAATGCCTGCGGAGCCGGGAGGTTTGGCTGTTCGAGCAGGTGGATCTCATCCAGCAGCTCAAAGAGGAGGCGCTGCAGCAGCAGGCACAGCAGCTCTATTGGGTAAGATCTGGTTGGAAATTGTTGCGCTGGTATTTTTAAGTAAACTTTGTCCTTGGAAGTATTTTGTCAATTTTAATCTTAGAAGCCAAAACAATAACCTGTGTTCTGTCTTCCCCGCAGTATCTGGGACAATTCAATTGCCTTATCCATCAGCTGGAACGCTCCTACAGTAACGAACTAGCAAACCAGATTTCAGTTTGCCTGGAAAGGTAAGTGTATTTTATGATGCAAGTTAGCACACTTGGTGCTTGTTTTGACTTACGAATTTAATCTGATATTTTTTATTCTAATAGAACTAATAATAGATCTAACTCGCTGTTTCCGCGTTTTTAATGGTTCCTAGAAATAAGATCTTTAAAGTAGTCTGATATATAATTCCTCTCATGTTTTTTATCTTGGATTGAAAAAACAAGACTATAACAAGCAGTGGAGGTACTCATTTGTGCCAGTTATTTGAAATAGTAGTTATTGATGGCAACTGAAGTAAGAAGGAGAAATTGTGTTTTGCTGGCTCTTTATTCTGTTCTTGGTTTGTGGATAGGCATCTCTTTATTTTTATGCAAATATTAAAAGTCTTTCTGTTATTTAATCAGTGCCAAGTCAGTTTGGAAGCCTTTTTATGAAATAATGGATGGATTCCCAAATTGTGATAGATGAAGAAGATTGTAATTTTTTTAATTTGTATTTTTCTGTAACTATCATCTTACCCTTTCAGACTGGGAAGTCTTACTCTTAAACCAGAGGAGTCTTCCATCCTGAATTTTGAGGCTGACACATCTTACCTTCGCCAGGCTATTACCTCATTTGGTTCCATTAAAACGATGGTAAGCACCAAGACTTTCCTGGGTTGGAATATTTGAAAGAAAAAAATCTTTTTTTGAGGCCATAGTGCAATATATTCCGAGTGGTGATTCTGCTTTTAGTTATAGCTTATATGGATCTTGTGTATGAGTCATGTAGTTTCAGCTGTATAATACTTACACAGTGGTTTATTAACTGTGGCATGTAGTTGTGATTTTGTCTGAGCTTAGATCTAGTTATGTATGTGTTATTTTAATATATTTTGGCTGAGACTGAGGGAATGATGATTATATTCTTACTCTGTTCCAGGGTCTGAAAATTAACATTATGGTTTTCTTTAGATATTAATAATTATACATTGCAGATGGCTTTCTGTGATACAAATATGTTGGGACTCTTCTGTAAGCAGCATATCTCCTGTATTACCGGAGATAATTCTCTTAAAGGAAGTGGACTGAAGTTAGTATTTTTATAGTAAATCTTTCTCCATTCTGCCAGTGTCTGTTTTTAGATGTTAAGAAAATTGTCAGCCACAAAGAACTGACCAGTTGACTGTGCTTTACTTCTGCTTTATTGCAGAATTCATCCTAGAAACTGGACAAAATTGAGATTTAAATTAACTTTTGTTTTTCTTTCCTTACAGCAAACCTCAGAGAGAGAGAATACTTCTCCCTGGTTCCCAGGGCAGAATTGTGCCCTAATGAACTGTGAGCAGGTAAGATTAAGACTTGTATCTGTGTTTAATTGTATTAAAGGGAAAAGGAGAACTCAAGCACAGTATGTTAGCTTGCTTGAGTAATGACTTCTGTTTGTTTGTTAAGCTGTGTGAGTAGCCAGTAGCAGTCACTGTGGTGAGCCTCAGTGATCTGATGTTCTAGCTGCTCCAGGAACAGATGTGCAAGAACGTAGTATGAAAGTGAATTCGGGGCGTGACTGTCAACCAGAATTTTTTAATTGAATGTTCCTTGATGATGTCAAGTCAGGACTTGGAACTATCAGATTCCTTTTAATGCGAAATTCATGGGAAATCTCACATTGAGCTCTGCACAGAAGCAGTGTCAGTGAAGGAGGCAGCAAATTAGTAATGGGAATTGTGGTCAGAGGGAGGGTTATGGCTGGGTTACGCATATCAGAACTGTGCCTTGTAGAAGTTGATTCTCTTTCTTGTCATATACGATCTGAAGATTCTGGGATCACAAAACAACCTATCAGTTTAGTGGCTTGAAGTAATACAGGTGACTGAAGACTGACATTTTCTTAATTAGAAGAGTCTAGTTGTTCTTTTGGTTCAGAAATACTGATGTATATTGAATCCCTGTTTTGATGTTCACCATTGATTACCTCAGCAATTGGACTTCCTCATAACCAAGAACATTCTTTCTCAGCAGAAAACATTGTGTGGGACAGTGAGTGCCTCTCTTGCTGACTGGTTACTTGGAAGCAGACCTGTGGGTGTTTGCCAGGCTCCGTATGTTCCCAGCACCAATCTTGAAGAATGGGTTACACAAAAATGTGTGTTAGAGCCCAGCCAGGTAAGCCTTTTATGCACTAACCTTGTTTTTAATAAAGGGGTAAACACAGTGTCTGCTTGCAGGCAGAATATGGTGGGAATTAAACTCTCAATTCTCTTCACTCTGCCTCATGCTCAGCTAATACTTTTGCAGTTCCTCTCAGAATGTTCCAGGCTGTAACTGTGCGAAGTTACTGAATGTTGTCTTTTAGTGTTAATCGATGCATTTCAATGTGCCTTTACTAGGATTTAAATTCTTCCAAAGTCTGTTACTTTGAGGAAGCCTGGGGAAATCTGAAAGACTTGGAAAACTGGCTCTTGCAGAATCAACAGTGTGATGTTGCTGGGAAGACAGACTCCCCTGGCCACAAGGACTCCACCTCTACTTGCAGCTCATCCTTTTCCACTATTGAAAAGGTGGAGGAATTGGAATCCCTTGAACAAGAAGAGATGGACCTTTCTGACTGGCTGCTTACTCCTGACACAGAAAATGGAAGTGGTGCTTCAGATGAGAAATGGAAATGTGAATTTAAACCTTTTAGGGAAGAATTTAATTTGAATGATTGGCTCCTCAAAGCTGAAACGTGTACCAGTTGTCGCGGCAGCCAGGTCAAAAGTGTGGAAATTGAGAACCTGGGAAATCTGAAGTGCCTGAATGAGCATCTTGACGGAAAGAAGTCACCCACTACATCTGCTGTAAACGCCTGGCTGCTTCAGCATCCCCAGACCCCGTTTAAGGTGGAAGATGTGTGCAAAGCTAATGAGCTGTGTGCCAGCTTTTCAGAGTGCGTGTGTGACGAAAACTGTGGAAAAGAGGCTCTGTGTAGATGGCTTCTGAGGAAAGAAGGGAAGGATAAAAATGGAGTTCCAGTCAGCCAGAAAGATTTGCCAAACCCTGAGCACGAGAAGACCAAGTCTGCTGCCAGTACCTGGCTTAACCCCGCACAGCAGCTCACAGGGGAACCCGTCAGTGCAGAGAAAGCAGATTATTCAGCAGAGATTGCAGAACCCTTGAAAGTTCTGCTCGAGAGGCCTCTGACAAGCTGGCTAGCCAAGTCTGAGCACAAAGCTGAAAGTGCAGAAGAAAAGGCGAGTAGGGAAAAAGCAGGTAATAGTTTCAAGAGTCCCTTCCTGGACCTCTTGGCTCCATTCCACCTCCCCTTGAATGTAAACAGTTGGGTGTTGACTTCAGACAACCTAGAAAATGCTAACCCACCTCCGGCGGAAGATAAATGGCTTCTGCGCAAGAAAGCACAGGTGAGCATATATTTTTGTTACTGCTGTGTCTTAAGCCAATGTGCCAGGTTTATTTTACTGAATTTAATGACTGCCTTCTCTTCCAAATTCACAGCTCTTCTAAAAATTGCCAGTTGGTGTTACCCAGGTTTCTTAGCTCTTTTAATGTCTTCAGTGATTATTACTTATTTAAGTAGATGAGGCCAGCGTTTAACACAAAGCAAGTTACTTTTGAAGTATAGCTAGTCTTACTAAATGAAGTATTCATCCCCAAGACTCAGAAGTCAGTTTTATTTTTTTTGTGAACACTTGACAGAATTTGAAGATGCATCAGAATGTATTTGCGTTTGGAGATTGGTAATTAAGGTGACTTCTCTTTCAGGACTTTGGCCTTCCTACAGTTTGTGACCTTTTTGCCTGTATGAAACTCGGTGGAGATAAAGAAAAATGGCTGTATCAGACCCCTTTGCAGGTAGGACACTCAGAACGTATTAAAACAGCTGAGCCTAAACATAACTGAGGGATGGTACAGAATACAGGCACTGGCAGCTAACTGACCTTTTCGGAGTTCACTACATGTAATGCTTAACAGCATTGTGATTTTTCTCCCCATGTACCTTTTTATGAGCTTGGGCCATTCTGTTTTTTCATATTCCTTCTCTTTGGATCACAAGCCAGGGAGGGAATTACTTATGTTTTTGAGTCAACTGATGGACACTTGGTAAAATCTTGGTAACTTATATTGTAACTAGAACGTGCAAATAATGTCTTAAAATTCTAGGCAGCTTCTTTCTTATCTTGGTAGTGTACTCACAGCTGATGTCATGCTTCTCCTCTCTGCCAAGATAACTCTTTATCATTCTTTTTGAAATTCATGAAAAAAGTCCTTCCTGGCAGGCGTACTTCAAACCCTAAAAGGCAAGATAGTTCTAGGAAGTATCTTAGTATGGTTCCCCACCCCCCAGAGTGTCTTACACATGCTGTTTGTTTCTTTTTGTAAGTGTTACTTTCTGTTTATCAAAGAAATAATCCCATTTTAAATTTGTTTAGATGTGAAGAACTGGAAGCATTGAAACCGTCCCCTTCCTGCTGATCAATTACACATCATGCTGAGTGACTGCAGCCAGCTGAATTCTTGTGTTTGTGTTTGGCCGTCTGCTTTTTCTTCTAAAATTGTAACAAAGATTACTCATATGACAGAGTTATGGTGCAGAGGATGCCTTTTTTGTAAGATTACTTCTGAAATGTAAACCCACTGAGCATAAGCAGTCTGATACTATAGAGGTTTTAGTAAATTCCTGTCTGTTATGGGACTATGTGAATCTTCTTTAAGGGGTTGTCACTCGAAGTATGTTGAAGCCAGTGCAGGTATAAAGCAGAATTTCTCTGGTGCTGTGATATGTCCACCTTTGGCAGTGGCTTTAGAAATGTTGCCATTCCTTTCAGCTGCTACAGCTTTGTCATGAGTTGGGTTCCAGCTTGCTGGGATTGCAAGGTAACTTAGGCTGTATTTGGAAGCAATTTATTCTGTTGAGCAGTTGCTAACTTTAAAGGTTTCATTTGCATTTTGTATTGGTGCATCTCCCGGCTCAGTGTGTGTAGTCCAGATTTCGAAACAGGCATGAATTTATGGGACTGGACACATGACAGGGGAACTGGTAACATAGTTTTGAATGAAAACTCACCTTGCAGGTTTTTGAGCCATTCAGTAGATCAGATCCTACCATGTCCCCAGCATTTAATAACTACTTGAATTTCTCTGAAAAAGCTGTAAGATGAAATGTGTACATTTCTGCTAGTTTTAGATAATTCATAATGAACTTTTATTGACTAAACCACTGGAAAGCAGGCATCTTAGCCCCATAATATTCAAAGGTAATATCTGGGGAATTTGATGCCTTCTCATCAGACTCATGTCACACTGCTTAATTGGGAAACACTAACTTGGCAAACTGCGTGGCTCCCACTGACCCATTCAAAATACATTTAAGCTGTGGATTTCTATGTTGTTTGCATATGACGGTGGGGTCGAGTAACTGATCCCTGTAGCTGTGGGCATAATACAAGCAAAACCTGTTTAGGCATTGAACATTTTGAGCCTGTAGGGAAGAGTGCAGAGATGGAAATGTGGATCAATGCCTGCCAGCTTGCATGAAAAACTGTGAAGTTACATAGTTTCTGGTGCAGCTTCTGCTCTAGTAACAAAGTGCTCCTAATGACTATAAAAAATAGCTTCCCCTTCTCCCTGTCCCTGCTACCTGCCTGGGAATGAAAGTGATTTCAGTTCTTCACAACCCTGTAGAAAAGAAATTATTAGTAAGATCCACCCTTGGTATTGCTTTGCAGTGTGAACACATTCCCGTCTGATAGAACCTATGCATTTCATTAAAAATAAGTTTTTAGTCTGAGAGGGGGACACTGCAAATGTGAAACCAGACCCCGAAAGGGCTTAACGTCAGTGGACCACTTGAGGCTTTCATACTTCCATAGCTGGGGCTTTCTGCTGAAAGCAGAAAGGTATTTTTGAAGTTCACTTCCCCCATTGAACATGTCCTTTTGCTGAATGGGAAGACTGCACTGTGACCAATTCCAATAATAGCCTAATTTGATTAGCAGTTAAACTTAATGAAGGTGATTGACGTGCAGCCCACCTCTTATAATTAATTCCTTGTAGATGTCGTTGTGTGCTACTTTGTCAATTCATTACAAAGCCTTTAAAACTTGGGGGTATGTATTCCTTTACTTACTCAGCTGACTTGTTATCACTAATTGGTATTTATGTAAAACATCGATTAGTCTTTTCCATTAAAAAATAATAGCAAACAAAGGGTGTGGTGTGTCTCCTTTGCGAGTTGGTTAACAAAAAATGCTGAGGCATGTTGCCTGGTAATTTGCTTGGATGCCCCTGCAGCTGTGCTTCCATCCCTGCACAGGATTGCGGGGGATTGTTTCAGTTCTTTATTTCACCACTCCGTGCAGTTGTGTGGAGCCCCGCTGCCAGAGCCAGGAAACCCTGGCACCTGGGACACCCGGCGTGGGTAACTCCTGGCGGTTACTGCACTGCAACATGAGCTCCTGGACACATGGCTGGTATGTCCAAATCACCCGGCCTTTGCTCAGCTGCTGTAAGAAACACAGATTTAGACAAAATGATGTTTCTTGGAATACTTACGGATTTTAGTGGCCTTCAGTCCTCCTCTTCCATGGCTGTAGAACTTCTCTGGTCTGTCTGCCCAATTGGAAGTTAGTTCCACTCGGGCTCCTCCGCTCTCCTGGTTTTTGAACGTCAGCCTCCCTGCATGTTTTGTTCCTCCTCTGAGGATTTTCCATTCCTTTAAACTGGTGGAAGTGACTTAATCCAGGCTGCATTGTAGCATTCTCATGAGACAGCGCTGCTGGGCCTGGCAGCCTTTCAACCACAATACCCTGAATTCCACGTGTGGGCGTGTGTGCACACAGTTTCTCTAAACAGACCGGAGGTTCTTTGTTAGAAGCAGCCACGTGCAGAACTCCTGGACATGTATCCTGAGTATAGCTTTCAAAGACAGGGAGAAAAATACTTCTAGCCTTCCAAAGACAGGGAAGACATGCAGGAGCAGAGAACACTGTGGCTTCTCACTCATTTGGAGACCTTTCTTGGAACAAGCTGAGTTTACCAGATTGTATTGATGAATGGGGTCCTCTCCAAAATGCCTAATTCCACTTCTCTGCCCTGTGGAGCTGGAGCAGTTACCTCCCCCTCCTCCCGTAGCTAAGCTTCCATAACTGATGAATGCTCCCAACTGGCTTCTGTGCAGAACAACCACAGTGCTTTGTGGCCACGTAATGTACGTACTGGTGAAAGTATAGAGCTTTATGGCTCATTTCAGGTGGGAGGCTCTCCCCAAGCCAAGGGTGCCTGGTGAAGGCCTGTCACATCCCTGAGAGCTGCTGTGGGCAGCGAGGGAGGGTGCCCTGGGCTTCATACAAGGGGAGAGAGGGGGCAAGGCGTGTGCTTGGCAGGGCACTGCTCATGGCAGCAGTGCAGGCTGCGGTGCAGACGTGTTTCCATTTCCCCCATTAGACACACATGGAGTCTGGGGAAACCCTTCCCAAAGGCGCAGCGCCACTGCAGAGCCTAGAATGGAAGGAGCAGGAGGGTGCCGAGGCAGCAGAGGCATCCTTCCCTCGCCAGTGCCCGCCTGGAGCAGGGCTGCTCGCGGGGCACCACTCGACTCCGACTCAAACCCGCTGTGGTGTGAGCCTGGCATCGGTGCTCATGGGGCAGGGAGAGGGCTGATGGGTGGGGGAAGGGACACCTGAGGGGAACACTAAACGGGTATTAACGGTGCTGTGAATACAAAAAAAAGGCTGTAGTACTCTACCCTTTGGTGCCACCGAGGTGCCTGGCATTCAACAGCACAGGCCAACGCCCACAGGTGATACAAAGCTCCATTTAAAACACACTAACTGCCTATCCAGAATTCACTGAGCACAGGGGTAACCTTCTGTTAAAGCATAAGGAAGGATTTTTCCCCTCTAGGACAGGGGAAACACAGGCTATGAGCACTGGATCATTTCTTCTGCCCTAGCATACATGTCCCCACTGTCTGCAGAAGCAGCTTCTGCTGCATGCTGGAAGCTGGAGGTTCCTACCACGTTTCTCAACAAATTCCCCCAGCTGTAAGAGAAGTCACTTGCAGACAGGGAATGGTGAAAGTGCCTGTCTCTGTTCCAGAGACTACACAAAAGCAGCTGTACAATATTAAAAAATCTTTCATTACACCCGTTAGCTCAGATGTCCTCCCTTGATGCCACAGCATGGAAAGCTGTCTCAGATCGAACAGCAAAACAGTGCCACGATGGGCACTGCAGGAGAAAACACAGCTCCAAGATGGCCAAGGTCTCCCATGCTCAGTTTTGTGACTCTGCAGGGGAGGGCTCTAAGTGGCTTACCATATTCTGTTTGAAACTTGGTTTTACTTCCTTTTGTTCCTACTGAACTTGGATATACTTCTGGTCACAGCTTTAAGTAGCAGCTTTATACTCATTGTTCATCATTAAATTGTGGACACAGCAAGTCTTGATGCAGAACATCATAAAGATGCTCTCTGTAGTCCATGCTTGCAATTCACCTCCCTCACTGCAGCCTCCGTGCTGGTTGTATTTCACGGCTCAAGCTATGGATCATTCCATACACAAAAGGATTCTGAACCAAGGCTCTTAATAGCCCTAGAACCAGTTACTTCGGAAAACTGCATCAGCTCTGCCCGAGGCAAGCAGTGCCAGGAAATCAGAAGTTATTGCAGGCCAGATAATGTGCCAAGTTTACTCAAGAGTCAGCCTAGCCTTAAGGTTGTGGCAACTTCGAACATGCAAAAGCTTGTTCCTACATTATCTCCAGTGCACCTAAAGGAGGAAATTTGTTAAGCTTCACAGTTTCTGGCTTCTATTAGGGACAGAGAACTCCTGGGTCATACTTCAGTCCTGAAAAAGTCTAGCAAAACTAAGACACATTGCAAAGTTCCTGACACTTAAAAGGCAACCCTCACCCACCATCAGCCTGCAGAGCAGCTATCAATCCACCATCCAGCATTGTCAGGTGTGTAGGAATGTAAGTCCTACTAACAGTGACCAAGAAACACGGGCAGGGAGGAACTCTCCAATACCACTGGGGAGAGAGAAGCAGCTCAGGAAGAAAGCACACGCGTTTTCCCACGTCCCACCCAACAGCGCTGCACAGCTGGTGTCTATGTCACCTTTCTGCAGCCTGTGAGCAGGACAGTTTCTTCAGTGGCATGGCCCTCAGAACACGCATGCTAGAAAGTTGAGCTCTGACACTACAGCAGTAACACACAGCCCACTGAAAGACATAAGGCTTAACAAGAAACAGCATTTACAAAGCAGGTGAGACAAGACCTCTTTTCTCTCCTTTGTGCTACATCTAGTTAAGTGTTGCCATACAGCATTTACTTCAGCCTGGCACCCAAGCAAAGCTAATTGAGTTCAACTGTGAAGGCTTGTTAGCTACAGCACTCGCCCTATAAAAAGCCAGTCTCAGAAGTCACATCCTCTTCAAGAGGCTTCTCAGCAAAGCTGCATTTCTTCTCAAAGTAAGAGCTACCACCTTCCTTCTATTGCTTTTTTTTAAAGTTTCTGTTGTGTTGGCTGCAATGTAGTAATCGAGTTGTTTCAGTAGGGAGAACTCAGAGTAAGCTCTTGTTTTGCATTGTCTACTGAGTAGTAAGCTTGTTTTACCTTACTCTGCCCTCACACTGTCTCAGACCTGTTTAATTATTAACCTGTTTAATTATTTAAAAATGTAAGCAATGAGCTGGTATACAATAACTGATTACTGAACTAATTCACAACTTACTGTTTAATTTATTTGCCAACAATGCTAAAGACATGATTTAACACCAACACCAGAGAAGGTGTAGGTTCATCATGTCTTTGTTCTGCCAATAACCTACAAATGTTACCTGGGGGGCAAAAAGCTTGTTGCTGATTAAAAATCCAGTAATAGGCACTGAGAGTATTTATACTGCTTGGTTTCTCACTGTTGGCTAAATGAGTTGTAAGATCCTGGAGCACCCAAGTGTTGCAGTGGTTCAACCAGTTCCTTATTTATTAGGGCAAGTGAGGGAGTGGAGTCAGGCCCTGGTATGCCTCACCATCACCTCACATCAGGAGACAATCAGCCTATGAGTTCACTTCCCCTCACCCAGTAACTCCCCCAGGATTGTATCACGTTGGTCCTTCAAAACAAAACTGTAAACAAGAGTCCCTGGATGCAGCACATTTTTGTCTTATCAGCAGTGGGAACAGCAGATCATAGAAACCGCGTTGCGTAAGCACCACCTCTTTTATTAATGATGACGTCCCTTTTCCCAGCTCACCCTGTGCTGCCAGAGTAACAAGCATTGCCTTGTGCCAGCTGCTGCTCCAGGCTCCAGCTGCCCAGGCACTGGCTGGCCAGGCCATGCACCCTGAAAGACTGCAGTGAGTAGCTCTATGGACACAGACTTTATTACGCAGCGCTCTCGGTGTAGTACACGCAACCGAACAAACCTGGTAGCGCAGCAGGTACAGACAGCTATGGGACTTGAGCATGCCTCGTAGCTCTGGCCCAGGGCTAGCTGGTGAGCGTGTCAGGGAGACTCTATCTTGGTGGCCACTCTGCTCACTTGCAGGTCCAACAAATACTGCTGCCTCTCCAGCAACTGGCTGGTGGAAAGGGCCAGTCCAGGTACATGGTGTCAAGAGGTTCCTCCCAGCATAGCATCCTTCAGTTTCGCACTAATTGTAAATAAAATAGGAAGGGGCACCAGACAGATCTCGCAACTGATTTGATTGGTGACTGTGCAAGCGTGTCCTCTGTCCAGTGCTGGCTGCCCTGCTCAGAGGGACTGCCGGGTTATGGAGCCCTTCATGTGCTCCCAGTTGTTGTAGAGAGCGTAGAGGCCAGTAAGCGTCAGACCTGCGATACCACCTCGTGCTATCCCACGCAGCCCACCTGGAAAACAGATTAAAACCCATTAAAGTTGTATCCAAGGAAATGGTTAGTCAGCTACAGCAACTTCCAAGAAGCTGTTCAAATCCAGAGGAATCTTAATGAAACAGTTTTTCTTTTTTGGGTAACCTTGAAGAAAGGGTGCCTGTGCTAATTCTACCCTCCTCTCACACCTGCTGCCAGGCTTGAGAAAGGCTCAGTCCTGGTCCTGGCACCAGCTCTGCTGGTATGACTTCTTCTCCAACTATGTTAGTACTGCTGCCTGAGTGAACCACTACAGAACACTCAACGTAAGGACAGCTTTTCCCAATTCCTACTTTATCTATTCCATCTGTCCTCAACACAGGTGTTTACAGACAGAGATAGCCTCTTCCTGCTTTATGAACCCCTGCATTTAGACTTTCAGATGAGGAATAATAATGTTTGTCAGTTATGGTAACTAGGTTTGGAGAAATGAGGGAGGGCAGTAAGGAAATAAGTGAACACAACAGCAGTTGATGTGGACATGACCTTGGGTGCCAGAGATTCACAAGGGCCATCATGCAGAACTTATCACTGCTTTTGTGTCTTTGCAATTCTAAAACCTTTTGAAAAAAAAATTTAAAAGTAGATGGAAAGGATAAACTAGGAAGAATTTACTAGGGCATGCACTGAACAACTTTCTTTATTCTTACTATTGTTAATCTTCAAAATGATCATCCTGTAATGGCAAAAATAGTCACACAGGCAATTTAAAAAATCTTTTCTTTATTTTTTTTTTAACTGCTCACTCAAGACTTGAAGATTCTGCAAGTTGGGAAGGTAAAAATACAGGGCAAGTTCAGCTAATGCCAGCAGCCATTGCACCTGGCTGGACCTAGGAGTCATGGCATCACAACTCCATTCCACTCATGCAAAAGTTGTGGTGTAGAGGGGCAGAAGCAGAGAATCCTGCTGCTTTTACTAAACAGCAGAATGTTTCTGTTTCTCAATAGGAGACAGTGCCTTGGTAAAGCTCCCAGAATGCACTATAAATGTACAGGAACAGCTGCAAGTATGACCCTCAACACTAGGAAAACTTCACTAAGGTTGGTTCTGCAATGTTTATCAAACCCAGCTGAAGCAAGTTAGATAATGTGTACAGTATATAGAACAAGGCCAGTCTCTGCTTACAGCTAGATAAAACCTGCCTGCTTTCATGGTAAAACCAATAGAAGAATTCAGGTTCCTAGGCTTGAAAAGAAATTAATCTCGTTAATCAGTGGTTTTTTTTCCCCCTTATGGGTCATAAAGTTGTCTCCCAGGATTGCATTTAGACTTGCAGTGGGGTGAGAAGCTGTTGCTGCCAGCTAGACTGAGACTGCATTACCTCTGCTGCAAGATTAAATGGGTTTCATTGGAGTTGTTATATGTACTCATGTTGCCCAGGCATGTAATGAAACCAAGAAGCTGCAGAAGTGATAGCAGAAGTTGGATTTGGTACTTGTAGGTCATGGCTAGTCATAGTTTCTAGAGATTTCATTGCCAGACTAGCTGTGACGATTTGAGTTTTTTTGGGATGCAAGCCTGAGGTTCACAACCCTAAACTGTTGAAAACTCAATGGCTCTAAGGAAAGCCATACTGTTTATGCACTTATGTGCCTAACTCGGGATTTAGGAATGCAAATGTACACTTCTGTTTTTGTTAACTCATCCTGAATTCATTGCACAAAAAGCTTTTCATGTGAAGGGGTTGCAGCTGGGTACACAGAACTAACCCCATGCACGCAGCTTCTGGCAAAAAGCCACAGGTGAAATTTAAAGGACATTTTGTGCAAAACAAATATTTGAGATAATCTGTAAAAATACTAACTCCTTTTTACTTTTGGGAGAAAAGAATGAAACATCAGAGAGCCTGATGTTCTGCTGTTCATATTAGGAAGCAATTGCTCCCAGAAGAACCCCCTCAAAGAGGGCTCGTAACCATTATGGTGTACAGGGAAATGCACAAAATTTTGAGCATTCTTAAGAGAGCGCAATGCAGTACAAAGCTATGGCTATTCCTGTAGACTCTTCCTTCAGCCCCCAGGTTTAAGGTTTTCTCCTTAAAATCCTGTTCTTCCTAAGGTAGGCTGAAGGCCAACTGAGCCTGGTTCCAGTTTCTGAGAAGTCAGGATTGTACAAGAAAGGTATCTTCTTTAGTTTGGATAGTTAAGCCACTTTCTAGCATCATGCAGACAGATGCAGTGCTAAGACACACCACTTCTAACACAAAAAATGTTAATGTTTTCATGTGCTGAGGTCAGCCAGGTGAAGATGGCAGCTCTGAATCCACTTGCAAAATGTTAACCACAGGGCCTAAAGCAGTTTGTAGGTCTTGCAGACAACCTGGGGACTTTGCTGAAGATGATGTTTCAATGGAAGTCTGTTTCAAGGACAGGAACTAAATTTGGTGCAGCTGGTATAGATGTATTACTCAGACAGAAGAAGATTCAAAAAGAAAATATGCAAGAAATGTTTCTTACTGAGTTTCCTATGCTGCTTCTATGAAATTTTACCAGTAATTTGTTTTGTAGCAGTTGCACCTGGTTTCTGAACTATCCACAGCCTTTACAAAAAAAAGGGAAAATGAAAAACTTTCCCTAACTGGTTAGATTGGCATTTGGGTAAATACCTCTAGGTCTGTGGCAGACTTCAAACAGCAATACACTGTAGAAGGCAGCCCAGTTGCTGGGCAGGAAATGTTAAGCCTTCTGAGAAGATTACTTTGTTAAAAATAAAATTCTCCACTCCTATCCCAGCTGTGTTTGCACGATAAACATGTTCCCACCCCTCCTCTGCAACCACTCTCTGTAAGCTTCTGATACCAAGTCTGACTTGACAAACCCTGCTAGAAACATGGTTGTAAGCCTCTAATCTTGCATGTCTGAGTAAGATAACTTCAAGTTCCAGCTGACAGGCATTTCTGAAAGCAGGTATTTTGAGATCAGGCAACTTGCACAATAGTTCAAAATAGTTCAAAACAGGTATGGGTTTCCAAAGGTACATCTGAATGCTCCTGAATGAGAACGTAGTTCTCTGGCTTTGGCTGCTGTACCCTTTCACCATAGCGTACTGTCCCTTTTCTATTTATTTAAAATAGGTTTCAGACTACAGTATGGAATGAGACACTGCATTGTAATAGTGCAGCTTTGCATTTCTTCATGGCATGATCCACTCATAACACTGAGTTTGACTTGTATAGTAGTCGAAACTATTATCTATATGGCACAATATGAGGGCAAAATCTTCCACTTAGGGCCTTACTGTCCCTATTTTCAGAATGTGCTGCTCTACTGTGCTGAGATACTTTCTGGGATGTTTAAAGCAAGAACCATCCAAAAGCAAACATTAGAAATACCTTAACTGAAAACCCAGACTCACATATTTATACCAAACAAAAGAACTGTAATAGTTAAGTTGTGATTAGTTTTCAGTCTTTCAATATCTCTCTCTCTCTGATATTCAGAATGCAAAGCTTCTCTTTCTTCAGGGCTTTTTGCTCCAAATTCAAGCACAGTTGTAGCTGAACCATCAGGCAGACATTGGTTTGAACATCTATGGGTGGTCCCATGGCAGTAGAATATTCAAACAGCTTCCTCCTGCTGCTCACGGGGGTCATTTTATGAAATCTTTTAAGTGTGGGCAAAGTCTTTGGGCACAGCAGTTACTGAGAACTGATAAAACTTCTTTTTGGAAACAAGATACTTTCCAGAAAAGCATGTTCCACTAAAGCAGTATTGTGGTTAAAATGCAGAAAGAACAAAGCTTGAAACAAGGAAAATTTTTAAAGCTGCTGAAATTACTTTGCAAACTTTATTAAAATTCTACTTTCTCACTGAGGGAGAGCATCAGCACCTGACTTAGAGGAGACTACTTCAGCTACTGTAAATGGCAGCAAGAACCCTGCAAATCCCTGCAGCACAGAGAACTCAGCTCACTGTTTCTGTTTAGCAGAGGCTGGGCAGAAGGCAGCACTGCTCTCAGTGGCCATGCATACTCAGTAAGACATTAGCCTTCAAGTAACAAAGAAGGCCTCAACAAGCTATTACCTGTAGCAGCTGCTTGTACTTTGCTTTTACCTCTTCCTTATTTCAGATCCAAAACAAAATTCTTTCATTAAACACTTTGATTAATAGTCCCATGGAGTTATGTTTAAAGCAGGTTTTAAGAGAAGTTCTTAATTTCTAGAACACCTGACAGCCCTGAACTTCAAAGTTCAGAAGCAAATCCTTTACTTGCTTTTCTCCAAGTAATACAGAAAAATAAGAGATCCCAGGGCCATACATGCAGCAGTCTGCTCAAAGCTCCTCTTTCCCTCATCCCACCAAACAGAAACAGGAAAAAAAACCTGTCTGGCCCAAAGAAAAACATAAATTGAGCTCAAAGGGAAGATGCTTTTATGGCTCAAGAAGTAGTTAGCTAACACAACTGCCCTGAACTCCCACCCACTGAATATCACAAAACTGATCTACAACTCTGGCCAGACTTTACTGCTAGCAATAAAACATTTAGCCCTTAATTCAATGTATTGACTTCTCAGGGTTGTGTTCTGAGGTCTTAAAATGACAACTACTCCCTTCAGCTATTGCTAGCATGCAATTAGCTTCTTCTCAGGTGCACACCATTTTATACCAAAATTATGCAACTTCTATTGTGCAAAAGACATGAGATGCTCTATCTGCTATGGGGTTCCTACTGCACAGAAGTACAGTTAAAGTAATTCAGTTTGTCCAAAGCATTACTTTATTTTTTGTTCCTGTTTTCCCTAACCTCCGGGGGGGGGAAGGGAAGAGAAGAAATATCTCAGGAAAAGAACATCTACGACCTCTGTAACCTTCAGATAAGAGGTAAAGGTTATTTAACTTTTTTGCTTACTGAAGTCTCTGTCAGGCATTTCAATGAGAAATTAATGGCTGTCACACTGGGTCAGACCAAAGTCCCACTTAGCTCAGTATCTTTTTTCTGAGTGATCAACCCTGCATGCTTGAGGAGGATCCTCAGCCAGCTGCACCTATGCGATGTGATGACTGAACCACGTGCATTTTCATGGTCAGAGGGAACAGCAGTGACATAGTGCACAGTGACAATCATACTTTTCATTTTTCCTGCTTTCAGAGACCAATACAATTAAGAAAAAACAAAGATGTTTGATTTAGAAAAGAGGCTGAAAACACATGCAAGAGGGCTAAATACTTGTTTGTTTTAAGATATGTTAGTATTTGTGCTTTTTAACATTTATCAGAAAAAACTTGGCATAAAATATCTCAATTTCTACCTTTGCTTGAAATGGAAGTACCCTATTAAATGGAAAAGCCATCCTTGTGGACTTAGGATATCAGACTCCCTTTTAGCAAATCTAAGACAGGATTGACTAAGTTGCAACATTTCTACTATATACACCACTGGCAAAGGAACACAAAGGGTTTTTGTTCATTTGTCACTCAACTTCTACCCAGAACATTCTGTTTAAGTTGTGAGCCCACAAAGTTGCAAGTCTAGCGTAACAAGTTAATACTGTACTCACATTGCTACATTTGGGCTAAAATTTAGTAAGCAGTTGGTATTGCATTTAATTTCAAATAAATGTGAAATCTAGAGATCACTTTGGTCAAAGCGAACAACTAGTAAGTTATCTCAAAGCTCCTCAAAACAGTTTTACTGATTTTATTCAACTCAACTTCTGTTAACCTCAGCCATACTCTGTGCCAAGATGGATTCCAGCTGACACCTGACTTACACTGGCAAGTTAACAGCAGTGTCTGACACACTCCAAGGAGGGCCATCAGGAGTCTTGGGGACTTAAGGGCTTTAGTAAGTTGCAATGGGGAACTTTGAGTGACTAATGCCACTTCCAGTGAATACAGGGGGGCTGAACTTCCACAGCCCTTGCTTGCAGACTTTTTAACTCTTTTTTATCTTCTCACACAAGCTGTGCGTTTAGTAGCATTGCACAAAACTGCTCACAATTTAATGGCTTTAAAATGTGGGTATTTTGGAAAGCCTTTTTTGTTTGACTGCTGGCATTTTGGTAATGATTAATACCTCTACAAGGACAAATTGTGAAAACTGGGATCAGGTTGGGTCAAGAAATCTCAGCCTTTAAAAAGTCCTTCCGCTATTTTTTTCTGTCCATTCACCCCCCTCAACAAAGGCTTAATCATTTGTTTCAGAAATTCAATCTCTGCTTTGTAGTGTACACAAGAGTACTTTTCAGTGCAGCATGGTTGCTGACGTGATTCTTCCATCAGTGCTATGTTTAAATGTGAACCAGAAAGTCATAATTAAAAAACCTGCCATGCTTTATATAGTTTCTTCTTAAATACATTCCTCACCTCTTTACAAAACAGGAATGATGGAAGTAGGAAACCTGAAGGTTTGAACAGCACTGCCTCCAACTCTGTATCCACCCTTTGTGGATTAGTGAACAGCCTAGATTGGAAATGGCATGTCTGTGGGAGCTTCCAGCCAACGCTAAAATATAGGTATTTATAACAGAAATGTCTCAGCTTTAAGTTTTCCTTTTTTTAATGCCAACACAACATGGCATTCCATGTAACAGAGAAAATTATTACAATCGATACATGTCACAGACGTGAACTGATCATTTGCATGTAGTTTAAATATTCAAGGTTTTTTTTGTAAATATACATTGATACTGGGTAAAGACAACTTGGAGGAAAGCTTTACTGTACAGAATTAGGAAGGACATTCTGGCACAAGGTGACAGGGAAGGAAGCATGTGAGAAGCAGCAAGAGGGACAGAGCATGAAAGAAAAAAAGAAGATTGGAATGAAACTATTCAAACAGATGTGAATATAATCGTTTTCACTTACAGAACTAATCCTTGACCTTGAAGGTCTACTGTGCTACTCAAATTTCCTGCATGTGGTGAAAATTATTTGAGTTTCTGTGCACTAGAGCTCATATGGACAACACACAACATTTGTACTTCAAATATAATACTGTAATGAATGCAGACTTACTGACTATGTTTACCTGTATCAGTGATACTATTAGCTCAGTAGATCTTATGTTACAAAACAAATGTCCTACTTTGCTCCTTTTTGTAGTGTCAGATGACTGCATGTGACTGGAGTAGTTATGCATGGTTGCATTGTGCCAAAAAAAAAAAGATTATACACAATGCCAGCTCTTTACTTCTGAAAAGTAAGAGGGAAGCTTCTGCTGGAGTGCAATATGGTAGTTCTCTTTCTTAGTAACTTCCTACAGAAAATGTTAGACTTCTATACTGCTACCCTAGCCAGCTGTTGTTGGTAATCTGGCATATCACTCATGAGATCCCAAATAAGTAATTGATTAGAAGACAGCTAGGAGTACTTACAAGGCTAAGTGCACACAGTATTTATGAAGGCTACTTAAGCCAATAATTTTTTGTTTCAATTAGTCTAGGCCAACAGGAGAACAAGACTTCTCAAACTGTTTTGCCCCATATATAAAGCTGGCTTTCAGGAACACTTCAGACACTTCAGACACTGAGGCTCAGTTAGATATGTAAAAATACATAGGTTAATTCTAGAATTATCTCCTCAGTAAAATACAGGTGAATCATAAAGTCAAACCTTTACTGAAGTACTTAAAACTTGTACTTTTTTCCTGTGGTAATGTCAGTCTGGGGTACCCCATAGTTCTCTAAAAAGGATGAACCCTCCAATTGCTGAGCTTGGACTGTGTTAACAGGTGTTTTGCTGATCAAACTCAGACCCTCTCTTCTGCAAACAATTCAGTATGCATCAGCAAACTAACCTTAAATCTATGCTGTTCTCAAATAACATTGTTTGTTGGTTTTGAGGATTATGCAAAGACTAGAGTCCTACCACAAGACAACGGTTTCACAAACAGGTAAGTAATAATTTTATAAACATGTCAGTTTCTCTATGTGAGTAATTTTTTTGCAGCTCCAGGTACTATCACATTAATCACTTGTAGTAAGTTTCATTTTGATGCAGACAAGCTGTGTTCTGTGTATTCCTCCCCTCCCCTGCCCCCTTTTGCTTTGGAAGGTAGTTCCCATTTGCCTGCATCCACTCACGGCCTTGAGAAACTACTGGTTTCATTCCTGCTATAACTGAAAAACACGGCTAAGAGTGAACTGGGTATGTATTTTATCCAATCTCACTACAAATCTGACTATACATTTTGAGTATTTATTCAGTGTATAAATATATAAAATAGACACAATTCGGCTCTCATGATTATTGTTAGTCCTGTGCTAGTTGAAAAGAATCCCATTTGATTCAGCTAGAGTTCATTTTTTTTTTAAGTGCAAGTTTTTCTTGAGCAGTCTTAGCTGTGTGAAAAACAATGTGTGGGTTAGGGAATATTGAACTAATAAGTCTTAGATCCCAGTGTACCATTTTTACACTGTCAGTTTTCAGAGCAGGACAATATTTAGTAAAAGTGATGAGAATCCTAATAACTAGGATAAAGCACAAAAAGAGAAACTAGAAACATTTTGCTACTCTACCAGTGCTTTTGTATAGCATTCCTGTCAAGGTTCCAGCAGCTATGGTGTTCAGGTCATCTTCTGCACCTCGTGTTTTTTCAATGATGACTCCAAACGCACTGTAAAGCAGAGCTGGGAAAGAAAAATGTATTAAAAAATTCAAGTTAAAACTCCCATTCTCTGAGACACAAGGCTTAGAATCCAGGCTCAGTGTACGCTTCTGAAGCACAGATTTCCTGTTCATCTGAAGGGGGGGAACCCTTTGCCATCTTTGGTGGTTTTTTTCCAGACCTATTTCTATTTTACAGATAACTTTTCTTTTCTAGTTACAGTTTGGTTATAAAGTAGCATTCTTCATGTATAGTACTGCCTCAAGACATGATATAAATATGTGATATAAAGCACTGACTGAAGTTTAAGCTCATTTTGCTAGTTCAAATTTGTTCAATGAACTTTAGAGGGTTTCCCTTTGTACTGGCAGTCTTTATATTGTCTTCTGTGGATAGCATTAAACTGAACACTTTCTAGGTAGCAGAGAAAATAGTTGCCCAGATGTGACAAGATGAAATGCAGGTTAAGTCCAGCATTCAGATCACGTTATCCAGGGCTGGAGTACAATGGGCTACATTTCCTTTACAAATGACTATCAGATTTCTTGGGATTTGATATCTACAGCTGCTTCACTTCTGCATATGAAAACTTTCCTCAAGGGCCTTTTGCTTTAGGAGAACTGTCCTGGAAAGGATTAGAAAGAGAAATGCACAGGCTATTAGTATGGAGATATATATATATATAATTTACGCGTTTTGATGAAGGGAGAAGGCACCTTAATCCTCAACCCTAATGATATAAACATATTTCATGCTGACAAAGAAAAATAGAGTATGCCATCATTTTAAAGTGATGAAGACACCGTGCCACTTTAATTCCTGCCTTGTCTTCCAAGAATTTGAAATCTTTACTTCTGCTAAAAAGCATGTAAATCCTTCGCAAGCAATGATATTCATGTTGATGAAATGAACACTAGCATCCTTCCCCATTCAGCAGACAATGCTTTTTCCTGCTGTCTTAGTAGCAGGTAGTATTAACAACGAGGGGAAGGAAAAGCTGAATTCAAAAACGTTTCTAAAAATAGTTTTAACACAGAGGTTGCTACCTCTGTTCAGGAACAAAATAACAAAAATTGTCAGTAATGACAAAAGGAATCTCTGAGGTACAGAAATGCTGCACAAGTGAAATAAGATGCAAAAATACTTCAACTCCTTGAAAAGAACTTCTCTGGTAGCTAGGCAAGGCAGAGCTATACCAAATCCTAAGGCATAAAGTTCTGCTTAACCCTGTGACTTGGGAGGCCATATTTTATAAGAAAAATCACAATTTGTTACTGGAATGCACAAACATTTTGAGTAATCTTTCTTCAAACACAGCTGAAAAAACTTGTTAATGTGTCACTGAACCTGGAACCTTGAACTGCAGTGTGCCTGCATCTCAGTTTTCAGACATGTTTTGATTAGATTTGGAACAGAAAATAAGAAAACAATTCCACCAATAAAAAAATCACTGGGCAATAGGCATCTTTTACGAAAAGTGCTGTTCTCATTGTAGTTCAGAATCCCATCTCTAACCATGGCCTTTATATTATGCCCCAAAAGCTGGTGTCTGAGACAAAAGGCAAGCTAATCTACTAAAGACTTAAACAAACTGTAGTAAATGCAACTTAGCCTATGCTTTGATTAATTTTTCAAAATTCAAATATATGTAGACTGGGTCCACATCATGATGTAATCTCTGTCTTAAATATTGCTAATTTCTCTTTTATTACTACTTTGTGGAGCAATGAGTTCCATCATTAATCTTTAAAATAATTTCATCAGTTTTGGATGTCTCCTTTCAAAGTACCTGAGCACCTTTTGCTCTCAAGATCACAGGGGGAAAGAAGCCAAAGCATTTGTATTCTCTAGGGCATTAGTTATTCCACTGACTTTTATGAAATCATCTGAAGTTGTTTTTCTGAGGCAACTGATGTGACTTTATTTCCCACTCCCCTCTCCTTGCAAACCTCAGTCTACAGAAGTTTCTTTCTCTCATACCAAGCTTTTGATAATCTTCTTTTTTCTAAACAAGCAACATTTAGATTTAAAGTGGGTGGTATCATATGTGATTTTTCTACCAAAATTACCATCATAAAAGGATAAATCTCTGTAGTCACTACTGCATTTCTTCTACAGATAAACATTTTGTTGACTCCTTAACTGGAAACAGACATCAGGCAGTTGCTCACATGACCACTGAGTTTCTTCTTAGGTTATTAAAGTTATCTCAGAAGTATTCAATTACATTTTTTGCCTGAAGTTGTGAATTAACTGGAATTTATTAACAAGTATTACCTATAATGTTCAGTTATTCCATAGCTAGAGTTCTTATTTGCAATACACTAAAATTTTTTTGTTCTAATTACAGGCTTTAGATTACTTATGCTTCAAATACTATTTTAGCCTTTAATTTCCTTTTCAATGTCTACTGAAATGCCCTCATATCCCAAAGAAAAAAAATCTGCAATTTTTCCTGATGGATTTCATAATGAACCTTACACTTTCCCATCAAACAGTTAGATTTTTAAATCATTTTCCCTACGAAATAACAAGTTTACTTACCCAGAGATCCCAGAGTGTTAGCCCATAGCGCTCCTTGCCTTGTCACCATATTTAGAATTCTATAAAGGAGTTAAGAACGTATTAAAACCTTTTTCTGTGTTTGCACTGAGGCAGTGTTTACGACAGTAGGTGTAATGTATTAATACTATACATTGGATTAATAAAACTGGAGTAATGAACCAAAAACCCTTCAAAACAAACAGTAAGGAAAAGCATAGCTTAGCAACAATCTCCTCTATCATGCATACTATAAATAGTAAGGCAGGCAATCCTGAAGGCAGACATTTAGTCCTGTTATGTCTCAAGAAACCTTTCTCTCTTTTCAAGTCAAACTTGCACCTCATCAAGAATCCAATCTCTTCCTTTCAAATGACTTTCTAACCTTAGTTGATAAGTGTTCCTTATGTGGTGACTATGCATAGCTACTGAGAATGACTGACTGGTACACTTATGCTGACTTAGCTGGGTAAAAAAGCTCCAAGAAAGCTAGAGTGCTCTTCTAGAAGGTGCAAGCAATACAGGGAGCATGGTGATACCTTAACAAATTCGGTCTGAGCAGAAACAACTTAGGAAGAAAAGCACTTTAATTTGACAAACTTGGCACTCAACAAAAGGTAAAGTACCCTGAGTACTTCTGTGTGTATGCTTCCAGACTAGCACTAAAGAGGGAAAGCAAATCTTTAGTGCGCTCTCAGGGAAGCACAATGCCACTTCTTGGCATCAGCGTCTCCAGAACGGTGACAACAGCAGCCAGAAGAAATGACTGATCTTTATCTCCCAGCAGTGTAACACTATCACAGGCACAGTACTGCTCTGGACAGCTGACTACCACTGGAACTCAGTTTATCATTTCAAGCAATGAAAGTGTCCCATGTTATGTTCCTTCTGATTTGAGTTCATTTTCCACTACTTTATCTTTGTTATGATTTTCACTAGGAAACACAGTCAGTACTGAATATGGTTAGGTAATGAACTAAACAATAATGGAAAACTTCATTTTGAAACAAGAGGAAAAAAAATCCAAGAGGCTGGGGTGGTATTGACAATCTCCTAATTACAACTCCCCCTCTCGTTCTGTTAACATTACATTACTTCTGAACTGATGAGAACATTCATAATTTTAATGACCATGACATACTGCGAGATATTTGTCAGGGAATTAACAGCAAAATTTAAATTAATTTAAAAAAACTTAAAAATATGTGTATGTAAAGGATAAATTTGAAGGAAATCTAGCTAGGCAAGCCTCTTCCCTGTATCTGATTAGGACAGAACACAGAACTTAATACACCATTTCAAGGTGATGACCTTCAACAGGACACTCCCCTTAAAGGGCAAGGACTAACAGCAGTGTGTGCAGTGACTGCCACCTGCTGGGCTTGATCCATCAGGGTTTGTGCATAACAACATGGTTTTGTCCAATTCAGTTCATTTCAAATACATTAAAAACAATTCTGTTAATCTAGAACACTATGGAAGAGTCATAGCGGGGAATATTTTGGTTCTATCTTTAGTTCTGGAGATGGTAAATAAGGGGATGAAGAATAGAGAAACAATATTTTCAAATGAGAAGAGCCAGTATAAGCTGTACTATGAAACAGTTAATTCCTCCTGTATAATTTCATTTTTCTGAAGTATTCTGGGAGAGAGAAAATGGTTTCCTCCAGTTATTTTACTCCTCTACTCCCCTAGGTATCCTTCACAGGCATTTAAGTTTTCTTATAGTTATGTCTAAACTACCAGCAATTCTAGAGGGAGAAGCATACTATAGGAAAAAATGTGTTCTAGCTTCACTGCGCTGTCAAACCATTAGGTAAGGTGAAAACATGGAAATGCCATGGGTGTTCATGGACACTGTAATCCAAAACACCTTCCACCATGCAACACTTGCTCAGCAGCACGCACCTAGGTCACCCCTATGGCAAATCCAGGCAGGCCCAACTTCTGCTTTTTAATCTCTTCCTGGTTTAGGAAAGTTTTGGGAAAGAAGAGAGACCTCTCTCTTATCTAAGTGACAGCAAAACATAGCTCAAACCAAACTGTGCTGCTTCTGGGAATATTTCAACATAGGAAAAACACTGGTTTGACTTTGAAGTAGATTTCTAGCAAATATCAAAGTAATAATCTGTTCTCATATATTTAAGGTAAGTCAGAAGACATACCAATTGTCACTAAACGAAAAGTGAAAGCTTGGAACTGAGCATCATTATAACTAAAAACATTTCATGACTTGATGAAGACAAACACTGACTCATTCGTCCCCACTAAAGACACAAAAATACATTTATCTGTGCAGTGTATTCAGATCTAACTTTGTACTAGATGAAAGAAACAACTGTCACTAAGTTGTACTTTGTTGAGATTAAACACTTACTGTACATTTCTAGGTTTTGACCACGCCATATTCTGTGTCTCCTTCAAGCCAAGTCGCAAACCATTCAGCGCACCAAATGCTGCCCCTAGTTAGCATAATATCAGTTATTACTTTTTAAGAAGGAAAAAAAAACTAACAGAAAGAACAGTACTAGAAGCAAATATTGAGAATAGACTTCAGCAGATAGACTGAAGTAAAAGTAGCTGTTTATGTAAGACCAGGCCGCAGGAGGACATTTACAATCTCTTCAATTACTGTAGTACCTAGTTCCTAGGTGATACCCAGACAGCTGGGAAAAACGAAAACCACAGCCACCTACCTGTCATACAACATCCTCCAATGGTAAAAAAGGCCAGCTCAAATCTGCCCCGAGTCTTGTTGGCTCCTGTGGGCAAGATAAACTCGTCTGTATCCTGGGGGAAAACAAAACAGAACAAATGCATGCCTTCGTATTTTCTGAGTATACCTGCTTCAAAATGTAGGCCATATTATTTTTTTTCTTTAACCCATATAATGAACTACAGAAAAAAAAGATACAACCAGTGTTTCTGGAAAATTGTTGTCTACGCTAGCAGAGAGATGAAATGAATATACTACATGTATACTTGACTAAGAATGAAAAAGGACTTTGAAACTGACAGTGTCTTTTTTTCCTAGTTAACTCTTTATAAATTACACCAGGCATCCAAGGAATTCACTGTGCGGGTTGTTGGGTTTTTTTTAATTACTATTTGCTTAATTATTATATCTTGCAACAAGCAATACAAGACCCCCTGCCTTCTAAAAACCCTTCTGTTGTGTGATTATGCAGCACTGTCTCCTCGCTGAGCAACCTATACTGATGCAGTAATGCATTGTTTCCCACTAAAGAAACTGGCTTTGTACCAAAAGAAGTATTTCCTTGTACTGAACTAAGTGACCTATTTTGAAGACATGAAAACAGCAAGGAATACATTCAAAAATAGTGATGATCAGGCATGAAAGATGGTTGGTAGTTTTTTTACTTGTTTCTCTTTCTCCCCTAGGGACAGGCTTGTGATCTGGTAAGTTACATGGGTCTCAAAAGGTGAACAGCTAGAGTAACTGATAACTAGCATGTGTGTCATAAGGTCAGCCAAAGTACTTTTTCAATATGAGACCTTGACAAGATACATATGTGCTGATAAGGTGCTTAAGCAGTAAGATCTCTTTTTATGCTTCTATGCTTTTCCACCCAGTTTAATTGATATAGAAGACCAGAACAACTGCAGGTTCAAGTAATCGCATTGTAAGGGCTTTTCTTTTCCATACTTGGCACTGAATGTGGATGGCAATACATAAAGATATATAACTTCTAAATTTGTGAACACTTTATCAATAAGCTATAACATATTTTCTATCTTCCCTGTAACAGATACTTGGAGAAATCCAGTGCGTGCGCTAGTCAGCAGTTTCTTAAAGTTTTCACTATTGTCCAAAAAGTCAAGATGAAGCAATCACTTGCCTGTATGTAACCTGTGTTTCTATAGAGACACAACCTCGGGAGTCTACCCTCCAGGATTGTGACAAAGGCTGGTGTGCTATTTTACAAAGGATACCTGCTGAAGGTAGCAAAAGCAGTGCAGAAAACATTGGTTTGTGCCCGCATTAATGGGCTAACAAAGAAAGTGGGTTTTAAAGTCATGATTACCACCTGTAGCATTTATTATTATGGGAAGGCCAGGATCAAAATGTAGGATTTTCAACAATAAGGCTGACTTTCTCTCTGCCTTCTGAAAGCGAATGGATGGTCTTTATACACAGGAGACCCTCGCCCCTCCATGCACACCTTCATAAGCAAACCAATTTTAAAGGCTTGTAATTAAAGTTCTTGCATTTTTAAATATTAGCCACATCTTTTCCCTTGAATTTTTAGAATCACAGAATGGTTAAGGTTGCAAGGGACCTGCAGAGACTGTTTAGTGCGACCTTCTTGCTCAAAGCAGGGCCAGACAGTGCTGCTTGCTCAGGGCCGTACGCAGGTCTTGTGCATCCCTGAGGATGGAGATCCCCCAGCTTGTCTGGGCAACTTATTTGAATAAAAAAAAAAAAAAATCAATCTTACATTTAATTTGAAGACCCTTTTATTTCAATGTACTTGCTAGTGCTAAACATAAAAGAGCAGTGAAGTGTTAAAACACACACTGTAGCCTCTGGTGTTACATCAGTAGGTATTTTTAGAACTGTTTTCTAAGTTACTTCTGACACTAATGCCAACACCTTCATTTCTTTTAAAGCAGGCTTTTTTTAAAAAAATAAATAAATATACATACACTTTGTTCCAAACACTCTTATATCATTTTAAAAACCAACATTTTCCTAGATACATTGTGCTAACTAAACAAGATGACTTAAGAGGGCATTTTCAGAAGAGCTCTAAATAATCACTCATTTCAACCACTCAACAACAGCAGGCAGGATAACCACGCATGTGAATCCACTGCAAGCAGAGACATAGCCCGCTTTCTACCATTATGGGAATGTTATGTAGCAATCTTGACTACAGAAGTTTCTAGTGAAACAGAAATATAAAAAACAGCCCCCAAAACTGCATTCAGAGCTTTCCACTCACAAAAAAAGCAGTGATCCAGTGTACCATGAAACAAAAGGCACGCAAACTAGCAGATACTATGCAACTGTTGACTTTCAGTGCTCCTTGGAAAAATTTAATGTTCTCAGATAATATAAGCCATATCTACATAAATATATATAAAGTATTAACTACATAAAATTAAGACACGTATCCTTATTGGATTAACTCAAACCTTTTCAGCTATAGTTAATATTGCTGAGAAAGGAAAATGTTAAAGAATTTAAGTTACTTTCCTTATGGTGGCCTCTGCGCCACCATGCTGTGTTAACTAACATTAAGCTGTGTAAGTACAACAGCTACCTTATTCTGCAGAATAAAACAGAGAGCTCTGCTTCACAATGGTCTCCCTTCACCTGGGAAATGACATAAGCAAAGTGATGTGGAACGTGCAGCTGCTGTGATGACAGCACAGGTGATGACAAAGCCTGTATCGGGTCTGGTGTTTAGCTGAACACCTCTGCAGACAGATCAAACTCATCACAGCACAGAAAACAAATCCAACCAAAGAGTGGAAAGTTTCCAGCTGCTCTTACTGTTTGAAAGGGCTTGCTTTGAATGACAAATGCCCAAACCTGTGCGAGGGTGTGCTGGGGCTGTATGCCCCAGAATAGAGAGGGAGGCCTCCTTTTCACCAGTGCAGGCTTATACCGACCCTACAGTCATACTCATCCTCTGTACTGGAACTGGTTTGGTTCTCCCAGATGCTGTGGTGCTGTAGGCTTTTACTAGGAGCAATACTGGAAAAAGTCATTCCTTCCAACTGCCCACCAGTTCAGGACTGCAGCACACGCTGCACAGCACCGCGGGCTCTCTGAGGCCTCACACACGACCACACAAACAATGCAGTGGAGTTTGGCACCACAAAACCAGCCGCCTTCTCACCTGTACGAGATACCGGGGGTCCAGGTTTAAGTACGGGGACAACGGGCTCATTCCGGTCACTGAAGGGAAAAGGAACAGAGCACTTTAGCACCCGCTGTCCGCAGGAACAGCCGCACGCCCCAGTGCCGGCGGGCAGGCCCGGCAGTGCGGGCGGTGTCACCCGGCAGTGCGGGCGGTGTCAC
>VZRW01007995.1:266723-295083 GCA_013398125.1 Aegotheles bennettii
CGGTGGCGGCAGGAGGAGCCCGGGGCAGCCACAGGAACCCGCCGGGCGTGTGGCTGCGGGCCCTGCGAGCGCCCCTCCTGCTGTGTCACAGCTGCCTGGAAGCAGCTCCCGCGGGGCCGCTGGTTTCATTTGGAGATAACGCTGCCAAGGTAAAACTGTAATGCACAATAAACGACCCGCTTCAGGGACAGAGAGGAACGCAGGGGAGGGGAAAAAACCCAACCAACAGTTCTCACGGTGGTCTTCGGTTGGTGAGTTACACCTCAGTAACCGGTAACTGAGAGGCAGCTCTGAGCAGATGATGGTTTGGAGTTGGGTGTATGCGTTCCCACAGAGTGAGAAATAAGAATCTTCCAGAAATTCAGTTGTTTTCCTCAGTGTTGGATTCTGAGGAATGGTTTGTTTTAGGGGAAATGATTTGGGGAATCTTGAATAGGAATTCAGAGACCACTTTAAAAAAAATACACCGAAGCCTGTTTTTATTGTTTACACTGACTGCAAGCGTGTATCGGCTGCTTGTTGCCTCTTATGTTTTTACCACCTTATCTGTAGCAAAAAGAGATGTGAGTAGTATTAAAGAAAAATTATGTGTTATGGTCGTTTTAGGACTTAAATGGATAGTGAGGTGTGAAAGTTCAGGACAAAGCTGTTTCATTCTGCTTTGCTGCTGCTGCTACAATTTCTATTTATTGTGCTAATTAATAAGTGTTTCTTTCTCAATGCAAGTTTGTACCTCAGGAGGTAGTCAGCTGCCTTTGGAGAGGTTTGTCCCATGTTTTAACATGTCTTTTCAGGTTTTTTCTTGCTGCTCCTTTCCCCTTTCCTGTAGACAATTTATGTTAATACTTCAAATAAAAGAAGGTGAAATTTGGTGAGCGGCATTACTTGTATACTTCAGTTTTAGTGAATCTTTAGAAATAAAACCATTTTAATTCACAAAATCCATGAAGCTGTTATTTTTGTCTGGGGGGGTTGAAGCTGAGCATTTGAGCAGCTGAATGTCTGAGCGTGGCACAGGTATCCATGTGCTTGTAATCCACACAGGGCTTGGCATGACTCCCTGGTGACCTGCTCACATGGTTGCAGTTTTGCACTATTGTTTCTGCTGTTTCAGAAGAACGTAAAATAGCTTAAATATTGTCTGGAAATTACTTTTTTCATTGTAGCAATTCCATACTCCTGATGAGGGTGTTTGATAACCAGCTGTGTGAGTGTTAGGGAAAGAGTTTATGAAACAATGTTTCTTAAGTTACTTGCGGCATGTTTCACAGCCTCTGTTTGCAGTAAAATGCTGAGTCTTTCAGAATTAATCAGAATAGCCAGATCTGTACTGGTTTTTAAGTTCTGCACGACTACTGTTGCAACAGGGGAACAGCAGATTTTAGTTACCCGGTAGAAAGCAATGAGTAAGCACTTGCACAGTCAGCAGTGACAGGTAGAGACCTTCCCTTGGCAAATGGAAGGAAAAGGAACTGAAGTCACTTGCCAAATTTTCAGAATTGCCTTTAAATAACAGCAAAAGAAATCCAAGCCAAACAAAAAACCCTTCTAGTGAATATTACTTTCCAGTTGTGAAACTGGAGTTTTTAATCCCTGTTCCCCCCTCCACGTCTCTACACGATTAATTTGTGTGCTGCTGTTCCATTGCAGACTTACCTGACCTGCAGCATCACGAGATAAGGCTGAGCACATTCACTGGAGCTGTGTCCTCGATGGTACATCTCAAAAAAATGTGTCCTTCACATTTTGTTGCTGTCTAGGGGGACTAAGCATTACAAATTGTTTATGGATGGAGGGGGAAAGAAAGTCATTTTCTTGCACTTGTTGCTTCTCATGTGTACAGTCTTTGTATAAAGCCTGATGTTTCATGGTATGCTGCGGACAAATAAGGTTCTCAGCTGGGTCTTTGAAGATGTCTAGTTGTTAGGTTTTTGTTAGTTAAAGTTATGTCATGTTGCCTCTGCATTCCAAAATTCAGCAGAAGCCTTTCAGGGCTCACTGTGGTGGTGGTGATAATTAAAGGTGATAATGAGAGCTGGAAAGTGCAAGTTGCCTTTTTTTTTTTTTGTTAAAATCTAGAGATGCACTGTGTGTTTTTAATAGTATTAAAAAAATTTTGAATTAAAAAAACACCACACACCAAGCCTGGCATTTATAAAGATTATTACAGAAGCTGCAGCTGCTGGCTGATACAAATTAAATATTGCACCGCATGTAGTTTTAATAGTGTCTGAATGCTCCCTACAGTAGCGATAATAATGAGGTCTTAATTCAGGTGTTTTTATCACCATCCAGTACAATTTATCTCATTCGTATGCAGTCATGTTGCAGTTCTGTCACATTTCGTGTAATAATAATGTAGTGAACTGTGGTTTTTCAGTTTGTAAACAACGGACAATTACCGCTTGGTTGGAGAATAAAGGACCCAAGACAACAGAGTGCAAAAGGTAAAATGTACAGCACACCTATTCAAAGCTGTGTTCTTGGGGCGGGCCTGTGGGGAGCTGGATGTGCAGGTGGCCAGTACAGCCGGCTGCTGAAAAAAAGGCAACCCGGTTTCTGCTGCTTTCCTTGCCTTGGCACATCCTCTTCAGTGTAACTAACTGACAGACTTTCACTGCAAAAAGCTAACTATTCCCTCACCTCCTTCTCCCCAAACCAAACTACTTTTTGCTGACTTGGCTTCCCGAGGTGCCTGGCTGTTCAGGTGAACAAGCACGGCTGCTTGTGCCAGGCAAGGGACATGTGCAGCCAGGGAAGGCAGAGCGGGGCTGCTCTTCCAGGGGCAGCCAACCATTAGGGCAAGTTAGCTGTGATATCAGACTGCATCCTTAGTCAGCAGCTCTGCTCTTATTTTGATTTAACATAGGGCAATAACAGTTACAAACCTTGGCTGATGGTCCTGCATTCAACTCAGTTATGCTGTTAATTTACAGACAAGGGCGTGTTTTGGTTAATCTCATTGGATTGTGATTGCAGTATAAGCATGTGCAACTGATATAATTTGGAACAGAATCTGCAGGTGCTCAAACATATATTCGAGTTATTTTGTGAAAGATGTTATAACAGTTCTAGTGTTGAATGGTGCCATGTAAAGTTTGATGGTATTTTCAGCTGATCTTCAGGGTGTTTCAAAAAGATGAACCCAATTTCAATTGAAGGTCCATTCCAAATGGGTCCATATTTTTGAAACACCTTGTAGTTTGTCGAGAGCAATGTTTGCAAGACAGCATTAAAATGAAACTTCTAAGAACTGAACTGTGGTGCAAAGGAATATCAGCTATTACTTTTCTATAATCACAACAGTGCACATGCTTGTTTATTTTTTATTGATGTTTGTTAAGTTAGAAATTGAAATCCATAGCAGTGCTACAGTGTTCAATAAAAACCAGGAAAAGCTGTGATAATGATTAATTCAGAAGTACAGAGGAGTCAGTTACAGGCTCACAGGTTACAATAAAGCAAAGATGTTAAGAGGACGCTTCAGGAGGGAATAACTGTTTTTTTCAGGTTCCCTTTAGAGTATTGCTTTAATATTACCTACTCCAGCCCCACTGACAGGTTACAACCTAGTCAGTTTTAAGCAGAAGGTTGTGTAAGCACTTCATGTGTCTCTATTGCTATTAATACAATAATTTTAATTTACTGTTTCAGATTTGATTTCTCATTTTAAGTTGACAACATCTGCTGTCAATAACATTTCCATGTTATTAAATTTTTCAGTGCCGAAATAAATGTAGAGATGGGGAATGTAAATTACCAAAACACATAAGCCTCTAAAATACTGTTTTCAAATAATATTCCTATGTGTGAAGTTCCAAGCTGTCACCTGTTACTCCAAGCCTCTTTGTTTTTTTTCTTTTTGTTCTGTAGTGGTAAGGGTGTGAATGCTATCTCTTTATCCCGAGTGCTCTTTCAGGAGAGGATCTGCTATCACTCATGGAGGGAATGCATGCCTTCAGGAATTTCTTAATGTGGAAAAATTATGTTCACTTGCAGATTTAGGATTGTGTGATAATTGCATATTTTCCTGTTTATTGTAGATGGGAAACTGGGCAGTGACCAGACATACAGAGTTTAATATGCTTAGTTTGCACTGGTTACATGCAGTATTGCAACAATACGTTTAGGAGAAGGTGTTGTTCAGAATGATATATTCACCAAGTCAGACGTTTTTAATATTTGCATGACATCTAAGTATTTTTCTTTATCAATAGACTGACACAAAAATTAGTACATAAGTGTGAAATGACTTTCCAATGTCATCTTGAAAAATTTCAGCTGGTCATACAAAACTCACTTCATTTCCCAGTGTAACTGTAGGACAGGTTTCTCAATTCTTTGTGTAAGGCAGCGCAGAACAAATTACATTATTTTTCTCTTAAAAATAATAATTGATTAAATGGATCTTTTATTTTTTGTTATCAGTTCTAAATATATTTTACTCTTACGCTCTTGTGAGTTTTTGAAGAGTTATGGGCTGCTTATCAAAGTAAGGAGGTAATAGGATGTTTTTGAGACTATGGACTATTGTGTCTTGCTCTTCTAAAAGATGAATTTGTAGCTCGGAGGGAATGGCTATGAAACCATTGATTTCCTTGCTCACTGGATTTAGCTGATGAAAAAGAAAGTTAAAGAGGACTTGATCATGACTTTTTTCACCTGGAGAAAATAACAAAAAAATAGCTTAATATTCTTTGATTTGAAAGTAATGGTAATCAATCACTGGAATAGATCTCTAAGCAACTGATTCGTCATCCTTTGGAGCCTTTCAATGAAAATAGGTGGTTACTGAGCACCACTCCCCAGTGCAGTAAAACTTGTTTGTCCTGGTAGTGCTCACTTACGGAGTATAATGGGTAAAATTCTGTAGTTTTTATTGTATGTTTATAATAATTCCTTAAAGCAAAAAAATATAAATATATATGTTTATATATATAAATTTCATTTGGAGATAAGACACTAAATTCCCTTATTTTTCTTCCACAGCTTACACAGCAAAATTAATAACAATACTGAAACAAATCCCAAGATGACTTCCATTAAAAAAGAGAACTTTTGTGAGCATGATGTGAAAAAGCTAGAGAATATTTGTCAGCAAAATTATTCAAAAATATCTGTGGAAGTTGGTGCAAAGCATGTAAATTTGCCTCAGACAGGCAGCATGTGTAACTGGGAGGCTGAGGACAAAGATCCAGTCTTAGACACAGACTCTGGGAAGGGAGTGCAGTCTGGAGACCTCTTTAAAAATGCCAACATTGATCAGATGCACAAAATTGGCAAGCAGGCCCAGAGAGGCTGTGAGGAAAGCAGTGATAATTTGACTCAGAGGAAGTTATCGTCAGGCCAGTCTTTGAAAATGGGAAACACAAAACTTTCTTCAAAAGACACTGAGACAGATGGACAAGTGGCTTCACACAATTCACAGAAGCCGAAGAGCTGTAATTCTGTCTGTTTAACGGGTGAACAAGAAGGGGATGTAGTTCCAGAAAGTCCACTTTCAGATGCAGGTTGTGATGCTTGTGTATCTGATCTTGGAGGTCCTGGGAAACTGAGCGAATGTCCGAGCAGTTCAGGGGATTCACCTGCTTTTGAGAAAGAAAGTGAACCGGAGTCACCAATGGATGTAGATAATTCTAAAAATAGCTGTCATGGGTCAGAGGCTGATGAAGAAACGAGCCCGTTTCCTGATGAGCGAGAGGAGGTTAATACATCAAAATCCATGAACAAATCTTTTGGAATTCAATATGGGGATGCTGAACTGGAGTCAAGGAAGTCACGTTTTTCTGCCAAGGGTTGTGAAAGCTTTGAGGAAATAGATAATTCTGTTAAAGTGGACGGTCTGACCACAAAGTTGCCTGGGATCTCTCCCACTCCATCATCAGAATGCAAAGGTGCAAAGCAGGGTGTGAAGAGAGACTCCAAAATCACCTCTCACTTCATGAGGATACCTAAGATGGAGGAGAAAAGGTAGTGTTCTGTCTGCCTCTTTGTCTTGAAAATTTCCTCTTCCATGGTAGCACTTCAGCTGGATTGTATAAAGAGTTTTGCAAAATATATGTTATGACACAAAGACAACTTTAATGTAAGCTTGAAGTAACTTATTTTTAATGGGGCTACTTGTGTTTTTTTAAAGCAATGTGCTTGTCCAGTGCAATTTTTTAAATCATTGGAGACTTGTTAAAATTGGGAATTAAAGACACTGCAGGAAGTTGATTTTTTTTTTTTCATCAAAGAAGTGATGTGAGACCATGAGTTTTTTAATGCTTGAAAATGAATAGTGGTACAGAAGTGCTCTAGGGAGTGTAGCTCTGTAACATTTATTATTTCATTCAGAATACTTGAAAAAACTGATGTTTTCTTGGGGTTTTTTTAGTTTCAACTGTCAAAAATACTGAATCTGTTTTGTTGAAGCATCAGTGCTACTCATGCTTTGATTGAAATAGACATGAGAAGTTTAACTTTTGAAAGCGGTTGTAGAGATGTGTGGGAGTGGGGTTTTTGGGTTTGTTTTTGTTTTTGCTTTATCCATAATTTGAGAGAGAGAAAGGCTGGTGATTACACACTGCAGCAATGGAAATAGAAGCCCTGAGCATGACCCAGGACTCCGTATGCTAGGTGTTGTGTTGTGAGCATGATCTCTACTCTGAAGAGTGTAGGTTTCAGTGGGAGCTGAGAAAGTGAATAAATAGCAAAAGGAGTAAGGAAAGCTAAGAGGACTCTGTGTGTTGGTGTAGTAAGCAATTGTCTCAGTAGACTCAAGTCCTTAAAGTAGGACAAGAAAGTAGTTTTGCTCATCTTTATTGAGAGGTCCTTTCTGGATGTGAGGAGCAGCAACACAAACCATACTTTTCAAGGAAATGAAGAAGAGGGTGATGGAGGGTGTCTTAACTAGCAGCAGGAGCTTGCACTTGAGAGATCTTAAGGAATGAGTAGGCTGAGAGTGGATTTGGAAAACATAAAATGGTAGTTCTTATGAAAAATAGATGGATGAAGACTTTGCTAAAAAAGTATGGAAAAGGGGATCATGAAGTTTAAAATGATGGAGTACTCTTCACTAATTTAAATGAACTGCTGTTGTAGCAAAGCAGCAGAGGTTGAGGCTTTTGTCAGTGCTAGAGCATTGGGTGGTATAGTAAAACCCTGTAGTCCTTAAGAGAGCAATTAGAGAATCTTCAAGCTTTCCTCCTGGTTTTTGTTAGACCAGGTCTACAGCAGATAATGTGGTGGCTCAGAGAAACTCGCAGAGAAAGACGAAGTAGTGTACCAAAGGTCTCAGTCGTCAGTAATGCTATGCCAGAATTATCCTTTGGCTCTCAGTGAGCACAGGGGGCCTGTACCCAGTGTTGTGCTGATGTGGCTACGCCATTTGCACAAGATCGTCCAGGTTGGTGGCACTGTCTGCACCTGAAGATACTGGCATGTGTGTAGGCACAGCAAACAGGTTGGACAGCATCTTTATCCATGGGTGGAGTGAGTTCACTAAGGGAAATTCAGAGATCTGAACAGCACCTCAAAGTGTAGGCTTTAAACTTGCTTTGCATTTTACTCTGAGAACTTTCTCTTGTGTGAGATTTTTTTTTTCTCCAAAATATCTTAGATCCATGCAAATACCTTTGATCATTAAAGAGAATTAGTCCATCTGCTCTTGCATATATTTGAATTTGGCGAGTGTTTTCTGGATTACTTTTGAATTTCTACTTCCATAGCAAGTATTGTGTGTCTGATGTAAAAAATACAACCCCAGTGAGAAAGAATGGTGAAGAAGTTTAATTATCTATTTTAGTTTGAAGAAGGAATACGTGTGTCTGTGCATGCACATGTGTTTGTTTTCTAACAGTTGAGAAGGGGCTGTAGAGGGTATCCTGACAAATGCAGATCTGTGAGCCTGTCTGCTGTCTCTGAATAAACAGATGCTGTTGGGGAAAGAGCATGACTGTGCAGAGGAAAACTACCCTGCCTTGGTATCCCACTGCAGTTCTGTGAAGGTGTTTGTAAGCTTGTGGAGTGTAGTGCTAGACATCATGTACTTTCATGTGTTGGAGAGCAGGAGGTTGTTGGTGACAGGGGTTTTCCCCAAATAAATTTTCCTGAGGCCACCAGCAAAGGCTAGCAAATAAACTGACTCTGTTATAAATGTAACCCTGGAGTAGAAGTTCATGTATTTGCCTAGCAGATATTTCAGTGGAAATAAAATGTTTCAACATGTTTTATTTTAAAAGCAGGAAAGAAAAGTGTGAATACAAACCCCAGAGGCCAGGAAGGAAGATTCCTAAATATGTGCCACCTCCTCTTCCAACTAATAAGAAATGGTTTGGGACACCGATTGAAGAGATGAGAAGAATGCCTACATGTGGGGCCCGGCTTCCTCATCTGCGACCCTCAGCCAATCATACAGTAACCGTCAGAGTACGACAGTTCTGTGTATTACCTGAAATCAAAATCCTTGCTAAATTGTTCAGTAATATGAAGTGCCAAATGTTAGTCTTGTAGGACTAGCAGGTCGTGGAAATCTCTCTTTGCCATTCCTTGCGAGCAGACTGGGACAACTCCTTTTCTCAAAAATTGACTTCTCCTGATGTGCAGAGTCAGGACATTAAGATCCAGAAGAAATGTAATTATGGTTTTACTGCTTCTGGCTTGTTAGGGACAAGTATTTTTCTTTTGCATAAGGGTGTGTGTGTACTTCCTTGTCTGAGTTGTAAACTGTGGGAATTCACATAGGTCTGCAAGTAAAATTTGTACTTCAGCATTTTCAAGTTATATTTTCATTTTAATATGATTCTGTTTTGGGTTCAAGATATACAAAAGGCTCAAGATAATAGTAAAAAATATGAAAAAGACAAAGAATGGAGTTTCTAGCATTTTTACCACTGCATCTTAGATCAAATGTGATATATTTGCCTTTGGAGTAGTATGCAGTCAAATTATTGTAGAGATAAAATATGTGACCAGAAACCTGTAGGGTCATGGATAAATCCCAAAGAAAAAAAAAAAGCACGTTAAGTTTAAATGCAAGTTTTGAGAGACTCGGTGCTGCCAGAAGGCCGTACAGCAGATCAAGTCTTCAAGAACATTGCATTATTTATTTTTACATTTCTGATATTCTCTGGAGTAAACTTGAAATGTTGCTATATCTGTAATGATTTCTCACCTTCTTCAGTTTTAGGTTAAACAATGTTATTTTTGTACCTAACTGGTTACATTTGAAACTAAATTTTTAAAATAATTGCGTGAAACTATGTAGATACTTAAATTCATAAATGAGGAAATCTCTGGCTGATAATTGGACATAAAATAATTACATATATTACCTTTATTTCAGTGTGTTTCAAGAGGTCAAATGATAAGGTGGTGTTCTTTGCACCAAGTATAACGTAAGAATAACAGTAGTGCATTGATACTTTTCTAACTGAATATCCATCATGTTGTCAGTTTGTAGCTTTCCCCTTTCCAGAAAGAGTGGCTCTAGATGGAAGCTTTCTTTAACTATGTTTTTGCTTACTTTTTGTTTTTTACTTTTAAAAACCTGAAAGTGGAGTCTCAGCATTTTTCCTCTCGTTCTGTGTTGCAGGTAGATCTTCTGAGGGAAGGAGAAGTGCCCAAACCTTTTCCAACTCATTACAAAGATTTGTGGGACAACAAACACGTTAAAATGCCCTGCTCAGAACAAAATTTATATCCCATAGAGGATGAGGTAAGGTAAAGTATTTACAGTTGTGTAATCAAATAAGTTTGTTTACATACAGATGGAGTTTTCAGTTTGTTGCATTTGCTCAGTTGGCAAACTGTGTATGGAATTGGAAAATCAAGTAGATTAACATGCCTGGTCTGAAAAGCTGGATTATGGGTTGGGATGCTTCAGGCAGAGCAGAATTTTAATTTTTTTTTTTCCTAGTAATTATTTTGCCCAGCAATTGATTTGATGGTGTATATATTTCTACACTTGAAGGGAGTATGAATTTATACTCCCTGTAAGTTACATGTTTATATACTTATGTATTTATATGGGTATTTTGGGTTTTTTGTTGATTTTTTTTTTTGTGAAGCAATTTGAGATGCCAACAGATGTGAATGAAATTGTAACCACATTTTGATTATAATATTCTATCCAGTATTGCTGATAGAGTGAGGCGTATCTGACTGCTGTTCTGCTGAAACAGTGGCAGAGAGATTAGAGTGGGCCCTGCATGGTTTGTTGGTCTGGTATCTCTTGTCACTGCTTGAGGCATAGTTAAACATGCCCATTGAAATACTTGAGATTGTAGTGAATAAAATCAGCAAGCATGTCCTGTAGTGAAGACTGTATAAGGATTATTGATACTTGAATCTGAAGCAGATAATTTTTATAGCCTCTAGGAGATACTCTTTTTATCAGTTTTAGTTGCAGTATAAAGTGGATTGAGTTGATGTTTCAGAGATCAAATATTGATAAGATCATTGTTGCCAGCTGAGTGAGATGGTTGTCTCTGCCCCTTGTGGGAGTCTCATAGGAAATGTCCTTATTGCTTGTAATGGGCAATAAGATTTTGTGCTGAGGAAAAATATCATGGGCTGTCCTAAATTTGGGTTGGCACAAGAGTCAGCCACAGCAGTGTGCTTTTATAATCTGTGCCCTTGATGTGCTTAATATTACATTTTTCTAAAGTTAGTTCAGTCAAAATATGTGGTTATTTTTAAAGAACTTCACAAATAAAGCAAACTTCATTTTAAAAAAAATATGACAAGGAAGACAATTATTAGTAAATACTTCTTTCCGTTTTGAATAACTTAATCTGACTTTGCTTTGGGCTTTTGTCTTAAAGAATGGAGACAGAACTGCCGGAAGTCGATGGGAACTAATCCAAACTGTCTTACTTAACAAATTTACTTGCTCACATGATTTGAAGGTAAGCTTGTCAATTTGAAATCAAGTCTACATACAAATAAGTATTCAGGCTCTCTGTGTCCTGTTAGTGATCCTGGCTGTCCTATTTGTTTAATCACTTATAAAAATAAATTTTAAAAAATCTGTGTTCTTCAAGGGATTCCCTAATGAATTAAGGGCCTTAATTAATGAGTCATAAGTTTTACCATTGGATTTATTAGGTATTGTTAAAATGAATTGTCTTTTATAAGTCTTCACAAAACTGTGTTTGTCCTGCAATATCTACTTGTGGTAAGTGTAGCATGTAGGCTTTTTCTATAACCAGGTGGTAGATCGATGCACAGGTGAGAGAGTTTGAATCAGTAACTGCTCACAGCAATATGCTCCACTGAAATTGCAACAATTCAAGCTGCTGAAAAAAACATCTGTACGTTTTGGAGACTTAATACACTGTTGATAACTCTTACGGTTCTCTTTGGCTTTTAGTGAATTGTGATTTGGAGCAGTTTAGAATTGCTTTTATGGTTTTTGTGAAGAATCATGTAATTTAAGATTATACCTGAAAGTCAGGGAAGGAGGAGGATGCAAAAGCTACAGATAAACTTTTTTTTTGTTGTGCTTCTGATTCTCTAAGTTCCTGAACTGGTAAAACTTCTGCTACATTGCTGAAGGGCACTTCTTTTTTTTTTTTGTATTTTTGAATGCAGCAAGCAGGAGGAAGGAATGTTTATGGTCTGTGTGTAGGCAGATCCAAGCATGTCTTGTCTTATTTGTGCAAGGAGGAAAAACCTGTAGACTAAAGCTTATTCAATGCTAAACCTAAAATACAGGACTCGGTATCATGGAGTCTCTGCCTGGATTTGGTCGGCTCTGTAACAGCTTTTAGCCACTAGATGGTACTGTTCCTTCAGAAAGGACATTACATAAAATTGTTTTTCTTCTGTTATTAAGTATCTCTAAACTTTATTATCTGTGCTCTTTCCCTAGGAGGCTATACTGAGATACAACGTTGCTTATTCCAAGAAATGGGATTTCACGGCTCTTACCGACTTCTGTGAGAAGGTAAACAGAGTTGATTTAAAATATGAAGAAAAGTAAAATACAAGTGACTACTTTGTCTATATTTCTGAATGCTTTTGGCTTTATTTCCCTCTTTGAGAGTAAAGGTTTTGCAATAATCATCTATGTGGACAGTTATTTGGCTGGTAACTTCAGTTGAAATTATATTTATACTTTATAAACTGGATTAATTTTAAATCTTAAGCAGCTAATTTGGGTGCTTTAGTAACAACTAAGGTTACTGAAGTTAAGGTGAGAAATGCCTTTTGTCTGTTTTATGAAAACTGTATTAATATTTCCAGTGTGATTGTTTCTTGTTTAAAAACTGTTGCTTTCTTTTTCCTTTTTCTTAAACAGCTTTAGTGTTATATTACAGTGGTGTTTGAATAGGCTGTGCTTTGCTGATCTAGGGTGGGTTTTATGACTTCATATTACCTTCCTGGAAGAGGTGGTAAAGAAAAATTAATAGTAGGTGGCAAATGCAAGTTGGACTATCATTAATGTACATCCTGACTGATGATCAGAAGCTATGCTAATGCAAGGGGTATAGGAGATTAAATGAGATGCAATAGAGATTGTGTTTTTCTTCCACCAGCTCAGGACTGCTTTTAAACACATGTGCTTGTTTTCTTGGGAGGGCATTGCTAAGCTGTATTGAGGTTCAGAGAAAACTAAATTTGATTTTAAGTTAATTTTGTTGGTTATGTATGTTTAAAATAAATGTCAGCTTAATTCACGTGATCAGAGGAACCATTCTTTTTGTTGCCTGTTTCCATTGTGTATGGGGACTACTATTTTACAGAATGAGTTCCGCTTTGCATACAAAACAGTATTGTTATTACTGACAGAAGGTACCTATAAAAATACCAGTGGCAGCATATTTGCTAGCCATGAGAGCTGCTGTGTTCGCCCATCTTGCCAGTTTAGTGCTCCCTCCTCTCACCTGGGGGAGTCTCTCTGTTTTTCAGTGTGTCGTGGCTGGGTGGTAGGGGCTCTGGACATTTGACCCCTTTGCTCCTGTTGACTCTTGTACTAATCAAAATTAACTTGGTGTGTTCAACTGTTCACTTGTGTTATTAAGGAATACATGTTTAAACCAGTAAAATGATTTGAAGTACAAGCAAACTATTTATTTAAAAATCTGACTTGGGAATGTACCAGATTTGCATTATATTGCTACAGATGCAACTGAGCTGGTCCTGATGTGTTCATATGGTGTGTCTGGGAGTTTGGAAACTGTGGGTGATTAGATTCAGAGATCATCAGCCAGGGAGAGTAAGTAATATCGGCTGTTTCCAGAGGAAAGAGGAACAATAGGGAAATAAACTGTACGTTGGGCATCAGTCTTTCAGTGAGGGTGAGATGGCAATTTCTGTCACCTGGGAATGATGATTTATTTGTGAGGCTCCCAGATGAAAGGAGAAATGTTTCAAAACATGGATTTCAGACCAAAGCGAAGAGTGTGCAGCAGTATATTAAATAAGGATCAGTGAAGCACTATAAGGCAGTGGCTCCTTGTAGACCATGGGAGCAAAATCTTACCCTTTGTTTATTGGATATATTGAGTTTAGCAAACAGAACATGTGGAAGGGAAACATCTTAGAGACATGTTTAAATCTTTTCTATTATTAAAGGATGTGTGAAGTTTTGTAAACTAACAAGACATCTGCTTTCAAAGACTGCAGTCTGCTCAAGTGAGCAGCTGTTGAGTGAAAATCTGAGATTCTTTGTGGAAATGACCTAAATATACCAACTGTAGTGAAGTGTGGCTTTCAAAGTGACTATGTTTGGGAGTTAATGATTAAGGGCATCAGCCCAAAGGGAGGGGCAGAAGCTCAGCAGAGGGAGAAATAGTCACAAATGTATATTGAAAGAAAAATATTAAAACAGCGTTTATGATCTCAAATATCTATTTATGTTCTTGGACACTATTGACTTCCAATGCATTTTCAACCAAAAATTTTGTTGTCTGATTTAGAAGGGAGCTGGGTCAACAAATCATTCTAATGGTGTCTATTTTAGTAATTCTGGGCCACTGTATTCAGATGCTACTTCAATAGGTTTGTGCTTGGTAACTTAAGAAGTACTATTTGTTACTTTATTTTCTGATTCTGGACACAGCTTACCTTGTCTAATAATATGTCAAATGCTTTCATATCAGTATTACATTGTGGTTTTGGTTTTAGGTAGTTCCCCTCCAAGTTACACAGTCAAAATCTGCATTAGTTTTAAGCCCTACTTGTAAGATTCAAATAAATTTTCTTGTAATAACAGTAATTTCCAGTTTCTTGGACTTAAGCTTATTTTCCATTAAGATTTAAATGCTTTCAGCTTTCTTAACTACTAGAAAATAAATATCATGTATGTGAGCCAGGATTTTTTTCCAAAATAACATATCCTGACATGTATAGGCTGACCAGTTCTACATTTTGTCCAAAGCGTTGTCAGAAGAGGGAGCCCTCGCACCATTTTCAAAAGATTCTTTTGGATGCCAGTTAATGTGTGGAAGTAAGATTGCTGTTTATACAGTGAAGTACATTTGGAAGCTTGGGATTTTTTTTTTCTTTTAAAAAAGTACGTAGCACCCACCAGTCGTGTACATAAAGCTCTTGGTGGTTTATTTGCTCCAGAAGTCTGACAGTTTTGTTGGCTCCTGCAGAATTTTCATGCTGTTGTGTTGATTTGCTTTGCCATCAGTTTGTTAATATTGGCAAACAGATGTAGGCTTTAGATTGGGTCTGCTTGTTCTGGACATGTGTTTTATTTTGGTTTTTTTATTATACTGCTTTAAAGTCTCTTAGACCTTAAGTATAATTCTTTTTAATGTTGTTTCATGAACTCTTCCTAATATTGCTTGTATCTGTCCTGCTCTTTCAGGAGCAGAGGGGTGTTTAAATCTGAAAATGACATGACATTGTATAAGCAGTGCATAGCTTTCTTTAAAGGTGATCCTTCTTTTAAATTCAGTTTTAGTTGCATGATATACAAGAACTGAAGTCAGCAGGATTTATGTTGTGAAGCTTCAGGAACCTTCCTGATATTGTAAGCATCTGTCGTCATTAAAATCTGAGCTCTTTTGAGGTGAACCAGTTGGTGAGCAGCCTCACAATTTATTCTTGTCCTTTACAGTAGATCTGTATCAAACTGGGTTATTTGGTCCCATCTAAAACTTGAGATTTAGCAGCAATACTTAAGTTAATAACAAATCTACTGAAAAAATAATGTAAGACAGACACTTAAAATTACAAAAAGGAGCTCTGCAGGCAATGAAACAACAATGGGCACTTTTATTGCTCACATGGTTTAATTTCAGACTTCTAAACTCTTTTAAAACCTGGAGAAGAACTATAGCATTTACATAATTTTAGTGTCAAAAAACAAAGGAATAACGCTCATATGCTTTTCAATTCTTAATTGCCAAGTTATCTAAGTCATAGGCTTGCCTAATAACGCTGTGGTAAAAGGAAAGAATCAGATCTATTAATTTTATTTTTAGCTACTCTTGCTGCTTTTTCATATATGCAAATCAGAAAGAGACTCATGTTATTTATGCAGGACTCCCAGCATTTAGGGTTCCCGAAATATTTGTGTTTAAAAAGTTACTTGGTGAAATGATGTCTGCATGCTCTTCAGTGCTGAAAAGGATTAAATCCAATACTTAGACATGTCATTAAAAGGCAAACTGTAATCTCTGGTGATTACTGACATATTGGAAATTGCAAATAGTTTAGACATAAGTTTGATTGATCTCTAAAGACACATAGACTGAAGATTGGAGTTTAGGTAAATTTGTGTGGCATAGACAGCGATTGTCTCTGAGGTTCTGTGAGTCATCTGAAAAATGGATCACAATACATTTGCATTGTATCCATAACTATTTTTATGTTTATCTGGACTCTTTGAGTTTGATCATCTTGGTGGAAAGTTTGTGCCTGTGAAATGGAGAAAATACAACATTCCTGATTCCTCTCATTGTGAAAGTATGTAACAGTTTCCATATGAGGAATATCTAAATAAGCTAGGACTGTTGCATCTTTTCTTCTTAGTTGAAAGAAGTGAGGAATGGGTATAACAGTGGTGTCCAAAATGAATGTAAGAGAGCGTGAAGAGGAAATGACTGTTCGTTCTTCTAGTACAGGAGTTAAGGGACACCAGGTAAGTATTCCTAGCAGGTAGGGATTTCAAAACCAGACGACGGTAATTACTTAGATGCTGAATAAAAGGCTATGGAACTCCTTGTGAGGGGGTGTAGAGAATGCTATGGCTTTATATCAGGTTTTGAAGGCATTTGGAGAAATTGCTGGTAGAAAGATCCTGTTGACATCTACACAGATACTGTGATGGACTCTGGACTCTGGGACCAATTGCTAGAAGTAAAGAGCACTGTGAGGAAGTGCTGCTGATTACTTGCTTTTCTTGCTGATAGATGTTTCTAAGCATCTTTTGTTGACCACTATCAGACAAGTTTTGGGGCTTCTATGAACTTTCATCTGTTTTTACGTTCTTATGACTTTGCTGGGTTGCAGTTGAGAGGCAGAGGTGGCCTTGTCATGCAGGCCCCTTCGTGGTGTAGTACCAATATGAGATGTTGCTGACAGAAAGGCAAGGGGATCTACACAGTGGCCTCTTTTAGGAGGGCAAAATAATAAAGGTAGTTGACATTTTAAATTAACTTCACTTGAGGGCACTTATGCCTTTTAAAATTTGTTTTTCCAGGCTCTCTGCAGAACTTTAAACCCTTGGTGCCTACTTGATGCAAGTAGGAAGACTTAAAGGGAATATGCTGTCAGTATCTTTATGGACACTCTCTCATTCTCCACTACGTAATACTCAGTTTCCAACTGTTAGGTCTGGCTTTTAGTGTAGGTAAGAGCATGTGTGTGTCTGTAGTGCCTATTTATGGATGTCTCGTGGTCTTTTTGTCTTTTGGGAAAGCTGTTTGAAGCAAATCAATCTGTTTAATGACCAGATCTGCATATTTGCTATTGATTCCTATGTAAGCTCAACATTCAAGAGATCCTTTTCTATCATGAAAGAAGCTGTATGGCTTCTACATTTGGATTTTTCTATGACGTTGAAACATCATAATGCTCTTTAAAAAGCCCAGTCTCTTCTCCTGTCTATACTTAATTGCAGAGAAGAACCTTGAGCATGAAGGAAAAGGAAGAATGTACCAGACCACTTAATCTCTGCTCCTTTTTCTCCTTTTCCAGTCAAGCATGAGTTCACTGGTTTTAGCCTCAAAACTAGCTGTTAGCAGATTTTTTGATGGCACAAATCTCAGCATATCCTAAAATCTGATAAAAAGCTATGTAGCAAGAAAACAAGGTCAGTTGTCAAGCTGAAGGAATATATTATTTTTCTTCACCCTTTAGTTATGCTTTTACATGAAATAGAGTATGGGCTATTAAAAATGTTTGTCTTAGAATTACAGCTGTAATTAGTTTTGAAACAGGGTTAGAAAATAAGCCCCATTTCTCCCTGCTTTTTTCCATTAAAAACTGCGTGATTATCATACTTCTGGATGCTAGAACCTTTTAGAAGTCTGGAACAGTCAAGATGTGAGGCTTCATTACTGTCTGCTTTTGCATGCAAATATCACCTGTAAATTAATATATAATATGCAAAATAAATATGTAAATAGATTATTTTATAAATAAAACTTTTCTATTTTCCACAAATATCACATATCCGTATTACAGATGTTTTGCTTGTCCAAAAGTCTGGTTTCATTTTCCTGAAAAATGTAAGTGAATATTTTTAGTATAAATTATTTTTCATTTGCACAGATCCTTACTATTTAATTTTGGCCTAGCAACACTCGTGTGGATATGTGCATACACTTTCTAAGATACCACTTTTTTCTGCTGAAGGTGTTTTTTTCAACTTCCAGACTATAGGAGAATATTCCTGAAGTGAGGAGTGGTGGAGCATGTTATGAATCTTGTTTCTGTTAGCCAATGCTTTTCACTTAAGAATAATTAATATAAATAGAAGAAAACTTACATTTCACTGAAAAACCTGACAAATGTGTTACTGAATTGTGCCATAAGTCTAATAAAACCTGGGATAACATCTACAGAAGGTGCTTAGTGGGTTTTTTTGCCTCGTTGTATTTTCTCATTTGAATGTTGCTACGTAGTGTACTAACACATTTGACACTAACTTGGTGTTTTCAGAAAATGTGTCAGCTGCAAATATTGTGTTAAGATATAGCATATTAAATCTGGGAGAATTAAGCAGAAAAATCAGATGCGCAAATATTGGCGGTATGTCTGCTTTCCTCTAAGAATTGGGTGTGTTTTGAGATCACTAAGCTGACTTAAGAAATGTCTTGTCCATGAAATACTCTAATTGCAAAGTTTCAAACAGCCACAGAAGTTTAAGTGTGTGTGGTCATAACCTTAATAACCTTTATTAAATAACCTTAAACTTAATAACCTTAAGAAATTTTGGAAATGATACTCCCTCTTTTTTTCCTTTTTTTTTCATTTTTCATCTGAAAAAGACACTATAAATGCAACATCCGAAGATGATGTGTCTGTAGTATAGTCTGATTGAGCTCTGGATTTTCACTGATGTGAAAAGGACTGGACTTTAAGAACACCTACCTCTGTTATGTGCGTGCATATATTGGGAGATTTTTATGTTCCAATAAGGCTTTACCCCACTCCTGTCTCCTGGCAGGTCTTGTGAACCATGTTGGTCTATCCTGTGAGTTTTGTTGTTTGAATGACCTGCTTGAAAAAATGATTGTTGTAATCATTGATACTGGAATAGAAGGAATTGTAAAGTACCAAATTGTTCTGGTGACTGGATTTTTGAGAAATCATTTTTATAATTATCTGGACAGTATTAACAGAAGTGAGCATTGTGCAGAGATGTCAGCACTACAAATGTAGGCTTTTAAGCAAGAAACAAAATGCCCCAGGGCTGAAAATAGCCTAGCCATTGCTCCTTGCTGGATTTAATTTTAGTCCAGACGTTTTCAAACAATTTTCATTACATCAGATTACCTTTTTAAAATCCAAACTGAAAGGTCTTTTGTGTGTGAACATAATGTGGGCTTTTCTGGGGTGGGGGGAATACACGTCTTGTACACATTCAGAACATTAGAAGCTAAGCATTGTAGAGGAGCAGTAGCGCTGAGTACTGAACTGTGGGCTGATTGTTAGTTTTCTGTACTTCCTCGGCAAAACAGCTGAGTATCTTTTAAGTGGTGTTTTGTAAGCACCATCACAATGACTATTGCATCAGACTACAGACTCTGAATTACCAGGAGAGGGGTATCTGCACATACCAGGTGTAAAGCTTTAATTAAATTGTCTTTAGGTGGTTGTGGATGCTTAATAATTTGAGACACTGTAAAGATACATCCTGAGGATCTTGTCCATAGTTTTTCACTGTATTGAACACATTTTGTTTACTAGATTTGTTTCTTTTGTAAAAAAAATATAAATGTTCTGGTTTTAAAAGATATCTTCTGATAGCTGGTTTTTTTTTTTATTTGGTTTTGGGGTCTGGGGGTTGGTGAACAGATTTCTTTGCTTCCTTTGGATTATTTGTAAATTGCCATTTGTCTGTGCTATCTATCACAGCTGGCTAAGAGAAGCTCCTTTTGGTTGTGGTGGCCTTCCCTAGTTCCTTGTGTCTTCAGAATTTTTTTTTAATGTCTGGAGCAGTTAGAATAAAAAAACCTGATGATAGTCAAAGCTTTCAAGAGAAACCCTCTCTGAAAAAGTGTACATGGAAGTATAGGGAAGTGCTAAAGAGGCATTGCCATTGTTAGGATTACTGGAAGGCACGAAGTACATTGTAACTATATTCCCAATTTGTTTATATCTGTTTATATTTCTTCCTTGCAGAGTTTATTATTCATTGCCATGCATTCTTTAAAGAGACAGTTTGCAAAGGTGTCAGAGTGTGTACCCTGGAGATGGTCTGAGTGTCTTATTTGGCCCATAATCTTAAGTATCAAATATTTTTCTCATTATATTGATTATTTTGAGTCTGTAATACTGACAGGCAAAAAATAGTCTAGATTTGTTGAAATTTACAATGCTATTGTGTTATCTTTAGTTGATCCTTCTATCCTTCTTTCTCCCTTTCTGTCTGTGCTTGACTTTTTTTTTTGTTATGTTAAGGAAAGTGCAGCTTTCATAAGGGCAATAGCTGTGTTGTCTCATGAAGCTTTTAGTGCCAAGTTTATCAGTTGCAAAACTGGTTGAAAAAAGTTGTAGCTGAATATCTGATGACTTTTGAATACTTTCACACTAGGGTTCTTAGCAGATCTTTCCAAAATCATGGGAGTAGTAAGCATTTTTTTGCCCTAAGTACTGTGTCTAGTGAGGTAAAAGTTTTGAATGAACCCGGGAGCAGATGTTTTCACCCTTAGCATGTGTCAGTCAGGTGAAAGAGACTTTTTTTAACTTGTTACTGCATTGCTGTAGAAATAAGGTCATTGTCCTTTTCACTACTTTGCACTTCACAAGAGTAACTCAAAAGTAACCAGAAAGCAGTGTTTGACTTTTCTTCCTGGGACTCTGCCACTGCTTTGGAAATGGTTGTGATGCCTCTACTTGTGATAGAATCACTTTGCAAGAGTCTCCATGTAGGGTCTGTTGGGGGCTTGTAGAGAATCAGACTGAGGTTCCACTCATTGGTAATGAGAATGATTGAGGTTAGATTTCTAGTACCTTGGAAGTATAAATTAGGCTTCTAAAACCATTAAGAGGAGTTGGGAAAATAAATATAATTTTTTTCTCTCATATTTAAATGTTGAAAAACTTTGAGAGCAAAGCTGCTGCTGTTAGGGCAGATACACCTCGGAGATCATTCCAGGCTTGGATTGGCAGAAGACATGAATGAGCCTTCGGGGGGGAAAAAATTAAAAGGCAAAGAATTAACCTCTGCCTTGTAAGCTGTCTTCTTTTTTCCTTTTGAAGTGTCAGTCTGTGGTTTTGATAAATGTCAGAAAAATTCTTCTCAAATAAGGTTCTTCTCCGCATAATCCAGTGTTACTGTTTTTTCACTCTTCCCTCCAAAGATTACTGTGTCCTTCCTCTGGTTTCTAATCAGACAAGTGCTCAAGAAGTGGGATGGATTTGACAGCTCAGTGTATTTCCTACTGAATTAGTCTTGTAAGGGAACTGGAGGAGGCAGATGAGTTTCTTCTATCCTGCAGTTTTGGAAGTTCATTAACTTAATAAAATGGGAACTGAAGTCTGTGTTGTAATGTCTGTCTACACACATGCACACCCTACCCCCCGCACTTTGTTTCTAGATATCAATCTTGTTTATAATATTTTTACATCATGACAAAGAGTCTGTTTTACATAGGCACACAAATTGGCAGGCTGCAGACTGGTGTCTCTGTCTCGGTATCTGCTAGTTGTTGGCGCAATGTGTTTAAGTAGAATTCGTCTACTCCCTGTCCAGAAGCAAAGGCTCTGTAGAGAGTATGACTTAGTGAAGCTTGTTTTGGTTTATTAGGGGTGTATTAACTTACTGTATTAGTTTTCCAAGTCACCCAAGAAGAACTTGTTTAGGCTTTTTTGTTGTGTTTTGTTGCGTGTTTTTTTCCCCAGCTGTTCCAAATAATAGATTGAGAGAGTCTGCTTTTAGGATTCTGTTATGTTTTAAAGCACTTATGACAAGGATTAGGGGAAGAAAGGAAGTACAGGTTGGCAGTCTGAGGTTAGTTTGCTTTCAGGTAAAAGATGTAAATGCCATAGACAGTGGCTTAGTTGTTTTATTGGCATTGAGGAGTTGTGGTCGTGGATCAACATGTCAAAGTGTTACACAAACAGCATACAAAAAGCATGCGACTTCTGCATGAGACAGGGGAACAAGTAAGTAAGTGCGAGCTGCTCTGGAAGGAAGAGAAAATTAAGCTGTCAAACACTAGTTCCTGTTGTCCTTATTCCCCAAATATACTATTTTTTCCCCCTAGTTTGTTGCTTTCCCTGTTAGCCTCCCCAAAATGGCAAAATTGCAAAAGTTGATAAAATTTTTTTCAGGAGACCATTCCAAGTTGTCTTAGACTTCATGGCATGTTCCACCTGCATATTCCTTGGGTGCAACACTGAGCAAATCTTCCTCTTTGTGAGAATGTGAATAGTATTGCTTTGTTCACATATCTATCTTTGTTGTTTTCTTTGAATTGCAAACTTGAAGGAGGTTTGATAATGATGTTATATCTAGGTAGGCTATATATGCCACTATTTGCTACACCTCTATTTGCAACCAAGTTTTTCGGCTTGGAAGTAGCTATCATGTGAATCTTAATACTCTGTAAAAATACACAAATATATTTTTTATTTGAAACGAAGATAGTGAAGAAAGGAAAAAATATTTCTGAAATTAGGAGTATGAATTTATTGTGAATAGAGTATGTAGAAGTTATGCAGTTTGTCTAATTAGTTAGGAAGCCATTGCCACCTCTAACCATATGATATCTTACATTAAAATAATTAGGAGAGCTGTTGCTGGAGAGGCAGTCCAGTGTTAGTAACCGATGTTACAGACCCATTTACAAGCTGAAACAAAGTAATTCTAAGAAAATAAAATCAAACAAATTGAAAGCATTAGGCCCTTGCGGTCTTGGCTTGCTGGTTGTCTATTGGCATGATGGCTCTACCTTCTCCTGTGATTGATAGAGCTGTCCAAATTCATGTTCTGTATGTGCAGTTTGTTTGGTTTGATGAGCTGTCAGATTTAGATTTAAACTCTCTACCATCACTATCACCCCATGCTACCTCAGATCCTTCTTATTAGGACTGTCAGGCATGCTCGTTCATTACGTTTTGGAGGACTGGTTTATAGTGACAAGAGGCCATTACTTATGGCAGCATTTAGTCAGGCCTCTTTGCTGCAATATAAATGTTCTTTTTGCAAAATTGCGATGTGAGTTTGGCTTAGAGCTCTTACCTCTGATACAGCTCACTGAACCATTTGCATCTTATGAATTGGAGCCCTAAGTCATGTTCAGTTAGTCAGGCACTCCAGCGCAAATGCTGATGAAACCGCCGAGTGATTTCTTTGGCAAAAGGCAAGTCATGCTTTGCAACCCTGCTTCCATGTACTTTTCCCTCAGGGTAGAATCCCTGCTTTTATTTCATTCCTAAATATTTTTTTGCATGATTGGAGGACTATGAATAAAGTAAACAATGTATTTTTGTTTTTATTTCAAATCCTGAAGGAAGCTGCAAAGGACATGTGTGCATGATAAGGAAAGGAGAAACTGATCAATTGTTCAAAACCAAAATTGCTGTGATGCTTAATGTGTTTTCCTTTATCTAAAGTTGCTGACAACCATTTCATATTTTAGAATTCCTTAAGTTACAAAACAAATGTTAGCTTTTAAAAATTGAAATCTAGTTCCTTTTCTTAATGTTTCTATAGTTGTAGCCTTGCAAAAGATTGTACACAGTTGTTAAAGGCACATTGCTGAATCAATACAGACATTGCTGTACTAGGAGATTTACTTCAAAGTGAAGTGCTGGTTGTAACAGCTTCATACCAACTAGAATATTACTGCTATTTCAGTGAGAAGAGATGCAACTGGTATCTGCCTCTGTAGCCCATTGACAAGGGGCGTGACTGGTTCTGTTTCATCTACCACCCAGCCTGCACATCTAATAATGCATGACTTTGTGGTAGGCTGGTTTGACTTATTAATGCAGTGGAAGACTATTCCCCCCTGCCCCCAGGTTATTTTTCTGTATCATTAGCAAGCTGAAGGTGCTCATGAAATTATAAGATGAACATGGGAACTGGTAAAATGTAGTATATTTGTGTGTATCTGGGGGGACAGCTCTGTCAGCAGCAACAAATAAGTAGAATATGTAATGTGACTCTAAATATGCTGGATTTTACATCAATACAAGTCACTGCTTCCTGAAGAGGGTTTCCTTCTAAATAAATCTTCATTCAGTTCTGTGACCAAGTATTCTCTGTGCTGTTGCTAGGTTCTCCCAGGTTGGCAGACATCGTGAAACGTCTGTCAGATGTAGCTGTGGTGTCAGCACTCCAAGACCTGGAATCCTTTTACTTTCCATGATTGAGTGGGGGTTTTTTGCTGCTTTCAAAGTCTGAAAAATCTGTCACAGATAAACCTGGGCTCTGTGCTGGCACTGAGCACAGCTGAGAATACGCAGTGACAGTGGTAGGTCTGCAGAGCTGCAGCTGTGGTGGCATGCTGGTTTAGAGGTCAAAAGAGGGCTCAGCTACCAGGGGTTTGCAGGTGTTCTTTTCCATGGAAACCTCATAGGAATATTACCTATGCAGGAAAAGTCCATGGGCAGAAAGGGTAAGTTATGATTACATGGATGTGGCCACAACTCAAGTCACTTAAGTTTGTTTAGAAACTTCAAGCAAGGAAGGATATGTGTTTCTGACTTACTGCCACTGTTCAGTAATGGGTTATAGTCTCGAGATATAAATGGGAAGCACAGGACTGAATAGTTCCCCAAGGAGGTATTTTTAGGGAGAAAGGGTTTTTTTGCTTGGGTTTTTGTTTTTCGTTGTTTGTTTTTTAAATAGCTGCAGTTGAGCAGCGGAGTTCTGGGATTGTGCACTGTGACATCTATTTTGTGAAGTTACAACATTTCTGGGAAGAAACAAAACATGTTTGAGCTTGAAAACTGTTGTGTTTCCCTGCAATAGTTAGGAGGCCTTTGCCTAGACAGGGGAGTATTCAGAACAAGGATGCTTAGGCTGCTTGGTGGTTTGATTAGAGAACAATGCAAAGTTAGGAGTTTCTTGGCAAGGATCATCTTACTAAAGTTGTGGTGTCCTTTAAGTGACTTATCTTGTGAAATTGTAATAAGGTTTTCATGGCACCCAACACTTTTCACTAATAAACCCACCTTAGTTGTCATTTACGTGTAAGAATAATCTGTCTGAAGCCCAGTGAGAACAGTTGTAGGCACTAACAGCTCCAATTTTGAGGTTTATGTTAGTGGAGGTCTACTAAAAGTTGTACACAGAAATAATGGAGAGAGGAGAGCATATTCTGGTACTACATTAGGAAGGTAAAGAGAAGGAAAAGTAGAATTTCAGAGTTGAAGAAGTGACCTTTGTAGTTATGCATTCTGCATCAGAGCTGAGCTGTGCAATTGCTGGCCCTGCTTCTGTTTTGGGAAGAAATTGTCTCTAGCACTATTATTATATTGTTTTCAAAAATGTATAAAGAAAAGGTTGAAGTCTTGACAGCTGTGACAAAGTCCAGTGCCATAATGTGTCACCAGATAAGTGATACTGTACAGTCTGTGGCAGTCAGCAAAGCATAGCAGCCACTATTTATATGTCAACTTTTTTAAAAAGAGAGGAAGTGTTACCCGAAGGGGAGAGAATATCAGAATTTGACAGCCTGGTAGACCTCTGAGGTTAAATGTCATCTTCTGAATAGATTTAACTTACATATTCACTTTATGTATTGAGATCTGAAATTCCAGGCTTTAAATGCTCCTTTTGTTACTTTACGGCACTTAAAAACATTGTGCCTAAGGACAGAGCAAAGTTTCCTGCTAGAGCACATGATGTTAAAGGTTAGGTCATAATTTTCAATATCTGACTTATACCGAGTAAATATGTAAGTGCACATGCAGCCAACAACAGGAGAGAGAGAGATGCATCTTGTTAATTTTTTAACCTTTTTTTTTAAGGTTGACTTTCAGTAGTAAGCTTTATATTCCTGGATTCCTCCTCTTATATCAAATTATTTTCACTTTTCCTAGGCTTGCTGTTCTTTGTCAGCTCTTGTTTCAATTTCAAACTTTAAATTAAAACCTTGTTTGTATGTCTCTGTGAGCATCATGCGTAATGCATGGAAAGTAACTATGCATGTTATGGGCGTTGTTTTGTTTTTCCCTCTTCTGTACCATGAATTGTTTGTCCTTTGAGCATTTGTTTGTGTTTGTTTGGTTTTTTTAACTTCCTGAGTACTTTTACCCCTTTCCCTCTCTACAGCTACCTAAAAGGAGGTTGCAGTGAGGTGGGGGTTGGTTTCTTTTGCCGTGCCCATAGAGAAAGGATGAGAGGAAACAGCTTTAAATTGCAGCGGGGGAGATTCAGGTTGGACATTAGGAAAAATGTTTTCACTGTAAGGGTGGTTAGGTATTGGAATAGGTTGCCTAGGGAGGTGGTGGAGTTACCATCCCTGGAGGTGTTCAAGAGGCGTCTGGATGTGGTGCTGGGTGATGTGGTTTAGTGGTGATGTAGGTGGGCAGTTGGACTGGATGATATTGAAGGTCTCTTCCAACCGCAAGGATTCTTTGATTCTGTTTATATCAATTGGAACAGGAGCTACTAGAGCACAGGTACTTTTATGGCTGTTTTGATGATCTTGGAAGAAAGAAGTTGTTAGCCTTTGAACAGTATTTTCAGCTTGATGTTCATGGGGAACAGTATGCTTGGAAATAGAGACACTGTGTTTTCTTCTTCTCCAGAAAACTACCGGTATCTTTTTTACATTCTAAAGTCTGTATGAAATTTTCCATTGAAGTGTGAATTACAAAGCTTTGATTATATTACTAAAAAGATCACTTTCAATGATTTCATGTTTAAAGTATTGCAGAGACTGAAGTTGATAATACCTTGATGCTGTTTCGTCCATTCTGTCTGCTATTGTTTGTGTGAAATTTGTAGTAAATCCAATTATTTTCTATCCATTGTACTTGAAAAATAATATTCTTTAGTTTTAAAGCCCCAGTTTTGGCATTTTAATTATTTTACTCTAGAAACTGGTAGATGATGTCTCAAATACAGATTTCCTGGATGTAGGGGAAAGAGGGAGGCAGAAGGCTGAACTGTGACCTTTGTCTTCTGTTCCCCAGCTGTAGCGCAAGTTGTGTTCTCTTCTTTCTGCTTTTTACCTTAAATACTGCATGCAAATTTAACAGCCAGTCACAGCTGGTGCCTGGATCCCCAGATCAGGGGAAAAATGTCACCACTGCACAGGAAGATGGAAAATGTGCTTTTCTCTCCTTGATCTTCAGCCCATTCATATGGCAGAATGTGAGACTTTTGAGGATATGACATGCTTTTGTGCCACTTTGCGTATGGCAACTGCACTGCTTTGTGTTGCTTTTCTTTTCAGACTCCCATTTATGTGCCTATCCTAGCTTTTCTTAGAAGAGCATTGCCCACTGTAAAGAACCTTTTGCACCTTTTAAAAATAGGTATATGATACATGAAGGGGAGTAATAGGGTGTGGGTGGGTTCATCTAAACCCTGGGTACGTGATGTTTGGCTCAGAACTGGCAGTTGCAACTTAGAAGAGAGATCCTGGACTTTGAATACATTGGGAAGGATTTGATGTGACTTCGTCTTGAGTGTAAAAGCTTTGAGAAGCCTTGTGAAACACTGGTGTGCCCGTTTCCTTGAATGTTGTCTATTCTGGTCTCTCTTTCTCAGGAAGAATGTTAGAGCAGGTTAGAGAGGGACAGCTAAAATAGTTGTAGGCTCATCTGTCTTACAGGAAGAGACTGAAAAGGTTGCAACTTGAGCGTGTGGGACCAGGCAGGCTTCACCCTCTCATGTATGTAATAGGCTATAGTTCTTAAGGGAACATGGTGGGGGTGGCCAGGCTTGCATGTTCTTCTTATGTAGCATTTTCTATTGCTGCTGATCACTAATCTGACCCAGCAGTGCATTTCATATGTCCTTAATGGAAGAATGTCACAGGTACTTTGATCTGAATATGAAAGTTAAGTAAATCGTCCCAGTACTTTCATGGTTAGGTAGAGATTGTTATCAGTTGAGAATTTGGTTTGTTGCTTTGGAAAGAGTCAAGCAATAAGTTATTCAGGGTTCCTTTATAGGGCATTTCGTGACACGTTTTCTCAACTGCGACTTTTAAGAACTGTTTCTGTATTTCAATTAGTGGATTATTGCAAGACAAAATGCAGCGAGATGCTACCATGAAAAATGCTACTGACTTGCATGAAGCTAGTAGGACCTACTTTTTTCACAGAATCACAGAATTCTAGGGTTGGAAGGGACCTCAAAGGATCATCTAGTCCACCCCCCCTGCCAGAGCAGGGTCATCTAGAGTACATCACACAGGAACGCATCCAGGCGGGGTTTGAATGTCTCCAGTGAAGGAGACTCCACAACCTCTCTGGGCAGCCTGTTCCAGTGCTCTGTCACTCTCACAGTGAAAAAGTTCTTCCTGATATTCACATGGAACCTCCTATGCTCCAGTTTACAACCATTGCCCCTTCTCCTATCATTAGTCATTACTGACAAAAGCTTGGCTCCATCATCCTGACCTTCACCCTTTACACATTTGTAAACATGGATGAGGTCACCCCTCAGTCTCCTTTTCTCCAAGCTAAAGAGACCCAGCTTCCTCAGCCTTTCCTCATAAGGGAGATGTTCCACTCCCTTCATCATCTTAGTGGCTCTGCGCTGGACTCTCTCAAGCAGTTC
>VZRW01007995.1:295457-346219 GCA_013398125.1 Aegotheles bennettii
ACCCCTGAGGGACTCCACTAGTTACTGACCTCCAACTGGATTCTGTCCCATTGACTACAACTCTCTGACTTCTTCCCTCTAACCAGTTCTTGATCCACCTCACTACCTGATCACCAAACCCATACTTTATCAGCTTATCTACGAGGATGCTGTGGGAGACAGTGTCAAATGCTTTGCTGAAATCAAGATAAACCACATCTACCTTTCTCTGGTATCTTTTGGATGGATCCTGTTTTCACAAACTTGTACAATAATTATTTATGAGGTAAAAGCCTTTTCTTAATTTTTTTTCCTTCCCTTTCTTTCTTTTTAACAGGTTCTCGAAGATGCAGAGGCTCAACATTTGTTCCAGTCCATTCTTCCTGATATGGTCAAGTTGGCACTGTGTCTCCCTAGTATCTGCACCCAGGTAAGGAAACACAGCTAGCTAAGTGCTCTGTGGCAGACCACATTTCTGCAAACTGTAACTAATGGCTAAAGTCCAAACATCACAATGATGTTATGTTCTTAATATAGGCTGTAGTTTTTGTGTTGATTGTAGCTGAGGCCTGGGGAGCAGAACGGACAATGCACATCTATAATGATATAGCAGAATGTAAAAAGAATATCTTGCTGTCATTTTTAGTTTGAACTTCAGTAAACTTTCCCTTCTATAAGCTGGAGTTGCTTCTTGGTTTTTTTAAATGAAATGACAATGAAACTTTTCAGGTTTGAAAATCACACTGATAAAAGAAATACTTGAATAATATTAAGACATCTAATTTCTTACTTTATTTTTTTTTAATCCTAGAAGTAGTATTTTCATAAATCCTTCATTTACTTGGGAGCATATTTTATTCTAGTTCTAGCATCACAATACTTGCAGACATACAAACCTTAAGTAATTCTTTATTATTGTTATGGGAATCAGTTCTGTAGGTAGTAAAGCTGATGAAAGTGAATAGGACTGATCAAGTGAGTATGTGTGATGGATAAGGACTCTAATTTGAAAGCTCCTTTGTTACAGTTTTCTAAATTGTAACAAGGAAAAATCTCTCTGCTTTGTTATGCTGCAGGGGTCTAACACTAGATACATAATTTCAAACAGTATGAATATTTTTTAAAATTTTTTTACTAGTCACTTAATGGAGGAAGTTTTTGAGAATGGTATGGAATTTCTGAACACGAAGTCAAGCACAAGACTTGCAAATTCATGTAGTAATGCCTTTTATAAAGATGTACTGTTAGGCAGTGTAAAATGTGAAGAACTTTCAAACTGTTTTTATTAGACATAAGGCTAAATTTGTTCCTATATAAAATACTGTCCAAAATACCCTATTTTTATAGGGTATTAGAACTTATTAGAGAGCTGCTCAGGGCTTTTTGCCCGTTCTAGCTGCGTGACTTCAGCTTGTTAATTAAATAGCCAGAAGACAGAATGAGATCCAGTGAATATGAATGTAGTAGTTATAAGAATGATTAAAAACTTGTTTGTTTTGTGGAGTAAACAGGGCTATGTATTCAATAGTCTAAATCAGTAGCTATTTCTGTATTCACAACTAAGTGGATTAAAAATGTAGCTGCTCAGCTCTCCTGAAGCTAGTCTAATGGTAATGGCTGAATATTGATTGGATGAAGAGGTGAAAACTGTGTTCTTCTGTCAAGTGGGTTTATCATAATTGTTACTGGACTGTTTAGCAGTCAGTATATTTTCCCCATGCCCCAGTATTATCACACGATTAAAATAAATGAATAAAATGCCGTGAATATGATGAGCAAAAACTCCAAATCAGAAGGCTAAAGCCTGATAAAATGGAAAATGTGTAACATTTCAGGTTTTGTTTGGTTCCCCCTCCCTCTTTGTTTCTTTTTGTATTAAAGAAAACCTGGCTAAAGTAAAATAAAACTCCAAAGTGAAGACCTAAGTGAAGCTGAGCGTTTTGTTCATTATGATTATAAAACAACGGGTAATCATGCACTTTCTGCAAATATTATCAGTATTATTTCTTTAAGTTGGATGGGAAAAAATTCAAAGCAAGTCATAGGATGATAATTTGTGGCGTGGCTTCCACCTTTTTTGGTAAAGTATAAAGCATGGTTATTGTAGCTGAAAATATTCCTTAAGGGTTCTTAACTAAGTCTATTGAAAATGGATTTTTACTTCAGTTTCTAAGATTGCCCAGGGTTTGCAACATCCCATCTATTTTTTTGTTTTCCCTCTCCATTCCCCATGGCTTTGTTTGATAAGTTGTGGTTTTTTGGTCTTTCTTTTTATTACTGATTAAAAATCTGCAGTTTGTCAAGCAAGCTTTTTCACAATCGTCTTGAATAAACCATTCTTTAATGGTGTTGCTGATTAAAGGGTTCACCAATGGCCTAAATTACTCTTGCTCTTATTTAACAAATGTAATTTTGTGCTCCTGTTTTTTCTTTTGAAATGGGTAAGCTAATTATTTTTCTCTCTCCTTCCCTCCTTTCTCTTCTGTCCCTCCCTCCCCCTCACTTCTTTTATTGGTAGCCAATACCTCTACTGAAACAAAAGATGAATCACTCCATCACAATGTCACAGGAACAGATTGCTAGTTTTCTGGCCAATGCTTTCTTCTGTACTTTTCCACGTCGCAATGCGAAGATGAAGTCCGAGTATTCTAGTTATCCAGACATTAACTTCAACAGGTATGGCACTCTGGAGTAAATGGAGCTGATAAGCCTTCAATGAAGATGTTGTTGTTGTCATTTAGGGGAGAAACAATTGTTTCCTTCATATTTCTGTCACTAATTTCAGTAGTTTGCTTTCTGTCTTTTCTATTTGCCTCTAAGAGACAAGAAAACTATGCAACTATGCAAGAAAGGATATTGTGCACAAGAAAATACGCTTACTATTCCAAATTTTTCTTTTCTTCATGCATGTACACACAGACATGCCCTTGCTCTGGCATAATTAGGCTGATATGATTCCCTGCCTTCTCATAAGTAACTCATCTATGAATGGTATGTTTCTGTTGTGCTTCAGGTATTCTATATGTGTTTAAATTAAAGGTCAGCGTTTGCCCAGCCACATTTCTGTTGTCTCCTTTGTGTCAACAGTGGTCATCTGCACATTAAGTCAGATCAGTAGGACTTGATTCTTCAGCATTCATACAATCTCTTATCATTTCAAGGCAGTTGTAGAGTTACATGTTAAAATAAGCCTGTTGTTTTTGCTACAAGTTAGCCTAAAAAAGTTTTAAGACCACGATAAGAATTTAAAGATACTCTGATTTCTAAACAAACGCTTATTCTTTTTTCCTCAGTGCTAGCTTACGGATAGATTTTACTAGGAATTAATCTTCACATCTTTTAAATACACTTATTTCAGTTTTAAATGGGGGAAGATGATGAAGACATCTCCCGCTGCAGAGTATTGCGGTTCACATGGACTTGTAGATTAGAAAAGGGAGTTTATCATCTTCTGGGCACTTCCATACAAGCCTGTGTAGATCAACCTTAAGTTTACTAGGCTGGAGCCTTGGGTAGATTATTGATCTGGAGTTTTTCTTATTCTTCACAGTTAACATTTGTAGTGTATATGCTCTGAACACTGAAATGAAATGTAAATATACTGTTACCTGTGATCCGGCGTATGCAGATGTGTGTGTCATAAGAAGTATATTAAACTAGAACTTCCCAGAATGAATTCAGGCATGCCGATGCACTAATAGTGGGTTTGATGCCTGCTGTCCTTAAGGGCTAGCACAGGTTCCTCTACACTGTGGATTTCAGAAGAGAGAGCAGAAGACTATACTGGGAGAAGGCATCACTGTCTTGGTGGTTTAGGGAAGAGGTGGTTTAGGGAAGTGGCGCAGTGCAGTGGGTTAGGGTTAGGTGTGGGTGGGCATTAATGCACCATACAATGCAGCATATTTTTCTACTGTTAGTTCATAAGAACAAATAAAGGAAAAGTACCATCCGTGCATTAAAAATATTTATGTTCAGAGCAGTGAAAGATGACAGTAAAGGCCTGGAAAGAATTCTGTGTGACTGCACCAGCAGTGTGCTGTGCTTGTAGCAGTTTTATTTTTTTAAAAGGACTTCAAGGTACCAGTTATTGTTGTCACTTAAACATGTTAGAAATCAAGAAGTTAAATTCTTACCAACTACAGAATAAAATACTGTGAAATCAGTGGAGTAAATTCATATTCTCTTCCTTGAAAGTTACACAGTGGTGTAAAGTCACAGTAGTGTAGTGTAATACTAATGGTTAACTCAGGGCATTAATAATTTGAACTAATTTTAAATAACAAAGCCTTGGCAAATTATTAAGTAAATAGTTTCCTGGTATAGACTTAAAGAATGACCAATATAAAGTATTACCTATTCAGGATTTTCTGTCCTATTCCAGTCAGTCCTCCTCAGTTTACTCACTTGGCTTCCTAGTCCTACCACTCACAGTAAGTTCCAATGATGTTATTTAAAAGGGGTAGTACAGCAGTCAATCTTCAGGCCTTCCTCTTGCATTATGGATGAGGTAATGCTCAGCTTTTAGTCACATAGGATAGAAAGCCATTTTCATTTGTGTAAGTGCAAGAATATTGTTGTCGAACTGGAGAAAAAGGGGAACTGATGTCCTCTGTTTCCTGAGGATTACAAGCAGCTGTTTATCAGTGTTTGCCAATTTATGTGATTTTGATACAATTAACAGTTTCCTTTTTCAGTCCTTTTTTTACTTAATCATTTGTTGGGCCAAAATTTCCGCCACTGTGTATTTGTGTTTGATAATGAGCAGATTAATGACGTAGAATAGAGGTGTGAAAGGCAGTGGATAAAATAAGGGGGAATGTGACAATGACAGAGGGACTGGCAGGATACAAGCAAAAGCAAATTGAAGAGAGGGTGGTGAAGAGACTTCTACAGGAATTTACACTGTTTATTGTATGTAACCTGCCTTAGTTGAAATCTGAAGTGAGAAGGGAAGAGGAGGATGGATAGTATCCTATTTCCTTTTCCTCCTGTCAACCCTGTATTTTCTCCCTCTGAAAAGTTAGTGCTTTAGTAGCAAGGACAGACAATAAAATGGCATGTTTCCAGCTATTGTCTCAGATTTGTAAAGGCTACAAGGTTTTGTTGACTGCAGCATGTATTTTCAGCTTTAACAGAAAAACCTTACATGTACTGAAAAGGCAGTAGGCAATGACTGAAGTTAAAATGTTTGTGACTTCTTTTTCCCCTCTGTATAATGTTTTGCTGTAAAGGCTTTAGAGGCCTCTCCTCTGTCTGCTTAGGGGTGGGCATAGCAGATTGTTCCATACAGCAACCCTTTCTCCCCACAGTATTACGGTCTGCAGCTTTTTCCAGATTTAGTTCTTTCCTCAGCATAATTCATTTGCTTCATGACTGTGAATGAATGACTTTGTTTTTTGGGTACAAAAAAATATTCTGCCATGGTTCCCTAATGAAGAAAAATTACTGAGTGGATGCTGGCTTTTAAGGGATTTTTTTTTCTTTAGCAAATGTGGTGTTCCTCGATTCCACTATGCGTGCCCTTTCTGTGTTTATACAGAAGGCTTCCTCCCCCACACTCTTCGAGACTGAAAAATTAAAATCTGTGCCTTAAGTTAGAAACACAGCTGTAAAGCTATTTCTTTCCTGTGTTTTCAGTTTTACACAGCAATCTATCAATTCACTTTATGCAGACTTAAACATTAGTACCTTTTTGTACACTATAAAATAGTTTCTACATTAAAATGCTGTCATGTTCCTTCTTCCCTCCCAGTCTCCTCCCTGCTTTAGGTTTCTGTGTGGTATTAAGTAGCATATTGTGACTTCCACCCCTACTCTCCCAAAGATACAAATCTGATTGACAAAACAACAGTTAGTGCAAGGTATTGAGACTGTACTCTTTTTCCTTTTTGTTTTCCTTTCTTTTGTTTCTTTTTCCTTGCTTTTCCCACTGTTTAAGCATTTTCTGGTCACAAGTGCTTGATTCTGTTACTACAGTGATGATGGCAAGTTGCCTGAGTGCTGGTGCATGTGCTGGTAACTGCAACTGACTGGAAGGAATGCCATTTTATGTGTTATTGTTAACATAAGTCATCTGTGCTTTACCTCTTCACTCTAGCTTGTTCTTGCCAAATGAGAGGAGAAAAAAGTGAACATTCCTCTTTTGACACTGAAGCACTTAGTTTATTAGTATGTTGTGACACTGACTGTCTATTTTGATTGTTCGTCATGCTACAAACTGAAAGTCACTTGTGTATAATGAAATACTCAGTAATTTAATTAAATTCTTCCCTTTTGTACTTGGCAAGGATGGACCGATTATGATTCTTAAGTCATTAATAACGTAATTCATTTGAAAGGTAGTTAATAAAATGGAATTTGTAGTTTAGCTTTGAGAGCTTTAATATTTATGAATTCTAGTAGATAGAATGACATCCATTCAATGGCCAGACATTAGATCATACTAAATAGCATAGAATACTGCTTCCATTTGAAATATTAAGCTAAATTTAAAGAGTTCAAGTTTTCTTTTTAAAAATATAGATTGGGCAGCTTTATGCAAAAATATCAACCATCACAAAAGAAATATTTGCCATTTTATTCCTCTTACTGATAGGATTTTCCGTTGAAGTTGTATGCTGGTTGAATGTAGAGTATGAACTGCATTGCCTCTTCTGAGATCCTATCTACAATTGTGATGCTGGTTGCACAGTTTGAAGTGGTTTCTTATAGTGATGCTCATAATTAACCTTCTTTGTGTAGCACTTCCATAAAATAATATATTCCTCTTGAAATGTATTAAAGATCAGTTTGAACTATGCTTTCTTGCATTTAATTTTTATGAGGTGCTGAAATGGATACAGTCCACTGTCACTTCACACTGTGCAAGTTTTTCTTCCCCCTGTTGATCAAGTTACCAGACATGAGTCTTAACACTATAGAATATGGTAATTTGGGAAACTACCTTGTTTGATTATATATAAAAGCAAAGTATAAGGAAAAAACTTCTGCGGTCTTGAGCCGGTGTTCTTAGCTGTTGTGTCAAGTTACAATGATGACTCTGTTTTCCTTTTTCAAACAGCTCCTGTAGTTAAACTGGAGATAATTATGCATCTGTAATAGCTCCCATCAAAGCAATTGAGGGTTATATTCATAGCTGAAGGTAGTATGTCTAACGACATAAGCCTGGCGGATCTTTTGACTCATGCATTAGTGGATGCTCTGGTCTGAAACCTCCCCTATTCCACTAGGACTGAATTTCTTCATCTTTATCAAACAAACCTTTAAAGTAATTTCAAGTGATTGGAAATGAGGGTGGAAAAAACCCTACTAGTTAAGATGTATGTGTCTTTTATGGAATGTATAATATATGAAAGGAAATGGGCAAACTATATAGTACATTTATGCAGGAGAATTGAAATCTAATTTACCAGTAATGCAATTGTGTCTTCATAAACAACATCAATTTTGCATCACTAATGAGTATTCTCTGGGGGATAAATTATCCAGCTAATTTGAGAGAACTTGGTTTGGACTGAGAGATGCATTGCTTCTCTGAAGAGTGGTTCTAGGTTTTCTGAGTTTACAGATGCTGATCCTACAAAACGGATTCTGTTATTCCTGCTTTAGGTCTATGTTCTAATTAGCCTTGGATGGAAGACTTGGAGTATAATTTTCTGAAAAACTTAAAATCAACATTTGTGTGTGGTAAATGATGGAATACTCTTTAAACAGACTGCTTTAAAAGGACACTATTCTTAACAAGTCTGGCATCATTACTTTGGTGTAGTGATTAAAACAGTACTCAATTGGAATATTTTTTTTACTAGTTTAGTTAGTATAGTGATTTACTCTGGAACTTAGTTGTACCATGGTGTGGGATGACTGTTTTTTCAGATCCTTGGATAAAACATGTTACCCCGCTGTTCCTTGGTGTTGAGTACTTGGAGTTAGCACCTTATCATTTCATCAAAGTCAAGTATCAATCTGATGTATTTTAAGGATCCTAAATCACCAAAACTTTTTCTTTAAAACAGATTTATAATGCTCCAAGTTGCTTGCCACAATAAACAGAAGTACAAAATGAAAAGCACAGAGAATACAGATGGGCGTATACGTGAGTGTCTGAGGCGGAGAGATAGCTTTTATATCTAGATTTCCAACAAAATTACATTGTTTAATTTTTTGTTTATACAAATATTAAAAATCACTGTTTAATCTAAAGATGAAGTTCTAATTAAACATAAGGGTGTTGAATAGTATGATGTTTTTAAATAGCTTTGAGATGACAACAGCTCATAACTGTGACACATGACAGTGAGGAAGAAATTGCCTGTGAGGTTGAATTATTGCTGTATTGTTTTTCTCCCACTTGACACCAAGGGAATTAAACAACTCTAAATTATGTCCTGTATAAACAGAGAAAAGGAAGGCAATTTTAATACAGAAAGATGGAATTCCTGTTATTAAGTGGAAGAGATGTACACTAGGCACGAGAAAAGCAGTATTGAGGTTGCTGTACCTGACTTGTGTAATGTTGTGCTACAGGTTCCTGTCGGGAGATGCAAGATCTGGACAGGGCATTTTCTTTTGTGCTGTCAGAGAGCTGGTTAATTTGTCTGCCTTTCTTCTCTCTGGGAGGAATTTCTCATCTGGATTATTCTGCTTTTGATTTATATTAAGTCCAAATTTCATTAATTGAGGTTTTGATATTCTGCATAGCTTTACTTTTAGTTCTCACTTAAAATGTTTTCAGTGTCTGCATCAAAAATAAATTAAAAAGGATGAGATAAAGATGAACTAAACACCATGTTAAAAATATTTTTATTTTATGAATGATACAAAAATATTTTCCTGCATCTAGTGAGTTGTCTCGTGCACCTCCTGGGGTTCTTTGGAGACTCAAGTGGGTCTGGGATGTTGCTATGTACAAAATACAGCTATGTAAGCAGGAATTAAACATATTGTAATTAATTTCTCTTCATAAGGGGAGTGCAAATGGTAGCAATGAAACACTTGTTGCAGCTCCATTCTTCATGAAAAACCATTGACTACAAACAGACAGGAACAACCATTTTTTTCATTCAAGTGAGACTGTAGTGATGTAGCACTCTGCTTTAAAGGGCAGAGAAGTATTTCAGGGGGGACGAGACTGACAGACATGGGATGGACACCCTACCCAATACATAATCAATTGAAACAGCTTTTTAAGAAAATGCTTCAGGCAAAGGATACAGGTAATCAATATAATTCCAGTTATTCCTATGAGGTAGGCTGAATTGCTTTCATATGTTTAGAGAGAGAAAGAGATTGTTCTCTATCCTGTGCGTGATATCGCTATCATGTTATAAGCACACATAATTATATGCACATTCCAATGCTTACATGATAGGATTCTTGCTTTCCATGCACTTTAATTCATGCACATTTCCTAGACATTAGATACACTGGTATCTATAGGTAGTCCTCAGTATGTATGTGACTAAAGTTATCCTCAGCACAGTAGAACAAACATGTCAAATAATATTTTGACAGAGCCCTTACTGAAACAAAGTGTTTTAATCAACTGTGCTTAGCATGGCAAAGCTTAAAAAAATATTTCACTACAGATACAAGACTGTTTTTAAAAAAGGATGAGTTTTATTTTTCTTTTCTGTTCTTGGAACTCCACATTTTTTTTCTCCAGGGGGAAAAACATTTGCAGGAGAAAGGTTGGAAGAGATGCTTCTTGTGTGCTCCCCGTGCAACTGATGTCATCCTAAACGATGAGTTTATTGTGCCATTCAGCAGTGTATCAGTTTTTCCTTTAGGTGCTGTGTATCAGTATGAAATTGTAGCAGTTCCCATTGAGATTGCTAGCAATTGAGAAGGCTCAGCCTTTTAATGAAAATAGCCCTCCATCACATGGAGAGGAAATACATGTGTGACAGTAACATATGTAAGCATAGTATTTTTACCCCTAGATGTATACATTGGATAAGCTTAGGCTTTGAAATGCAGCAAGGTACAAAAAAGGAAGGTGCTTATTTTATTCTTTTTTCCAAATGTTTTGTCATTCTGTACGTTAGAGTAAAGCTCTGCTTAGTGATTAGCTCTGCTCTTGAGACTGCAGGTAATGTCTATTCAGTATTTTCATTTCTGCCTTAACTGTGCATCCTTCCCCCTGCTCAGTCCCTTTACTGGCAAAATTCATCTATCCGTACTACTTCCCTGTATATCCTTTTTCCGCTTTTATTTGTAGGAGAAAAAGGAGGTTTTGGTAAAATGTCTTAGACTTGTTCAGATGCTGTGTTATCTTTGGTGAAATCACACTAAAATAGAAGAAACAATACAAATGTGTCTTCAACTCTAGTAGTAGAGAGAGAGGCACTTTCTACTGCCTTTGGTAGTTCAGAAAAAGCACACACAATTAATTGTGGGGACCGTAAATATAAAATGGTGTATCCACACTTGAAATGCCATGCATTTCAAAATGGCACACATGAAATTCCATGCGTTTAGGAATGGGAAGAGTTCTTTGAAGTATGAGCCATACTGCAGATTTTTGGATATTGTTACAGAATGGACACCTTCCTGAGTCTTACGGTAGATTCCACTCGCAATGTAAAGACATGATTATACTCTTTGAACAGAAACATTCAAAGGAAGCCCAGCCTGGGGATGGGAAGATACAGGCTGGGAACGAAAGTACTGTTATGAAATTACTGTGAGCTTAAACCACATGATTGTAATGTTTCCTTCTGCTTATAAAAATCACTGGAGCCAGTTCTTCAAGTAATGTCGAGGGATCAGTTTAGCTTCTTGGAAATTAAATTTTATGACTACTGTATTTTAATTATACCTTAGTCAGAAACAATGTATTTTGGAACTGTTTACTTAAGCTGGTTCAACTTTTCCCCAGTAAACTATACGCATACCAGGGTCACTTTTGTGTAGCAAAATCATGTTGATGTTGTGTCATGAAAATGCACCCTCTGAAGTGCCTTGCAGATTTGCTGCTTACCTTAGCACTTGGAGGATTTAGGAGCAGGTCCTGTGGAGTCTTGGGCTCCAGCTTTCTAAGGTGGAAATCTTGTTTGAAAATAAGACAATTTTTAGATTGCAGTCAATGAGTCTGCGAAAAACCAGAATATTGATTACACTTTTAAAATAGTTTTTTCCAGCCTAAAATTTTAGGAAAACGCTAATGCAAAATGAATGCACATATTTTTGTAGTAATTATTGAAATAGTATAAACTATTGCCTTGTAACTTTATTGTATGTTTACTGACAGGTGTAGAGTAATTTGTTAATATTTTTGTTACATTTTCCCAGTATCAGTTCTTACTATTTTTAATATTTCATTTTGTGTGTATGGGATTTCTGTTCAGAACAATTGAATTAAGTGTCTGAATATTTGCTAGGAAAGAGTTTGCATTTAGCCACAGTGACTTTAACAATCTACTTTGTGTTTATGATACTATTCATGCATCTGTTTTCTTATGTTTTTAAATCTCTGACCTCGATTCCTTGAATATTTAAGTGTATCTCCATAGAGTTCTTTTATTTGATTCACACTGCTGCTACCCTGGCTTGGAAGCCAGAGAGCCAGAGATAAATTTGCAGGTGTGTTTGGCGATCAGCCCTGCAAGTTTTCTCAGCTCCTGTATCTGCTTAGTTGAAGTTAGCTGTGTGGCAGTGGGAACATCTTGTACAAAGCAGAACAGCTTACATACGCAGTTGCCAGTAATATTTCAATTACTTCGACTGAAAGTGGGCTTGCAGGGCTTTGCATTTGATTTACAGTGAACTTCATTTGGATGAGTTCTTTAATTGGAATTAATGGGTTTTGGCCTTGGGTTTCTTCTGTCAGGAAATTGATTATGTGGTTTCTACTTATATTTTTGGGTGGGTTTTTTTAGGAGGATCTGTTTCTCACAGCTTGAAGAAGAATTTTAATATCTTATTGATATCCTCATGTAGCTCTGTTCTTCAAAATAGAGATATGTACTTCAGAAATAAGACTTCTCATAATGTTGCCTAATTGATTATTTCAGAGTTAAAGTTCAATGTTAAAACATTTGTAACTTTGTCATGTTACATCCTCACTTAAATTACCGGGGCAGGACTGGGCCATTTTCAATTGTTATAAATGTCAGTTGCTTTTACTGTTGCATTCACAAAGATGACTGGTTCCTTTGTGCTGCATTTAGGCAAGCTTGGCTGCCTATGTCTGTTGATGGGGAGGGTGTTGGTTTTTCTCTTGTTCTTTTCTTCTGACTTTAGTATAGCTTGGTGGAAGTCTTCTGAATCATTGTTGTCATTGTGATATGATTTCTGTGGAAATTTAAAGGAACATATGAAGCAAATACAACTGAATTAATATCAATAACTTTAAATAATTAGATACTGTGAGGGTTTGAGGCTAACTTGTAGCTCATTAAAATCTGTGAGGATTTTTTCATTGGTCTGATTGGCCTTTAAAACAAATTCCTAATGTTGTAAAGCACTTTTACTTGAAATAGCTGAAGACCAGAATTCTTTGGTCTGATCAAATGAAAACATGCAAGTAATATGCTAGTGTTTTGTGTTTTGCAAACGTATATATAATAAAAAGCATGTTTGCAGATGGCCATCTTCAGTTTGGCACTAGCTCACTACTAATTAAGGTAAATTCTAGACACAGAAAATACGAAGTAAATCCAGGCATGTTACTCTGAGGCACGATGTATTCAACCTTCAAATGACTATCATTTTATGAGTGTATTCTGTTTTGGACAAGCATCATTTGTGGTGGATTCAGTCCTAAAACGTGTGCAGGACTGATGTTGTCTGCTTTTGTTTTTAATAAATAAATAATTTTTAAAAATGTCTTTATTTAACAGTACGTTTTCAAAGAGTACACTTTATGTTATATCATAGTGAAGAAAAGCAAATACTGTGTGGAGGAGAAGGGTGATAAGAGCTCTTGGGCTAACTGCCATAAAAGATCTGATGCATGTAGTTACTGGCTGCAGATAGCTACTAGGTCAAAATGCAGATAATTTTGAATGCTACAGTATTCTTCTGTCCCCACCATATGGAGTATTCCTCTACAGCAAGGGATTTGTGTGCTAGAACCCAGAGCTTTTAAAATATTTCTGAGCTGCTCTGTGACTTTTACCCAGCCATGTAGGGCTAGAACATAAATACAGGTATCTCTTCTAATTATTGTAATTTTAGATGGTGTTTTGGAAATATTTATGTGCTGTAAATGAGATTTTTCAGAAGCAAATCAGCATTACTCTAACTTTGATCCCAGAGGAGAAGGAGGGGGTAGTTATCAACAGGAGAAGAGACAGGCTAATGCTGAACACTTCAGATTTAAAAAAAAAACAACTTGGTTGAAATTCCCTTCTTGACAGAGTGACTGTGTTTTGATGAGAAATTGTAATGGATGCAAGCAAGTTCATCTGCCTTGCCATTGCCTTTTAGCTTGATCTGAGTTATCTGAGGCATAGTTTTTCCAGTTCTGGACTTCTCCTGCCCAGTCTCCTAGTTATGCTGAACCATATATTGCCTTTATGAGATGAAGAACTTTTTCCTGTGAGTTTGCAACATAAGCAAGTTTTCAATTTGATGTAAAGAGGTAAGAAACTGGTAAAGGCATGATTGGGCTAACCCAGTTTAAAGGATTCATACCCAATGAGACTTCCAGATAAAAGGTCAGAGATAATGTATGCATTTAAGCAAGACCTGCACACACAAACACATATCAACTCTTTCTTTTATGAACCCCTTATTAGTTGTGCAAGCACAACCCCTTGATAGAACTTGCATATTGGTCCATTTTAAAATAGACTAAATCTGGAGTTTGCCTTTTTAAAGTCCTGATAGTCAAAGAATAAAAAAGTTTTCATAAAACCTTTTCATTTTTTTTTTAAATTAGCTCCTGTGACTTATTTTGGATTAAATAGTTCTCTTCAGCATGTATACTTCATAAGGATTTTTAAATACTGAAAAAATCTAGTTCACTTCACTACTAAACGCTAAATTCACCTGACAGCATACTGGTTTTAAAGGCAAGTTGTTATTCCAGTGCACAGAAATAAGTGAATAATGTTGTGTCATTCCTTTACTTACACTGTTTATTGGGCGTGAATCTTACATCCTCAGGGCTTTCATTTTATCAGACGTCTTTTAGTGAATTTCCTACTCAAAGGATATTATTTCTGAAGTCACTGCTATTCTTCCTTCCAGATAAATTCCATTATGTGTTGCCAATAACAATGCCTTGTCATTTTGTTGGAAGTGAAATTAAGTAATGCGTGTCTGAGTTGCTGGAAGATAGATGATGCAGTAAAAGTATTTCAACTAACCTTAAAAGAATACATTCACTTAATGGCTAAAAATAGGATGCATCTTTTTAATGCTTAGTTTTTTACAAATGAATGTTAGAATGCCAGTAGTAGCCCAGTGGATGAAGCCATTTCTGTTGGGGGTAGGTTCTGCTGATGCAGTGTAACTTTTGCAAGCAATATGATTGCATTAATTCTTCTCTGCAACTCGCTGAGATGAAAGTAGGGTAAGACATTTGGATCTTGGAGTACTCAACATAGATGTGTTCACCTCTTTGTCCCTTATTTTAATCCAAGTCAGTCTGTTGTGAATAAAACTAGTAGCTTTCCTGGATGTTCATACTGAAATTCCATTTTTTTGTATTAAAAAATCAGTATGAAGGAGGTAGACATTCACTTAGCATCTTCATCAAAAACTTAGCAAGTGAACAAACTTGTTACTGCTAAGGACTCGTGTTACAGAGGGGCTGTCTAGAGAGTTCTTTCCACAGTAGAATATTTGAATGCAAGGGTAATCAAAATATGTTCAAAAATCAAATCACAATTAGTAAGTACCCCAGTTACTATGCACTATATCCCTGAAATCTAATTAATTGCTTTTATTTCTTGTTTTTCAGATTGTTTGAAGGACGGTCACCAAGGAAGCCTGAGAAACTTAAGACACTTTTCTGCTATTTTAGGAGAGTCACAGAAAAAAGTATATACTCTTTTTTTTGAGCTTCAAAGCAGATACATGAAAAATTTAATCCCGTTAAATTTAGAAGTGGTTATGCAGCGTTGTGGTTGAAGTGTGTAACAAAAGCCAGCTTGCTAAGTACGCCGGTGTTCATATTAATGTCACTTCTTCTTATATAGATAATGCAATTAAATTTTTTGCACAGGGCTTATTCTGTGTTTGTTTTTTTTCTGAGCTATATATGTTGGGGGATGCGCAAAATATGTACATATATTTTCACTCCCTTCATATATATATAGATATAGATAGATATAAAGTGTGTATATACATGTGTATATGTAAGTATACATGTAGGTATGCAGCTACTTGCTGCACTGCATCAGAGTGAGAATGTAGAGGGAACTTAGCACCATGTGTAGTCATTAAAATGACAGGCTTAAAGATTCTGAATCAAGCTTCAGATTTCCAGCAGTATGCACATTCAGTCCTTTGACTGTAGCATTTGTGGTTCTGAGGGTTTTTCCCCTACTTGTGTTGATATTTGAGGTTTTTCCCTACTATTGTTCCAAAGCAAATCTGTTGTGAAGTTTGCCCAGTTCAAATAAAACAAGTGATAGTAAGACTTGAGATATTTCCAATTCTTTTAAAAGTTAGATTTTTTTCCTAGTGCGCATAATCAGATCTTCTGTTGCCACTGTGAATTTGAATGTCTGCATAAGCTTTCAAAAATACATTTATTTTTGTGAAAACTGTATCAGAGTTTATCTATTGTATTTTGGGAGGGAGAAAAAGATTTTATTGCAGTAGCATACATCACATCTGCAGCAATATCCTTATTATAGTAATCTTTTACAAATAACTTTTTCTTTACAGTTCTTTACACAACTGGCTTCATATTCTCTCAGAAGGGTTTGTTTTAAAAGAAAAACAGCTCTAAGCTATTAAATATAAAAATCCCTTTACTTGGTTCAGTCCATCTTCAGTTCATCATTTGAATTCACCACAAATTATATGCAGCTACATCCTGTTTTGGTTATCAAACTTTCAGCAATGTCAGTAGAACCAAATCTCTAAGGTAAAAAGTCAATTGTGATCTGTATGTGGGATTGAGAAGAGATATAGTGTACCAGCTTTTTTCATACTTCAGTAATAATGTTTTCTTGCAAACCAAATCCTAAACTTATGCAGCTGTCCCTGATACCCTGTGCATATAAAATCTGTTGGGAACATGCTCTGTGAAACTACTATATTAGATTTCTTAACGTTGTAACCTTAAATAATATATAATGGGATACTTGAGTGTTCTTTTCTTGAACTAAAAAAATCCTATCATGCCTTTAAAAGACCCCATTTCTTGTTTTATTTTTCATCCAATGAATTAGTAAGACTGAAGTAACTTATCGCTATAAATTACTGTAATAACTTCACAGCTCTTTTTATTGTAAATGGTAATTGAATTTCTTGTAAAAGAACACAGTGGAGACTGTATCAGCTGAAGACTTTGTGCTCAAAAGGTGAATGCTTTCTTTGTAAAATATCACCACTGATACCAGAGTTCCCTTCTGGAAAAGTACTTAATTACTGAAAGCTGTACACTTTTTTTGAAGAGCAAGCAACCCTTTTTTCCCCCTAGACCCATATAATTTTTGAGAAAAAGCATAAGATTATTTAAGGCTTTTGGAAGGATATGTTTGTGCTTTACATAGTTTAGAATGTCTTTCATAAGCCGATGCAGAAGACTTGCTGGAGCAAAGAAATGAGTCCCAAATGGAGTTTTTATTAGGATGACATCACCTAAGGAAAGGTTGAACTTTTTTGAGTAAAATGAGAGAAGATGATAATTCATCTTTTTCTCCTGAGGGCAGGAGTCTTTTCTCAGTTGAAATACAGTGAATTTCACTAGCATCCTGGCAGAGCTGAAAACTGCTTGATTTGTAATCCACTAACACTACATCTTTATTGACATAGTAGGACTTCCTCAGAAATATGAACTGCTGAGTACCCTGTGCATTTCATGTTGATTCTGAGCAGTAGTCACCTCTAAAGGTTCACAGTTCCTTTTTTTTCTAAGTGGCAGAGCATTTTACTTTACTTTGTCTATCAAATCTTTCTAGTAGAGTTCACAGTTCAAGTGAAAATCACTTCAGAAATAGTTTTTCCTTGATCTGGAAAAAGAAAAATACTCAAACACAAAATGGAGAAAGGATGGGAATATTTTGGTCTTTGTGTTACTTGAGCATGGGCTGTCAGGGAGAGATTCAAAGCTGCTCTTGAGGAAATTAAGCTCTTGTGTTTCTGCCAAGAATGATGTTTGTTGTAATTTTAAAAGCTTACTACTTAAAACAATGTAAGGAATAAAGCTCCACTTAATACATTTTCCTCTGGGGTTGGTTTGCCTGTAGAACCTACGGGATTGGTGACGTTTACAAGGCAGTGTCTCCAGGAGTTTCCAGACTGGGAAAGGTAAGTCAAGCATCCTGTTAACGTAAGAAATTTCTGTAATTAGTGATAACTGAATCCCAGTTATATGGAATCCCATATATGGAATACTTCAGGCCTGCAAGTATTACAGGAAAAAAAGTTTAGTGTGGGTTGTTATGGAGAGAAGTACAGAGAGAACTGGGTGAACTGCCACTAGTAGGTTTTCCAGTATGTCTATTTGCCTGTGAAGCCAGCAAGTCTAAAGTGAATTTTTAAAACAGCAGCACATCATTGGTGCTGTTGCTTGAGTAGTGCGGGGAAAAAAAAAGAGATTATTTGATTTTGGTACTGACAGGAAATGCAGTGATGTATGGGTGATAACCAGCATGAAAACACAAGTGTTGCAGCTTTCTTGCTGGTTAGCAAGTTAATGTGGGACAAACTTGTGTGAAAAATATAGAACTTCCATTTCAAATTCGAGGTTTTGTCGCGAAAGACGTGGAGAAATTGAACAGTTGACTTTGTTAAACCTTTACAAATTAATTCTGAAAGGCAAATGCGTTTTCTTTAATCCATCAAGGTGGGGTCTTTTTAAACCGCCTTATTTTTAGTGTGTAAAAAGTTTGGGTTTGCATGCATTTTCTTTTAAAATGGATGTCTTTGTCTGGAGATTCTGTAATCATCCTTTCTGCACAATATTTTCCTCAATGATAGATCTCAGAAAAAACTGTCTAGATTGCATGTCACTTATGAAGGCACCATTGAAAGCAATGGACAAGGTATGCTACAGGTAAGCGCATATAACAGTAAATGTGCCTTTATGTCATGTTTTTGTCATGCTTTTACAGTCTGCCGGCTTAACAAAGTTGTTTGTTTATCTTCAATTGACTTAAATGACAAGATGTCAGGCAGTGTTAAAGAAACATCAACATTCATTCTATGGGCAGTCTTAGTACTGCCAATATTCCCCAGCTCAGCTAGGTTTGCACATGAATCTGGTACGGAAAGAGCTGACAGAAAATCACAAGCCCTGGACAGCTTCAGGTCTTTTGGTTCACACCGGGATCAAAGATTGACAAGATTAAAGTTTCAGACTATGATCTTGATGAGTTGTCAAGGGTTTCAGCTTATTTTTAAAAAATTATTCTTGTGCCCCAGACAGTGGCCAGGTCAGTGGTTCAGGAGACTCTGTTGCTGCTGCCAGCACCACTGTTCAGTCTGGGAGCCAGTCAGCAAAAGAAATTCATAAGGAGGATGTCCTGTCCATATCTATAGCAAGGAACACATTTGAGTTTTCAAATTAGTTGTTTGTTTTTTGCTTTTCTTTTTGAAAAAAAAATAAAAATAAAAAAATTGCAACTTCAGCCAGGAGCAAGTGCTGCAAAGGAAGAGGAGGAGGGAGAATAAGAGGACTTTTTTTCTTTAGAGCTTTTTGCTCAAACTTTAAAATGTCTCAGGACTTTATGAAACATGAGCACTCAAATGTGTATTGAAATTATTCAGAACTCAGCAACTGCTCAAAAATAACCATTTTTCTGCCGTATCTCTATTCAACTATAGTAGAACCTCAGAGGTGAGATAAGGTTAAATTATGCCTTTTTGCATACTGCTTCTGTTGCACTCTGTGAGCAGGGTTGTTGGCTGGGATGAGCAGAGCAGGTTTCGTGACAATGGTAGTTTCTGCTGACAGGCTGATGATCATCAGACAAAGGCAAGGTGATGAGTCAGGTCACTGAAGTCAATCCTAGACATCTGGTCAGCAAGTAGACATCATCAGAGGCATGGGCCCATGTATGATGTGCCTCAGGCAAGGTCCAGGACAAGGGTTTGTGTTTGTAAAGGGGGCGTGTGCTGGGGATGAGGATGGGGATGGGGGGGCCAAGGTGAGACACTTGAGGCCGGGAAGCACTGAACGTTTGGGTGGTTTTCATGTTGCCCTTTTTTGTCATGGCCAAGTTCAGCAAATCTTAAACTGAAGTATGTTGGTATTTCCAGGACAGACTTCGGGATCACTAGCTGGTGTAGGAGCTAGCTCTCTGTGTGCTTTACACTTGACTCTGACTCCTGAATCAGTTTATAATCTACACACAAGTTCATGTCTCTCCAGCAACTTTTGTTCCACTCCTGTAAATGTGGTCTCATCAGCTATCTAAATAAAAATCACTAAGAAGCTAACAGCATTTGAAAGATGAAGTGACTTTTTAAAATCATAAATTTATAATGGACAGTTAATTTGGATAAATAGTAATCACTGTATTGAATAAACAAAATCCTTTTAAAACTGTTATCTGTATAAAAATGTAGCTTGCAAAATATGTATTATTGCAGCAAAAAATAAAAGTCCAGGGCTTCTTTGTTTCAAGCAGAAACTAATGACCAAAGTTAATTGCCTTGTTCAAGTGCATTTCAAGGAGAATTCATAAGAGATTCTTTAGGTATAGAACTGGTGCAGGGACAATGCTAATCTAAAAATGCTTCAGTATGGACAACTGGTGCAGAATGCTTATTAACAGACAACTTAGTAATTCTTCAGTGCCCACAAAATGCAAAAATAATACTGTAATTTGCTGTTTTCATCTTTCACATTTACTGAAATATGTTTTATTCTTAAATATATTCTCTTCAGAGAAAACTTGCAAAACTTTATTTTGCTCTGTAATATCTCATCTGAAGTTTTCTGAGAAGTAGAAAGGAAGAAAGAAAAGGTTATGCTGTTAATCAGGCCCTGTCCTACTGCTTGCATTTTGAAGTGATAGCAACAGATTTCAACAGAAATATTGAAATTTATGCAGGACTTTATTTATCTTGGTAAATGAAAGGATTTTTATGCTGTTTACTTATCTCATAATCCTCCTGAACATGTTTTTTTAGGTTGACTTTGCGAACCGTTTTGTTGGAGGTGGTGTGACGGGGGCAGGACTAGTACAAGAAGAAATACGGTTTTTAATCAATCCAGAACTGATTGTGTCGAGGCTCATCACTGAAGTCCTGGATCATAATGAATGTCTTATCATCACAGGTTAGTCTTTGCAGGAAATATTTCACATCTTATTCTGGTTTTATATATAGAAAATATATTTCAAGTTGCAGTTCAGTATGTTTAAATACTGTAAGGATAAAAAAAAGAAAAAGGAGAAAAAAAAGTCAATACTCATTTGACATAGAGCTTTCTTCTCCACCTCACCTCTTAAGACCAGACGGCTGCTGTTTCAATAGATGTTTTGTGAAGGAAACAAAAAAGTGACAGCAAGCAGACAGAACTTTTTAAATCCTTTATAAATGTGTTTGGGGACTCAGTGTCTCGAGGCCTAGCTAAAGAATACTTTTGGGCAATATAGGTAAAAGCTACAATTACCAGCTATTAGCTGGTCTCAGCTTTTAGCAGGTAATTTTTCTGTTACGTTAAAGCAGGTGGGGTTTTTTGTTCCTGCCTGCAATTTGTAACATGTGATGTGATCAGTGGGATTGAAAACTCTGAAAAGAGGATCTGTCTTCTGGTTATGAAAAAGGGGAGGAAGTGAAAAAGCAGAAAACGGGCATCCATTAAAAAGGGTAGAAAGTCAGGAAATGTCTCTGAAGGATTTTGGTCGAGCATGTGTTTGTGTTATTTGTAAGTTAGTTATGGGTTCATAATTACAAGATCAAAAACTAAATGCTCCTCCAGTATGTTGTTGAGGGGCTGTCTATGGAGATACACTGTCTGTCCAATGCTTTGCTGAAAGTGTTTTTCCTTTTGTTTCCACCTCTGTCATGGAACTTGAAATGTTTTATTACCCATTGCATCAAAACAGTTAGCACCAAAACACCAAATGTCACTATTGAGAGCTGGAGAGGCCCAGGTCATGCTGTGTGTGTCACAGTTCTATACACGGGAACACAGTGAGCATTTTTCATGGCTGAAAGATAAAATGATGCTATAATATTTCTGTGTTTGCTGTAAGGAACAGCTATAAAGAAAAAATACTTGATCAGAGAGAGGGCAAATATTGTAATAGATTATGTTTATATTTTTCAGTCTGCTATAGTAAAAATGTTGATTACCTGAGTTGCCTCAACAGTCAGGAATTTGTACAGGTACTAGAATACATTTCTTGGAAAAATCCTTCCAAAGCACTTCTTTCTCTCACATGCAGGCACAGGAGAAATTTGAGCTTAGATCTTGCAAATCTTTCTCTGTCCTGAGCTATTGATTGTACTGGGCAGTTTTGTTTTCAGTCTTGTACTTGTAATCTTTTTAAGACAGTGTTTTATTTTCTTTTTCCACCCTGCCAAAATTAATGCCTTTTCTGTGAAAACTTTTTGATCAACTAGCTTTTGTGATTAAATTAAAAAAATGAGTCTGAAAATTCTTGGCCATTCCCGATTTCTGTTGTGTATTTTGGATATGATACTAGAACAAGATGAGCATTGAAGTACTGTCTTCCAGGTGAGGCTCTTCTGGGGAGGGTAAAAACAGAGCACAGCTATCAGTCTGTGTAATAACTGATTGGGGGGAAAATGCTAAATGAAAGTTTTGAAAGGCTGTCTTTCATTCCACCACCCCCCCCCCAGTAGTGATTTTAGATGAACCAAATAGAGGTGAGGATGTTTTTTCACTGCAGCAATATTCTTTTAGTTTTCTTGAGTACTTTATAATGTTTTGCAATTAGTTTTTGTGATACGGTGTTCTCCGCTAATGGAAATGTCCATTACATCATTTTCATTTCATCCCTGGAACTCTTCCACCTCGGTTCTTAGCCAAGTCTCCATGGCGTGTCACACTCCTCTTGATAAACTACATTCGTTGTGATGCATCTTGACTCAGTGGCCTAATGGGTATAACTGTGTAGCTTAAAATTGCAGAAGAGTCTGAGAAATTGCAGAGAAATTAAATTTGTTGTGATTGCACAGTATCTGGTTTTTAGATCACTGCTGTAATGAGTATGGAACTGGCCATACGAACAGTGAAGTCCTTCAGCACAGACATCTACCTACAGAAATGTCAGCAGAGGTGCCAGAGATTCCCACAGCTGCATTTCTGGTAGAGCTGTGAATAAGTGTCTGGTTTTCATTCAGGTTTTTTTTCTTTCTGGGTTGTTTTGGTTGTTTTCCTATTTGAGTTCACACATACACTCGGGCGATGTTAGGAGCAAATGAAGCTATGTTCTGTGTTTGCCTTAAATCTACAGGCTGAACAACAGCCAGTCCGGACCGCATCTTAGCGATGCGTTTTCAGAGATTTCCAAGCACATTACCCGTGCAGAAAATGAGATCAGATAATTGGTTCACCTGAAAATAGAGAGGAAAACCTGCTTTTCAGCTGGATTTAGCAGGCTGATCGTGCCACCATCTGGAGAGCCAGAAGACTAATGGTGGTGCAAGATAAGGATCAGAAGAACTGATTGAATGGGGGAGGAGGACCTTCCCCTCACTTTTGGCAGTAAATGTGCATTTATATTGGTCACTACAAAACTATACTCTTGTGCTTTTCACATGGACTCCTTTTTCACTGCTAATGGTACAGCCTCTTCAGAGGTGCGGTTTCTAGCTTGTAAGAAATACTAGGGGGACAGTATGGTGGGGTTTTCCCCAATCCCTGGAAACTTTATAATGCCATACAGATCATATGCAAAAGAAAAGCTAGACTAGGGAGTGTGAGAAACGTATATTTTTAGTAATAATTGCAACTCTCCAAATGGATGAGGTCCCATAAGCACTGACACTTGGGAATTTCACTGTTTGTCTGATGCTGTAACTATTACAAGTTTCACGAATAATATATTTTTGAATGATACTTTTATATACTTCCTTTAGACCTGAGGCCTTTTGTGGTTTTGTAGCTTGTTTTTAAAGTTCTGATGGAACTGGGCTGTTATGCTGTATTTGTGGCTTGGCTTTTTTTACCCATTTATTTTTTTTACAGGAAGAAAAAAAAGATTAAGCAGAAACATTAGCATATCCAAATTATCCCATACTACTTCTGTTCTCCCAGCAACAGCAGTTTGTATCCCAGTAGTTCACAGGCAAAAGTGCTGCCAGTTGAATAACCATTTTTGCCTGACAAATTTCCAGAGCTTCACTTACGAAAACCCATTGATTTTCATTAACTTTGGGTTTCTGGGACGTAAATTTAAAGTTCATGTGATTTCTTTGATTTTCTCTGTTATTGATTGGGTTGTTTTGGTTTTTTTTAATATATGTGTATTTGCTTGTTTGTCTGTTTCCTGGTGCTTTCGTCCTCAGACACTGGACTTCTATAAAAATTAATGAAAACAGTGAACCTTGAAAAAGTTAGCTCAATACTTCAACTGTCATTTAACTATGCTGTTACAATATCTTGATAACCTAGTCTTTTCTTTCCACCTGCTAGACACCAAAGGAAATTCTTCCTTTTCAAAGTTGGAAGTTTTGCTAGGTTGTCCCCTAAAGAGAGCTCTCAGAAAAGCCACACACTTCCCTTGTCTGTCTTTTCTTACTCTTTGCTCAGACACTTTTTTCAAGCACACCAGTAAAGCTGAATTTTACCTATGTCAGGAGAAGTCTTACTGAAGGTTGATAGCTTACAGTTCAATTAGAAGGCTGACTTCTGAATAGTTAAGCTGCTCACAATTGTCCTTTGTAGGAGGACACGGATGTGTGTGACTGACTATATAAGTATGTTTTTGCCATCACAATTTTGGGGACTTTTGATTTTGTAACAGGAAGTGAATTCTTGGTGGGGAATCTTTCGCCCTCCCCCTCATTTTGCAGAGCAACTTTTTAAAGTAGCCTTGTGGAATTTGTATGGTTAGTCATCTAGACAAATCTAAATAAATAATGAGTGGGTAATAGGGCAGATGGAATAGGTTGCCCTGGGAGGTGGTGGAGTCACCGTCCCTGGAGGTGTTCAAGAGGCGTCTGGATGTGGCGCTGGGTGATGTGGTTTAGTGGTGATATAGGTGGGCGGTTGAACTGGATGATCTTGAAGGTCTCTTCCAACCTCAATGATTCTCTGACCTAAAGAAGTGCTGATAAGTCTTTCCAGTTAAAATGAATTTAGGTAAATGGGAAAAGTCTTGAAGTATATACATCATTTTAAACAGTTCTTAACAGCCTGTATTTCCTATGCTCGAGACTACTGGAAGCAAGCATTCAAATTCCCTTTGAGGGGATGGGGTCTTTGAGTCACATGAGGTTAAAAGTGAATAGTTTTATGTTTCTGATTGTTCAACTTTTATTTTTATTTAGAGATTGAAAAACTTTGATATTAAATGTGTTCTCTGTATTCTCAGAGTACCACTGATCTATGCAATAGCTAGGCATTACTCTTGTCTTAGTAATCAGGTGTTCTGTGCTGTCAGCTTACATGTCTTTCTAGAACCTATTTTTCTGTTATATTTGTAGGCATAGCTGGTGTCACTGTTTGTAATTAAGGGGTTGCTTAACAGTTTTCCTTTTATACTCTTACTGTTCATGACTTGTGCCAAACTCTACCTGTATGAGCTGAAATTTTTCAAACAAGGTATTCTTTTCTGTCCCCACTTTTGAAATTCAGCTGTTGCGAGCTCAAAATGGGAAAAGTTATTTTGCTGTGGCGTTACTTTTGGAGTATGTCTTTGAAGCATTTGTGCATTTCCAGGTTTTGAAGCAAGGTCCTGAAGCTCTATAAAATGAGGTGAAATGCAGCCTTCTAGAAAGGTTACAATCCTTACTCTCGGTTAAAATGCTCTCCTTCTTGGTCTTGGGATAAACCTTTGAAAAAGTGTTAGCATAGCACAGCATAATAGCTAAAGTTACTGGATATCTTAATGAGCTACTTTCTTAAAGCCCTTAATGCTTACCAGATTCCCTGCTGGATTTTTCCACAGAGCAGCCAAATATGTTCCAGACCATGGTTTTGTGGGTCCTCGGGCTTCTACAGAAGTAGCTTCTTGGTACTGACTACTGCAGCTGAGAGCAGTGGCCTTTCAGTCCATTCAGTGCCATTAATTGCTGTGATAACTGAGATTTCGTGTCAGGAACCATAGCACAGAAATCACGCTGAACAAATGTAAAACAAAACAATAACAAGGGAAAGAGATGTATTGGGCAATGAGACGAGGAAGCTTAACAGCCCTGCCTGTTTTTACGTAGGGTTGCCCTCAAGAGACTGCAGGGCAACACTGGAATGTTGGAAATCTGCTTGGTTTCTGAACATCACAGTTTTCTTTGACTTTTTGGAATTGAATTTTGTTAAAGAAATAAAACTTGTTAGAGAAATAAAATGTATAAATATACCCTTGAGGTCCCTTCCAACCTGGTACTCTATGATTCTGTGTAGCTCACCACATACGCTTTTGAATGTCTTTATATTTTTCTTCTTGTGTTTCCTAAACTGTCAGCCTGGATATTTGCTGAATTGTGAGGAAGTAGGGCTGGCACATCTTCAGTAGTGGAGTTGACTGTTTCATCATGTTTACAGATAGTAGCCTCTGTGGACAAAAAGCTCCTACTGGTTACAAGACGAACTTGTATTCTTGGTGCAGATACAGATCTCTATTTTCCATTGCTTCTGAGAGCTGCGTGTTCATTCAGGGAAGCAGTGACTCCCATGATATGAAAGATTTGCCAAGTGAAAAAATGTGTACATATTTTGTAATATGGAAAATACTTTGTTTCAGGTACTGAGCAGTATAGTGAATACACAGGCTATGCAGAAACTTACCGGTGGGCAAGAAGCCACGAAGATAAGACTCCAAGGTAAAGTTCCATGTAAATATTTCAAGTGAAGGAATAAATAAATGTTACAAATTTGAAAACTTGTTGCTTTATTTCCTAGTATTTGCCTTAGTAGAGAATTTGACTGTTTGATCCCACTCTCTTCAGTAGATCCAACAAGCTAAGAAAGCTATTCATATTAATAATGAGATATTAATGCTAATAAATGGTACCTGCCAATATGTCAGTCCTTAAACCAAGATCTTTTATGGTTATATGTACTTAATCCAAATTTTTGTTAAGATACTGACTGAACTGCGGTTTGTAATGTCGCGAGAAGTTTTACAGTGATACCTCAGGTGCCACAGTGCAGCTGATGCATGGCAAAATAAGGTTTAATATTGTGAATCTGGGTAGAAAGCTCTGAGCTTTTGAATGTATTTCTCCAACAATGTTATCATAGCGTATACACAAAATCATTCATTTCTTATAGAAACATACACAATGTACTCTCATTTAAATGTTAGAGGCTTGAAGACAGAGAGCCAAAGTGCTTTTCTTTGACCTTGCAGTGTTCTTACGTACTTAATACACAGTACTATGTAGTTGCATTTGTTTCACGTTTGTGCCCACAGTCTAGCCAGAGTATTTATAAATTTGTAGAGAGACCTGTCTCCTTTCTGGTTCTGCTTTCATTCCTGACTCACAAAGGAAGTGCTCCATTGCCTGTTTCAGCTCACCTTTCTGGTTTCTTCTAACAGGGAAGCTCTGCAGGGAATTGCTCATTTTGAATCATGGTTATATGGCCAATAGTAGACAACTAATGTCATCTACTTTTCTCCTCTCTCCAATTTTAGGGATGAGTGGCAGCGACGCTACACTGAAATTGTTGCTATAGATGCATTTCACTTCAGACGTTTCCTTGATCAGTTTGGTCCAGAGAAAATTAGAAGAGAACTCAACAAGGCCAGTAACTTGTTACAATCACCTGCAGTCTAATGTTTATAGTATCTTTTAAAATATTTTTGTATTATCATCTTCAGCTAAGGAAGTTCTTGCTTAGCTGTCTCTTATGAAAGGTGTACTTCAGGGTTTTGCCATCCAGTATTAAAGCAGAAGCTTGTCAAATAGAATGACTCTTATCCTTTTATGTGCTATTCAAAGGTGTACTTCATTTAACTTTCAAAAACATAAATGAAATTGGTATATACATCATGTTAACTCTTCCCTGTCCTGATTCTAAATTATGATTTTAAGTTTCTATGGTTACATCTGATGACTCCTACTCAACCTTGCAGTCAGGTGTAGAAGGGGATGCCTCATGTTTTAATGTGGTGACAATTCCTAAACATGGTGCCACTTGCTTTTCTTCCACTGTTCTGGTTTGCTTTTGGGGCATTGCCATATTACCTGGGAGTTTATCTTTTCATATATTGATGTTGTCTTGAGGTCAGATCCATCTGTTCATAAATCTCCTATCTTTATTTGCACAACAACTGTAAGGGCTGGTACAACTGAGTGTGTGTATGTGTCATATGCCAGCTAGAGCTCACAGTGATGGGGTATTCAGAAGACTGATAAATCAGGCCAGTTTTAATCCTTTAAACAAAACTTTTAGACCAGCATTCAGAAACAGCAGACTTCCTACTTACTAATAATTCTTAAACATTATTAATCACCATCACTATGCATTCAAAGCAGTCAGTCCTTGACCTTACCCTGTGATAGATATACAAAACTGCACTGCTCCAAGGGTCCTTGACAGTCTTAGTCAGCAAAGTTGCCAGGCTGAAGAGCCCTTTGATAAGGGAAGCTGGAACTATGGTGGGCATCTTTTTTCTCTCTGCCCTCCCTAATTTAAGATCTTGTCCTTAAATAAGCTATTTCTGTTTCTAGATGGTTCCCAGCCCTTGTTCTCTGCCCTGGACTATGCGCTGCATAATGTTTGGGAACATGGGGTTACTTTCCCAAGCCATGGCAAGTGCTTTATCACATTGCATGGCTAAGATTTTAATGATACTTGTTTTTCTTCTTGCTTTGCTGCTGCTGCTTTTGTTGAAGCTAAAGCAGTCTTCTCCCGCTCTTGAGGATGTACTTTTTCAATGACCAGTAATTACCATCAGTGAGCTGTTTATAGTTCTGAGGCTTTCAGCCCGTGCCAATGTTTTCAAGGCCTCTGCTGTTATTCCGTGCATAAATGATACCAGGCATCTCTTGTTAGGAGATAAAAATCTCCAGTTCACATAGCACATTCTCATAAGTTAATAAGAAGGCTAATGAGCCAGAATGAGGGCCTTGTGTGGCTAATGTAAGGCATAGGTGGTGAAAGATCTGTGGTCTGTTACAGCAGCAGCAATGCTATTTTACCGGGCAGTTGAATACAAGAATTCTTATACAGTTATACTGTATTAGTATACTTATATTTGGGTTCAAAACATGCTAACTATAAAGTCTGCTTTGTGTGCTTCTATATTTATAGATGCAGCAGGCCTCTGCTTTAGCTGGGGTGTTAAATAGAAGGGCACAATACTACCGTTGTTAGTTTCTTGTTTTCTGTAGTATAGGAGGGTATAGAATAATGTAGAACAGTATAGAACAGAACAGTAAGTTCAAACATAGGGCAATGTGTTCCTAATGCTCAGCTGGAAAGGGAATATACCTGAAAGCTCATCTTTTTTTTTTTCCTTTTTTCTCCTCCCAGAAATGATGCATGGTGCTTGAAGGAGTGATTTAATTTAGTTGTAAAACCTTAGCATCTTGACTAAAGTAACATTCATCAGCTTGTTTCTTTATGGTTGGTAATGAAATTAGCCCTGAAAAAGACAGTAAATAAATTTTGCAAACTTCAGAGATATCTTAGTACAGAATTCAAATTACCTACTCTAGTGAATTTATGATCTGCCTACAATTTTCAATATTATTGATTGGGTTTGGATTTTGAAAATGAATTAATGGTAGATCCATGCAACTTTTAAACAGTGTGCCAGTCTGGCTGACGTTGTTTGATGAGGAATGATTGGTATTTAAATAAAATTCTAAGCCTGAGTTAATTCTCTGTTTACTACAGTAAAAATTTCATTATGTTTATTGGAGGTACTATAATGTTTAAACAAATAAAACTTTTTTAATGTACTGTGGTGAGGTTTTTTCAGTCTGATTTAAAATTAATATTAACCTTAAGACCTTTCTGCGGGTGAAAACAAATTGACGGAATAAGCTGCAACTCTGTTATGATTTAATAAATTGAGACTCAGTAAGCACAGTATGTGCACACAGGCTTTGAAATACGAGTGTATTATGTATTGGTAGACGCAGCTCAGCGTCCAGAGGTTCTTTTGTTTGTCTGTTGGTTTTTTAGACCTTAGGTAATGACTGAAACAACTTAAAGTGATTCTTCTTACAACTTGTATTTTCTTATGAAGGAGAAATCCTGTAGGCATATAAGATCCATATATCTTAAAGAACCAGATGTTCATTCTTGGTTAGTGTTCTCAAAAGGTAACCGTCTGAGGCTGACCCTTGTTTCTGGTTTAACCCATACTCAGAAACCAAGATTAATATTGTCTGAAGTCAGCTGTTCAGAGTAAGAAAAAAAGAATCATTGTACCTGATGTCAGCGTAAAGATTTGCAGATATGAGTAAGAGATGTCACGGTTTCGTCCTTGCTAGCCCCTTCAGGTTATTGCCTAGTAAGGACCCTCACTAGCAGTAATTTTTCCACTTGCAAGTTCCACTTTCCAAATCCTAAGGAACAACCGAATTATAATCGGGCTTGCATTCCCAGTCATAAATGTCATTAAGCCTATTTTGATAGTCACTGATTTAAAAAAGCTACATCTTCATATTTGGCAAGAAATGCTTCCCTAAGAATTATGGTTTGCAGAGTAGTTGTTTCAAACAGTGTTAACTGTGAGAACTACATATAACATTTCTATGTGAAAACCAACCGATTGTAAACATAACAAAACTTCTTAATAATACCAGATACCATGTGTTTGAAGTTGTGTACAACTTAAAAACAGATTCATTGGTGAGGTTAAAAAAGGAACAGCTCTTCTGCTTCCCGAATGGAAGCAACTGCTTTAAAACTGCAGAGAAAGCTTTCATTTTCCTGTATTCCTAGGTGAAACCTATTTAAAATATTGGTGCATTGTCTCTTTTTTAAAAAAAGTGATTAGTTTTATCTTTATCCTTTATTTGCTATGACAAATCATAGGGGAGCACTTAGATATTTTTCTTTATTGCTGCTGAAGTCCTTCCAAGTATTTGCTGACTTTCTTGTTGTGTCTGAGACAGTTTTTGTTCTCTGTGTCCTGGCGAGTTGAGAAATACATACTCATTAAGTAAAAGCTGAAAAGTAAGTGGCATCCTGTTGCAACACCAATCCATTTCCCTCACTGGGAGGATGGAGTTTGAAGAATTATTGTCCACACAGCCAGAGTACTAGCTTGCTTGGCCCGCTAGCTTCATACAAAGGTGCTTTGGACATTAATCACACTAATAGCTCTGATGTGAAAGAGCTTAAGAAGCTGCATGCACCTGATGATGTGTAAGTGCTCCTTATGCAGACTCTGAATCGTGATACCCTGCTAAGTTATAACTAACAGGAGTCTTGAGTTTGCAGCTGAGATCAGATTGGACTGAAACAATTGGATACAAATCAATGTACAAGACAATTGGACCAAATCAATGAATTTTTGTACTGTTGAAAAAATTCCCAAAGACATTTATCCTTTTTTCTATACACCTGCCTTTACTCAAGATTTTTTGGAGAATATCACTTCCCTCACTCTCACTTACTGCATTAGACCTGTATTCTAAGATGTCATTTTGTATTTTATTTTCTGTTTTGAGGAATTTCAGTAATCCTGGACACAGCAGTTCAGCTGTTATGTATGTTAAATGGGCCAAAAAGCAAAAAACATGATACAATTAACTGTTAGTTAGTCTCTGCTCTGGCTATCCTGAAAATTTTCTATAGCTGTGGTGAAACCCGTAGGAGTCAGCACCTGTACCTAATTTTTAACTCTGATCCAAATAAGGCAAAATTCTTGCCTTGATTTCTTTAGTGATTGACTTCAATTTAAAGGGAAACTAATGGTATGTTGAAGTTGTTTGAATTTGGTATTGCTAGAGGACAATACTGATTTTTGTCATCATCTTATTGTTGGAAAATATTGCATCAGATTGCCTGTCAGCTTCATCTTCTGACTCTTTGCCTGCAGGCCTACTGTGGCTTCTCTCGACCCAATGTTCCACCTCAAAATCTCTCTGCAATAGCCACAGGAAACTGGGGATGTGGTGCCTTTGGAGGGGACTCCCGATTAAAAGGTAAATTATAGCAATTCATTGATGTCCAAATGAATCAAATAACTTAGATTTTTATTCTTGGCTCTATTTTTTTTTGTTCAAGTACAGTTTTTTGTTTTGTTTGAATTAATATGTTTTAGCCAAGAATTGGAATAATACTTAAACTGTCCATAGAGCTGATTTATTAGCTTTGATCTTTAGACCATGAGTAATGTGGCCCTAAACAATAAAAATGCACACTGCTTTAATATGTAATTTTCAGTTTAAAGTTTGAGGTATGTACGTGATGGTGAAACACTGTGCTCACAAGGACCTGTAGCACTGAAACATTCAAAAGCCCTGGCATGCATTATTAGCTCACAAAAGAACATTTTCATTGCGGTCCTCAGTTGTATACATCAGCTGACCTTTCTGGAGCAGTCTTTTTAGCTTATGCCTAAAACTCATATCTCTGCAAAGCTGTTTAAAGTACCTGGTAATTTGCAAGGCTTCACAAACTTGCTGGTAATGCTTAATGTTTAGTTTTGCTCCTTAATAGATTGCTGTATGCCTGCCTGAGAGGTTTCCAGTCACTCAGACATGCTTTTTTCTTTCCTGATTTGCCTGCTCTGTCACTCACTTTCTCATGTTCTTCTATTTTTAATCAGAAGATTTATAATGTGGCAGATATCGCATGCCTACATTCATTTAAGACTTTTTTCCCATCAAGCCAAGAACTGATGGATCCTGACGTTTAAATTGATATCCTGATTCATATCATTCTAAGTAGAAATTTACATTTTTGTTGTTTTCAAACATTTGAAGAGTATTTAAAATCAGCTTTTCTGAACAGCTGTAGGTAGTTACATGGAGCCAAACAATCATCAGGCTATACCAGCTTCATTAGTTTTCTTTCTTAATGTGTTTTATTCATTGAGCATCTATTTTTTTCTCAGTCCTCTCATTGATTTTCTGACAGTTGTTTTTTGATTTCCATTAGATAAAATGGGCTGCCAAGTGCAGATCATCAATATCAGAAGTAGTATTTACTGCAGAATCTGATCATACTTGATTATGATTATACTAGGAAGGTTTAATAAACGCTTTGATTTGCATAAGGCCTTCTCTTGGATCTGAACTGTAATATCCCATGTATATTTTTTTAATGTATAGGTTTCTGATAAAAATATGGCTCATCTGATCTAAGCCAGTATTTGTTCAGCACTAAATGTGACTTTTAGAATAGGGATTGCTCACTGCAATGGTTTACTTCCTCTCCCCATCAGTCAGAGCTCAAAACTGAAGCATACTGACAAAGACCACCAGAGCTGAGTCCATTTGGTGAGGCAGCCTGTAAGAAAAGTCTTGGTTCATTTCTTTGTCTACATTTAAGAGATGTGGTGCTTTGTAATGTGGATAGAAACTTTGGACAGAACAAGAGCATGTAAAGACTTGAGCGTTCTCTCTGTTTAACTTTATATTTTTGAGTTTTTATTTATATAACTTTTCCTCTGGTTTTGAATCAACCTTAATTTTTTTCCAGATTGTGCAAGAATTAACTCTTAATAGCAATTTACAGCACTGCTACCGTTACAAAAATGCATCGTTGGTTTTACTTGCATCTAAGTTACTCTTTTTGTAAACTCAGCTTAATTTCTTAGTTGACTCTGAACAATCAATACTTAATAAAGAGAATTAAATGACGGTGCTGTGCTATTGGATATGGAGCTAGTCATTTAGTATGTGATGTTTTCTCCAAACTGATGCTGACTAGAAACAAGATGGCTTCACTCTTTTTAAAAAAACTGAGCTACAAAAAGAGTACAGTGGTTTCTCAGGTGTGTTTTTGGCAGAATAGAGTTGTGTTTGATGTGTGATAATCAAATTAAGACTTTTATAGTTCACAGATGCTCCCTGCACAGTCGTAAGTGCTAAAGGTGTTTCTCCCTATTGTTCTAAAATGCTGTATAGGGTTATTCTGAACAGCAAATTCTTCCAGTGGTTTCACTTCATTATAAGCAAATTTCTTACACGGGAGAATAATCTTTTACATTTCAGAGGGAGTCATAAATTCTTCATTTCAGAATATGTTTTAGAAGACTCTGAGATTATCAGTATCACAGTTTCACTGCACCCAGGTAAATAACTTCTGTTGAAAACACAGGCTTGACAGTATATTGCAATGACAGAATAGTTTTCAGAGTTTAAAATACTGCTTTTTTGATTTAATATTCTTAAATATACACACTTTTCCTTTCAGAAGCAGTATCTGAATCTGTAACAGACTTCAGAACCACCAAAATATTTTATGTAATTGGATATAACTGGATAAGCACCATAATGCATTATGATACTTCATCATTATTTTTTTTAGTCATGGATTAAAGGAACATGATTGTGTATAAAGTACTGTTTCACTCAAGGTCACAGGTGATGGAAAAACTAAAGTCGCCTTAGGGGAGGAAAAAAATAGTCTGGCTTTATAAATTAAAGACCTGGTGCATAAACAAGACAGATTCTAGCTAAATTAGGGATATTTCCACAAAATTTTAGTATAAACTTAAGACTTTCAATGCTGAAAAAGTATGCTTATGTAATTGGGAGAAGTTGGAAGATCTTGTCTTACTTTTCAAACCAGAGGAGAATTTAACAATTACTAGCTGCAGTGGCTCTGTGCAACTGTCTAAGGTCTGGAAAGGTGTTGTTTTATTAAAAATGCAAAGGGGATGATCTGATGAGGCATCTCATAAATACATACATCTAATTTCTAACAATTGTGAGAAAATATTATTTAGCTGAATAATATCTGAGAAAATAAAGTTCAATAGGAAGACTGCCATCAGCTTTAAAAAGACCCTTGTAGGATTAGCTGAAGAAGAGGAAAATGTGTTTTGCCTCATGTAAATGCGTGCGATATTGAGGTGCTACTGTAATCATACAGCAGTTCTGAGCTTACACAACAGGTAATGACACAAGGAGTACTGGGTCTTTAACCCAGCGTAGCATTGCTGGTCCTGCAGCAGTGGGGTACTGCTCTGCTTGCCCCTGCTGTGTCTCTCGTGCTTCTTTCCTCACACTGATCTGTGGACTTCGGCTGCACTACTGCAACAGTACGGCAGTAGGGGAGTCCCTGGTGATAACATCCTCTCCTCTGGATAAAAGGGACTGAGCGTGTGGAGCCTGTGAGGACAGCTGGGGTTCAGAGGGATTTCTGTTACGCTTCCACCACCCTGGCTGGGTGGTAGCAGAAGATGTATCAGCACAGCCATTCCTTTAGGTGCGAGTCCAGAAGAGTTAAATGGGATCACTCAGCTGGGTGTAAGGGGCAAGAGAGTCCAAATCCCTCAAGACCCTTGTACCACAATCTCTATTGCTCTTCATCTGATGCTCCTTTCGGTATCAGTAGCATGGAAATTTCACATGGTATTATACTTCATTAATGCCCAGAAGATTGTGAAGCCTGATTCCTGACAGAAATTTTGACCTTCATTTCATAAGATTTATAGCAATTCATAGTAAAGAGTAGGATATTTTTATCATCTTCTGTAAAGTGAAGCTGCATTGTTTGTTTGGAATGAATAATAAGATTCATTAGGTTCTGTTCCCCTATGCAAGCTAGTTAATTAGACCCTTCAAAAGCTGAACTGCTGAAGCTTTACCAAATCCACAGCTGGTTCAGTAGTTTAATTAAAATATCATTCTGAGATTGAGATTAATTTCACATGTGAATCATGTAATTTATAATTTTAGCTATGGGTTTACACAATATTTTTTTGTTAAAGAATGCATTATTTTATTAGGTCTTTGTTTAGAAATGTGAAAGGCTGTTGAGCCAAGCTATAAACAGCTTTCTGTTTAGTTCCCACTAGCAGGTGGTAATGCAGTACATATGTTATTTTATTTAAAATTAATCTTTAGAAAGACATTAATCACATTTAAATTAACTCTACTTACTGAGTACAAAAGGAGAGAATTAATATCAGAACGGCACTCATAGGCTCTGAAATAAGAAAAGCTGTGATAGATTAAATAGTTGCTGGGGTCCATTATTTGGACTGCTGTAATGTTACCTGAAATGAATGTGTGATTGATTGCAGGCATCTGTGGCACTCCAGCCTCACCATACTGGTTGGTGAAAAAGCTGCAGTCTTGTAGTAGTTTGGTGCTACCTAAAAGGGTCCTGGTTTTTCTTGTACCCTTCCCTGTTCTTGGCTGTATGGTTTGGTGCCCTCCCTTGCAGCAGCTCTGGTTCATAGCAAACCTTTCACCAGCCAATTCAATTGCTAATCTAGCAGAAAACAATCAGCTTTCATTCTTTTGTTGCATAACTTTTCTGCCAGGTTGGTGAATGGAATTGGCTCAGTGAGATGTCTGATGAGCACCTGAGAGCTGCAGAAAAGTAAAGAGGTGGGTGAGAAGGGAGAAAACGTAGCTGGACCAGAGCCACTATCTCCAATTGCAATGGGTCATTAGCTTGACTCAGCTGGACTATTGCTAAATACCCCAGATGAATTCTCAAGATTAATCTTCACAAATCTGTTTCCAAGATAGGAAGCATTCTTCTTTTCCATATGGAAATACAAGTCTGTCTGTTTTGTAATGTTAGCCATTGACAGAACTTGGGATGCAGCTTGGTCCAGCAAGTCTGACATAAAGCTGGAAGTTAAATAACCTGAATTGCATTCCTGGTGTTGCTGTCCACTTTTTATAGGTCAGAATGAGCCATCATATTCCATACTGCCTGTTTCTGTTATAGGTAAGGTGGACATCTGAAATTGCACAGTAAGAGGCTGCAGGACCACGGTTCTCCTCTTGGAAGCTAAAAGTTTGGTCAGCTCCTGGTTTGTGTAGCTTACCTAGTGAAAGGGTTGGCCCCACTCCAGGAGGGTGGTGGAGAATGAAAATTGTGATGTGCTTACTGATGCTTTTAATCCATTATTTGTGACTAGCTGCAAGCAGCTTAAACCAGGATTTCTCCCTTCAACAAACTGTTTTATCCTGTATTCATGTGTGTAATCTTTTTTTGTTGTTTCAGCCTTAATACAGATATTGGCAGCTGCTGAGGCTGGACGTGATGTTGTTTATTTTACCTTTGGAGATGTGGAGCTGATGCGGGATATTTACAGCATGCACACTTTTCTCTGTGAGAAGGGCCAAACTGTTGGTGAGCAGAAAGAAATCTTTTCATGCAGCAAAGAGACTTAACTGTCTCTATAAGTGGAAATTGTCCAATAAGAATTATTGTCATCAAGTCCTGAACGCAAGCAAATGGGTCTCGGTTTATTTGTACCTGTTTCCAGAATGGGAAACTTTTGATTCAGGGTTAATCTTAGAAGACTTCTAGAATCCTTTTCTAATTCACTTGGGAGTTACACTTCGGAATTTGGAAAATAGATACGTGTGGTAGACATAAGGTTTGCAAAAGTTTTTAATATAACCAAAATGCTTTAAAAAGGGAAAATCTGCTTTTGTGTTCTTGATATCAAGTTGTCTTAAAGTGGTTCTGGCTTGATCCTGCAAGATGTGGTCAGCTGTGTTATCCAGTAGCAGTATGAGAAAAGTGGTGTATCCATTGCCCCACTGTAATTTTTAAATGTCTTTCATTTCTGAGTCAGAAGCACAAAGCTAAGTATTTGGCAATACTTTGTAATACGTATGCAAGCCTAGTGTTCAGACAGCTTGTGCAGAAAGCTCAGCAGAAAGCTGAGGAAGCCCACCCTATGTTCTGCACAAACTTAGAAACACTCGTGTCCCCCTTCTACAGCTGTCCACCTCCTCGTTCACTGCTCATTTAAAGATATGTTCCTAGCCACTAACTCAGTGTGAGCACTCATTTCTAGTCTTCAATTGCAATCACACATTCTTCATACAGCATGATCTTACATGTTTTTTAATTATTCCTTTTGTTTTTAAGGGGACATTTATAGGCTGTTACTGAGATATTACAATGAAGAATGCAGAAGCTGTTCTACTTCAGGACCAGATGTCAAGCTGTACTCTTTCATATACAACACCGTCGAGTCCTATGCAGATTCTACTGATGATGATGATGAAGAGAAAGGGTTGTGCTTTGAGGATTGAAATAAATGTATTTGATCAGAATATTGTTCATTTTCTCCCACTGGTATATTGTGTGAATTGTTGGGAAGAATGTATGAATTGGCTTAATATATATTGACTGCATTGGTAGTTATATATAACAAACAGAAAAACCCTTTGAGAGATGAGATTTTTTTTGTTTGATGGTTTCTACATGAAAACTTTGTTCATGTGTGGACACAAAAGATTTCTTTGGTAAATCTGCTTTGCGTTGTACCTTGTTAAGCAGGATATTTTGGTACACATTTGTATTTCAGTCAAGAGATTGCCGAAAGACTTCAGAAGACTTCTCTGTACTCTTTTACCTTTATTTTTCAGAGATCTTATCTAGATTTCTCATTTAAGCTTACTGCTGGATTACAGGCAGCCATGTAACTCCTGGGATTATTTTAGAGAGAAGCATTGTAATGATCGTTCTTACTGAACATTTTCATAATTTGATTACCTCCTTAAAGCTGCCACGGTATCTTCATTGTTCTTACCAACTTTTTCATTCATTTAACTTGGTGTCCTGGGTGTAATATATTTTTTTAATAAATGATTGAAACCAGAAAGATTCTGGAGGAGTTATAATGCATTTCACAACTGCATTGTTTTTATCAAATCAGACCCAAAAGTTAGCATGAAGAAGAAGAGAAAAAAACGAAGGACAGGAGGGTAAGAAAATGAGATATGTGACCAAAGTTAGAAGCTGAAGGAAACATTTTCACGTGAATGTCTTCAATACCATTTTGTTGGTGCTATCTGTTACAACATTGAACAAGATCTTAGACATGTTAAGTATATTTGGAGTTTCTCAAGGTTCACTGTTGTTGACGATATCATTTGAGTTAAGGTCTGCTTGTTGTGTTTATGTTGTCCTATCAGTTCTCCTTTATCGCAGTATGCGTATATGTGAGTATGAGATTCCCATGGGGTAACGTGAGTGAGGAAATGGAAATCACTTACATAGCAGTGGGAGGAAAGTCTGCAGGCTACAGATAAGAACATGATGTCTAGTTAGGAGTTTGTACCTGTGTCTTTTTAGGCATGGGAATGATAACAATGAAGAGAGGGCAAAAGATGCGTTGAAACTGTGCTATTACTATCTCTGTGAATACCAAATTAGTGTTGCTGTAGTGCATCAATAGTTTACACAAAACTGCAGCTACATCTGTGATAAATTTTTCCAGGTCTGTGTACAGAGCCAATCCAAGGAAACATTAGTCTATTAGTAGTTTAAACCCAGTATAAGCCCATATTGCTATGTTTAGCCTCTTCTGTGTTAGATTTTCTGGTCTGTCATGGTTGCTATTACCAGTTTAGTAATACAGGGGAAAACCGCAGCAGGAAATGTACTGAGCTAAGGCTCCAGTATCAACAAATCCTTTTGGCTAATGTCAGATAAAACCTCTCCAAGCCTAAAACACAACGTGGTAATTAAGTGCTGGAAGCTGTCGGCAGTCTGGCTTACAATGAAGCACTCGCTGCTTGAGCTGCTCTGGTGGAAGCAATAGCAAAGAGTTTGGATCATTGTAACCTCCTTCAGAGTGCTGCACCTTTGCATTAATGCTAAGCAGGCAGTTTGGAAGCATGTTGCTTGGAAGGTGACAGGCACAGCAGTTTTAAGGGTTTCCTCCTATTTTTCCCACCAGCTGTAGTTTTCTCCACCCCCATCCCATTATAAGGCAAAGACTTGGGCTAGAATTTCAGGCCTTTTTCTGTGAAACTTGTGTCCTCAGAGTCAGCAGAAATCTTTTTCCTGCTCCTGGTGTTTCAGTGTTGGCTCAGATTCTGGCAGTAGGAATAACTGTTTTATAATAAGCCTTTATGTGGGCATTTAGGTTAAACTATGGTAGTGTTTCTAGATGCATTGCCAATGATCGAAGTACCCTGTTAATTGAGACAAGCAATGGAAAATTGGTGCTATCTGCCAAACCTTCACTTTACTACTCAGGTTTTCCTATAGAAAAGGTGAGCAGAATTGTTCCTAAATAATTGGAAAAAAATACAGTAAAAAGCTTTAGGTGGCTAGATACAACCTCCCCTTCATTGTAAATAAATGCATCTTTATTAGTGCAATATTAATTTTCATTGTGAGGGGAAGAGATTTGTCAGGTATGAAAAATGTACGAAAATAAGATGAAATAAAATTCTACTTCAACTTGAGAAACAGAAAAATACATGTAACTTTGGAAGGATTCTCTGAAGATCTTACTATAGGGTATCCAGTTAAGAGTTTTTGCAGTGTCAGGTGTTTCCAGGATAATCCTAGTCATTTTATGCAGTCTGTATTTTCACTGAGGTCTGAGAATTTTCTAATATGGGGAAGAAGAATGACTTTTATTTGGGATCATTCTTTAGGATATGTCTCTCATACATTTTTCCCTATGAAATATGGTTGTAAGGACAGAAGAAAAGGAAAATAAAACTCATTTTCTGTTTCATGTGTCATCTGCATAACACTGATATATCATGCATTCTGCCGTGTGTCCCTGATCTTGTAAAGGGCAATGCTGTAAAAAAAATTTGAATATGTCTTTGATCACAGGCAAAGCTGAAGATTATATTTTTTTTGGTGGATTTGGTGCTTTTTTAAAAGCAAGATAGCACAGAGTTAAGACATTAACAACGGTGTTACATTCCCATGACTTTCTAATTCAATAAAGAACTAAACTGCCCAGAGTGCTGCATGTGGAAGCAGGAATTTTGCATCAGCTCAGTACACGCTCTGCATCTTTCTTTCTTTTTCCTTCCACTCACCACTCTCTATTTCTGAACTACCTGCAACACTTTCTTTAGCTAGTGGTGCCTTTTGGTGCTCTGTTTGAAGTATCGCGGAATGGAGATGCCGACGATCAATTTGTGCAGCCTAGTAAGCTTCAGCTTCACTCTTCTAGAAACCTGTTTATGGAGTATTCTGGTTTTTATTACTTTAGGGATGTTTGCTATATGATTTCAAATAAAAATAAACTTCTTATGAAAACTTTTGGTTTATACTTTTTAGCAGATGAATGCCTAATATGAAACAACAACAGGCAGTCATACAGACTGCAATGTTGCCTCATAGTCAAGTTTGTTGTCAGAGCACTTCTGTTGTTTTACAGCTCTTGCACCTAACTTCCTCAGTTCTGAGGTGTTCTTATCTAATGATGAGTACCCATTACTGTATATATTAATTTATAAACTGTTGAAGTGTTCCTGACATTCTTCTAAACTTGCAGTTTATGCACCATTATATTATATTGATTTTTTTTTTCCTGGATCTGTATGCTAATGTTTACATAATTTTGTAGGAATACAATTAAAAAATTCTGACTGAAGCAATGTTGTGTATTTTGTCTCATAGTATACTTTCCAGGACAGAGAAATTCCAGCTCATTGAATGTACATGGCACAGTTCTACAGATAGTTCTAGCAGTAAATTGAATAATTCAAGATGCATAAAATACAGCTACATAATTTATTCTTGCTGTTACAGTATTGTAGCAGTTGGTCCCATCTGCATAGCAATGTAAAAAGGAAGTAACTACTGTAAATTGGAAAGGTGTTGGCATGAGTGTGAGACTTCACATGTGTGTATGGCCGTATGCAGACATTTCAGTGTTAATTCCCAGTTTGCTTTGGGTAAGCAAGCGTTTGATTGTTCTTTGAACTTCATGAAGGAAATATAGCTAAATAAAAGCAACTAAAACCCTAAAAAGATAGAAATAAGGAACCTATTGCATAAACATTTGCGTGTTTTGTAAAAGTGGGACCAGCATCCTCCTGAATGAAAAGATCTAGAACTGTTTCTCAAAAATCTTGTTTTAAGCTAGTAAATAACTGATTATTTTTTTTTAGCATTACAGAACACTAGGCTAAAATATAATTTCTGATTGCTCCTAAGGTTTTAGATGTAGCTGAGCTTATTGAAGTTCGCAGTGTTAATACTACAGGATTTAGTGTGTAGTACAGCAGCGACAGTAATGAGGATACTGACTGTCAGGCACATCTGCCGAAGCAGGAATGGTCGTGGCTGAGCAGGGATGCCCTGTGCCATGCATGCTCCTGCCTGTGTGCTGGCTGCTGCACGTGAGCTCTCAGTTCATCTCCAATGGTGGTTTGTCGTTCCTGGTTTTAGATTTAATGTAAATGGCCAGAATTATATCATTCTCTACAAGTGGCATTTGGCTGAGAGCTGGATAATTAAGATGACAGACTTCTGGTAGTGTGTTGACTCAGCAGAGAAGGGTTGAAATGTCCTTCATGTTGTATTTTGTCAATCCCAGGAGAATGGGAAAGCAAGAGAAGGTCCTCACACTCTGCTGCTGCAGTGAGGAAGCAGCTGCTACTCTCCTGTCCCAAGCTGTCACTGATCTAACTGTAATCAGCAAACACCTTCAGGAATATGCTCTATTAATTCTTAAAAGCAACTGGAACCTGTGAAGGTAAGTCCTTAGAGATAAAGCACCATTGCAAGGGCTGCTTCCCCATGGACTTTTCCCATTTTTCTCCATTGCATACCATTGACTTCCCACCTATATCAGTACTTGGATGGAGGAGTCCCTGACAACTGAATTTCACAACTTTTGACATTTATATTCCAAACAGCCTGCATCCTCTCAGCCTGGGCAGCTTTCTGCGACAGAAGGACAGACAGACGGAGGTCAGACATGGGGATACCAAAAGCTGTTACAAATTCTGTAAGGTTCACTGATGTATTTGTGTACTAGCCAGTGTAGGGTGATGCAATATTTGCTGTGGATGGATGACTGGCTTTTTTCCTTTATTTTTTTAAATTACAAAAAGTCTTCTCTCGCTATTTTGTGGTAGTTTTGACAAGAGTGAGAACATCCATAAAATCATGGAAACTGCAAGATGCTACAGCTGCCTGAAGTTGTTTGGGTTTTTTTTTTAACTAAGAATTGAGTATTTATGATCTTGTTTTGTGCTAACAGTGTTTCATGCTCGTTTATCATTGCTTAAGTGAGTGTGACCTGGAAGCTGCATAGGAGGTATCTGTCACTGATAACTCCATTACAGCAACACCATCAATTCCTGCTTAACGGAGCTGTCAGCCGGGGTTACATTCCATGGTCCGAGTAGGTAGCGCTTGGTACGCAGTTAAAGGAAGAGTGGGTATGTTCCAAGTCCTCTTGTCAGAGCTATGGTAGGCTGTTACCATATTTGTGGATACTCACACAGGCGCTGTGCTTCCTGGCTAGTTGATACATCTATTGGAGAAGCTTAAAGGAGCTGTCACAAACTACCAGGAGTGTGGATCATTAATGCATAGTTAATCAGCTGTAAATCTGCCAAGCAGAGGGCAGTGGAACCTGTGCACAGTAGAGAGCTTGCACTATCTTTACAGCATGGCTGGGCTTGCTGGAATCCACAGTTCATACACCTCAGCCTTTGCACTCTGCTCTTCTCTGGATCAAATGGAATTTGATGGATTGCACTGAAAATCCTTTCCATAGCTTATCTGCCTAACAACAAGAAAAAGACAAGTTTGCTTGGTTTTTTTAATGGTAAATTGAACAAGTGATATTAAAAATGGGAGATTTGTTGCCCTTTTTTTTTAATTACTATTTTTGAGTATCTAAGAGGACCACTCCTCTTAGGTTTTTTTTTTTCCAGGTTTTCAGGTCTTTGCAAAGAGAGTAGAAAACACTTTAGGGAGACCATTTTTGTTTCAGTGTTCCCATTTGCTGGGTTACCATCTCCCACATGTTGGTGTCCGAGAACCTATATGGGTTTCTCAGGGGCCCTATTTCATTAATGTTTTTCATTTGTGAAATTCTGTTCTGACGGGATGCTGACAGTAGTTCTTGCTTTACTTACAGGCAAAAAAAAGTGATGTTTTCCTGAAAACAGCAATGTGAGTTCTGACTATGTCTGGGTAAGTCTCACTTATTTTGGAGCTCAGTGGGGAAATGATAAGCATAAGCACCTTATATGGCCAGAATGTCCCAACTTTAGAATTGGGAATAAGAAATTAATGGGAAAATTTCTCTAGGCTGCCTCATTAGGTCAAGTTGTTTTGCTTTCTGTAGCTGGAACACCAGAAAGTAGATTTTCAGCAAAATATTTCCATGAGCTTGTGCATCTTTCTCAGTAACAACGTTCCCATGTTAATAGTCCTGAGTAGCCGTCATCCCCTTTTGTAATCTTCATAACTGGGCAAATGAGAAACTGTATCCATGTGTAGAGAAGGCAGGGTGTCCCCTCTGGCACATACTGGCTTTGCAGAACTCGCAAGGATGGCATACGCTATAAAGATCTTCTCCCATTGTAGGAGTTTGACCTGCTCTGCTTGTAAGGGAAATTCATTTGTTGAATTAATCTGTTGTGCTATTTCCACATCAGGTGTTACCTACAGAGGGACACCCGTGAAAGGTCATGATCTTAAACTATGACATTAGTGTGGATTAACACTAAGCAAAAAGCAGCTTTGTTTACTTCCACTTGAAAGCAGAAGAAAGTAAATAAAATCAATTAATTTTGAAGAGTGCCTACTTAAAATTTAGATGTAATTTATGTCATCTGCTTTTAGAGATACTTCCTAGAACCTTTCTCCACACCCTTATATCAGTGAGGATATAGCTCCTCTGCACGTTTGTGCTGGGCTTTTAGCTGGAAGTTGAAGGAAAGTGCTGAATTTGCTGATTTCTTTCATTCATCAAAGCATCTTGGCACACTGGATGCAATAAAGATATTGTATAGATCAAAGTGTTTCACCACGGCATGAAGTTAATTTTGCTAAGATTTGAAGATTTACCTTTCCAAAATTAAAGGTTAAGAAAATTGCTTTGAATAGCTAAATCCCGCTATTGAATAATGACAAGATTTTCCTTAATGTACTAGAAATTGATTGGATCTAAACCAAAATGTCATGGAAATAAATTAAGGTAATTGTAAGTGTTTCGCACCCTTTTATATAAAGGATAAGATCCTAAAAAATTGTGTTTTTAAACCCAGAGCTAACTCTATCTTCAAAATGCCTGCATTGTAAGGTAATTATCTTGTTGCAGTTTTAAGTCATTATTTCGCCTGTTGCCTGAGGAATTTTACAGCAGAGCAGTATTAATAAGATGCCAGGAGTACAAATTTCATAACTTAATCTCTGTCATGAACAGAACTTGTATAAACAAAATGGCATTTTCATTCATAATTACTTGACCTGCAGCAAATGTGGGTCAGGAATGAAAGGATGTTTGATTTTGTATTCTGTGGAAAATCAGAACTTTTGTGTTTTGAGGAGAAAGGTAAAAAAAAATTAATCAGTGTCTTCTGGGCAAGGATTGAACACACTATAACTTAGAGAAAAAAGAGGCTTCTAATTCTGCCACGTAAATCTCAGCTAAGTGGCATTTAGACTTCATTGTTGGTGATGACAATTCCCTGAGTGTTCATGATGAAAACAAAAAGACCTACTGATTGATTGAGTCCATCTGTCCCTCATTCTGCCAACTCATTGTACACAAAAAACGGCAGCCAAACCCAGCAGATTAAATTTAAAATGCAACAGATCTGGAGCTTTTTTTCCCCTATCTGAAACTTCTGATTGTGGGCAATCACGAGGACTAGGTGTTTTTAAATGATGACTAAGTACCTCCTAACGTCATCTGATTTCAGCATCTGGGGCTCTCAATCTTTAAACTGACTTGGTTTTCTCTTTAAAGTTTTTGAAGTATTAAAGTTGTTTGTCAGTCACTGGCATGAGAGCTGGAAACACATAGATGAACCTGCACCTTCTGCATGTCAGTTTTGGAAGGGTTTTGTTACCCTGACTGACAGCAAGAACCTCCTTTGCCTGCTAGGAAAGCTTTTGGCCCCAGTAGTTTGAAGGATTTCAAGGCTAATGACATTTCTGTTTGCTTTAAACAAGCATCCCCCTCTTTTTGCCTCAAATCTTGATTACATGTGACCTTCAGATAGCCTCAAAATGTTAATAAATTACTTTGAGATTGTTTTCTGTTACAGTCCACTCAAAGATCCTGACAGATCCGTGTAAAATTGTAGCCATGAAACATCTTTAATCTATGCCTAAAATAATGCATTTATATACTTAAATGAGCAGGGGAAGGCTTTGCTGTTCTGAAAATCCACGTGGCAATGACCTGACAGAGCTATGAGTTAAGGGAGTTAAATCCAACTTCAGATTCTGATCTCTAGGAATACTCAGACAATGTTTTATTGAATAGTGTGTGCAGGAATGTATGGATCACAACAACCAGCATCTTGAAACAACAAATAACACCAGGTATTCTCTGCCACCTTAATATTTCCCTAGGGCTGAGACATAATGCAAGAAGCAACTAGTGGTCAAATTATCCTAGTGTCGTATTTAGTAGTTTGTATCCTAAAGCATTTCCAGAAATGAGTATCTGGGACATCTTCAGATGGGGGAAATTCTCTGAAGTGGGCAAAGGGAAAGAATGAGCCAGGAGGAGGTGAGGGACTTGTGCGGGTCCCCTGCTCAGTCAGTGTCCAGCAGACATAGGCAGCACCTTTTCCTTATACAGGTAAAACACACAAGTGCCACAAACCCACATCTGGTGGGTGAAACCCACGTGTGTTTTTGCCCCACATTCCAGAAGTTGTTAATTCCTTGCAAAAGCCTCTTTGTTTACCAAAGTGCTTGCTCTATACGTCTGTTCTGGTCTGATGGCCTCACTGCTCTCGGCTCCTCAGCGGTGTCTAGCCATGATCTCAGCCTCGGCCTGAAAGGTTCACCCTGTCTGCACAAGGAATCATAATTCAGCCTCCCAGCTCACTCCCGCTAAGCCTCCATCGCATGCTGAGTGCCCGTGGTGACAGTGTGTGCCAGCTACGCTTACTGGCTTTAGCGTATTGAGTGAACTGTCAGCTTCAAACTAATTTACTTAAGACTTGGGCTAATCACAGTCCCCAAGGTGACGTGCAATCCTCGTTCTTCAGAGCTAGATCCTTCCCTTGCAAGGGTGGTAATGAGTGAGGATCGTGATTTGCCAGCTGGATTGAGTAAGAAATGACAGGTAGGATTTACTTCTCACTTTCCAAACATCTTTACCGAGTTTTCAATTTTTTTCTTTAATTGGCTTCAGTGACAGACAGCCTTCCACAGGCACTGTGCACATCCAGGGGAATGGGTCTATGCAGGAAAGGTCTGTTCATTAAGGCAACAGCTAACTGTTGCCTTAGGCTGCCACAGCAATAGCACTAAAAATCCAAAATTGGCATCATTACAATCCAAAACTCATCTCACTGTGGGTTCTGCCTTTCACTTAATGATGTTCTTCTTCATGCAGTGTACTGTGCATTGAAGGTGATATTATGGTTAATCAGACTAGGGTTTCACGCATCTCAAAACGCCTTAAAATGGGGCTGTAGCAATGCTACCATCACATTAGTGAAACAAGCACCATCCAGGCACCCATTGGTAACTGGCCCGCAGAGGAGACGAGAGAGCTGGACACTGTTACGGTGCAATGTCCTGAGCATCTCAACTGCCTCATGTTAATGAGCATTAATACGATTCAATGCACTCAGCATTGATGGGTGAAGACTCGATAAAACAGGAGGACCTGTGTAATATGACAGCCTGAACTGCACAGCAATCCAGTCTGAAAGGAATTTAGAGCAATATTAGAACAATTTATTTCAAGTTGATAAAACAAGCACAAAACAATATGCTGGGGGTAAGTTTGGGGTGAGCTGTTGCATTTTTCTGATAACACCAACGTTATTTTTCTGAAAATCTACTCAGTGATCTGGTGGCTGCTAATGGATCAACAGTCTATGTGAAGCATGAACAGCAAGCTCACCTTGGTAACTGAGACGCTCAGATTATTTTCTACTTCACTGAAGAACAACTGTACAGTAAAATACAGGCAACAAAAAGTAAGGGAAGCACAGAGCTATTTCAGCTGTGAACAAGAATTACTCTCTAATATTGTCCAGCTGTGTCCAGCACTGTGAATGTAATGTTTCCAAGTAGCCACTGTTAAGAAAATAAGAAATGATTGCTACTCTGCATGTAATAGATTTGACGTTTACAGCCTACCCTTGAGCCCTTGGATATTTTACATTAACACTTTTGCTGAAGGTCCCTTTGGCTCAGGCAACAAAGGAGAAGGGGTTGGGGGCCACAGGAGGAAAGTGTTAGAAAGAAATTATGAATTTCTAGCTGTACAACAGGTTTGGAGAGCAGCTTCAAAGGATCCCATTAACAAAACAGATATGGTGCCAGAACAGAAGTAAACAGAAAAGCCTGTTTAGTTACTGCAGAATAACTCAGTAGGGACAGTGCATCTAAGGGAACTCTAGCTTTGAGGCACAACATGGTGTTGATTAGTGCAAATAAACCTCTTCAAGAGTCACCTTTCAGCAATTACAATCAGACACCACCACTGTGGCTTCAAAAGCTTCATTAGCAAACTGTAATCCCAGTGAGAGCTACAAATCTCAGATACCCCAGAAGTTTTAACTGATGGAGGACTGTCTTGCCTTATTTTCTTCCAAATGAAGGAAGTGGGGAGGTAATTATACATTCCATCATCCGAATAAGTAGCATTAAAAATCAAAATAGATCCTCCTGAAGAAAACACAGCCAGTGGTACAGAATAAGAGATGAGGACAATTTTCCAGTTGAGTATGATGAAGTAAGGGTACCTTAATGTTTTATTTTCACCTAAAGGCACAAAAATGCAGTTTTAGAGGCAGCTAAAAGAAAGCTATCAAAAGAAAAGATTGTTTCTATTTGTGTTAGGATTCTCTTATGAAACACCTGTAAACACTGAAAAGAATTTTACAGCGGTTTTCTCCTAATCCACTGGTTAAATAGAAAAAATAGTATTTTTAATTCTTGGTTAAGGAAAAGGCACTTGGCAGTGCTTTGTTCACTGTCAACATGCCAAATGCTGGCAGGCTTTTTTGCACAGTTAGTGGGAAGACTTCTTGCTGTTCCTCCTGCCAAGGTACTAACGTCCCATTAAAATACCAGGACAAATTAAGTTTAGTGCTCTTGTTAATTTCAACATGAAACCATTATTTGGCAGCTAAAATAAATGCTGTATGCTAGTGTTCCTCCCTAACCTAAACCCTAACCCTCTTAGTGACTCGCTGCTTTGTAGTTCTTTGTCTACTCTGAGATTTTAACAATAATACAATGAGATAGCAGAGAAGTAACTACAGCAACAGTTGCTTTTGTTCTTGTAGTTGTTGTAAGCTAATTTATTAGCACAGTCTTGTGAAATAGCCAGGTAGAAGCTCTATGTGACTGATTTTATTTGGCTCTATTGTCTTTCTCTAATGGATCAGTGGCCAGACAAATGGGGTCTTGCATTGGTTCTAACATTGAATAAAGTCACTTGAAAATCACCTGCTTGCCAGAATCAGCTGAGGAGCAGTCTTTGGTGATCTTGATCTTCCAACAAAACACTCTGTACTTCTAAGCTACTGTTTTCTCCAGAGCAATACAGTCTGAAATTTTACAATAGAGAATAATTACAACCAAGGTAGATGCTATTCATATAAAACTATCGACCCAAGTTTGTTGACCAAATAACAGTTGCATGCTTAACCTTACATCTGACATGACTTCTGTTGTGAAATTATGAATGTTGCTTCAGTCAGGTTTGAAGGAAACTCACTGTGAAGAGCCTGACTCTGCTGGTTGTCTTCCTGATGACCCCCTCCCCAGGTTATTCCTACAGCTGAGGAAAGGGCAGTAGTTGCTTTCCTCCAGCTACTGGCTGTGCTTCTGTGAGCACAGCCCAGCATACTGTTGGCTTCCCTTGCTGTCTCTCTAGGAAGTGGTGTGAAATCGGGACCCGTTTTTCTGTTCCTCAGACATTCAGCAGCCCATGTCTCCTTTACCGTGGGAAGTTCATTCTGGGAAGTCAGGGATATTACTGAAATTTGTGACACAAAAAGCTGAGGTTTCTGTAAGCAAAGGAATGAAAATAATCCACGCAAAATACCTACCATAAACTTCACTGCAGGAGCTGTCAGAAGTAATTAATATGCTTCTCCCATGCAGGACTGAGGAGGGAGGAAAAGCTGGCAAAAAAACAATACCAGCTGGCAAAAAAAGAGGAAGATAAGAGACTGGGGGAAAGCACGGACATAAATAGAAATTTGCCGCTGATTCATTAGGGTTGTGGTTTCACCTTTTAACTTCGTAGTAGTAAAATTTGTGGGACATGGCTGTGTAGCTACTGTAAGGAAGTGTCCAGGAAAGGTATTCCCAGAAAACTGGAACCCACTTGAGCTAACTGTTGAGAACATCAGCATGAAGTACTGCGTTGTGCTATTTCAAACAAGCCTTCTGCCAATGCCTAAGAACATGCCATTTTAGGGAGTGTAGTAAGTTCACCATGAAATGTAGTACTGCTACCCTGGCTACACAGCAGTTCAAAGCAGGTCTGTATCAGTGCTACCAAAAAAAATTTTTCCATTCAGTGCCGATACATCTGCTAGAATAAAAACAAATGCCATGGAGCAAACCCAGGGAAGTTTGAATTAGAAATTTGCCAGAGGAACTGCTTGGCAGCACTCAGCAGTTGTCAGTTCCTGCTACAAGTAATTTTGTTCCTCCTGAAAATACAGTTTGAACTCCAGGCTGAAAAGTATGTTTACAGTTAATATCTTTTCACAGTAGTGGACATAAGTGGAGCACTGACAGTGCAGGGTGCTTAACAGGAGGCAGGATCCTGGGTGCTGTATGAGACCATGATGTGATGACAATGGAGCGTGCTGGATCAGGGCTGGAAGGGGAAAGGTCTTTATTGTGCTTTGTGTGGCTTGCAGCAAGAATTTGTGGTTGTCCTCCGATGTGAGCTGCTCGAGATGTAGAGCACTTCTGGGGAGAAGGGTCAAAGCAGCTGCAACCACCCCAAGTGATGTACCTTGCCCAGGAAAGGCTCCTGTGTCTGGCACAAAGGAGGTGCCTGCCAAATAATTTCAGGATATTCCAGCTGGGGGGGTTGTGGGAAAGGGGGAGAAATGCTGCGCAATGAATTGGTGCAAATCCCAACTGAAAGAGTGAGTGTCGTTACTCTGCTATGGTTCACAGGGATTTAAAAAGGTTTTTAGCACTTACTTGAAATGTCTACCTAGGATAAGCAGCAAAACTCAAAAAACCCACCTCTGAAAACAGTCTGAAGCATTCGTTGGAGCTGTTTGGTCTAGGAGGGTCTAAGTATTTTAAATCTCAGATTTAAATACTACACCAGCCTAATGGTCAGAGCCCCATAGAATATTCATTGTGTTTATTGTTAGGCTCAAAGCGAGAGGATGCTTTACTGTTTCCAAATTGCCTTGCTTTGAGGTGAGATGATATTTTAGATCTGAATTTTCATTACTTTGTAGTCTTCACATGTAATAAACTGTTATAGTTTGAA
>VZRW01007997.1:0-10938 GCA_013398125.1 Aegotheles bennettii
GTGCTCCTGAGCTCAGAGGAGGTAACCTTTGAGTATTGACCAGCTTTCTTGGGCTCCTCTTCCCTCCAGNCCTACCAAGGAGGTCCCTGAAGAGGCCAAAGTCAGCTCTGCTGAAGTCCAGGGTAGCGAGCTTGCTGTGTGCCCTCCTCGCTGCCCTAAGGACCTTGAACTTCACTACTTCATGGTTGCTGCAGCCAAGGCTGCACTTGAACTTCACATTCCCTACCAGCACCTCCTTGTTGGTGAGAACAAGGTCCAGCATAGCACCTCTCCTTGTTGGCTTCTCTATCAATTGGAGAAGGAAGTTATTATCAATGTATTCCAGAAAACACCTGGATTGCTTATGCCCTGCTGTGTTGTCCCTCCAACAGATATTGGGGTGGTTGAAATCCTCCATGAGGACCAGGGCTTGTGAAGGTGAGGCTACTCCTGTCTGTCTATAGAGAGCCTTATTCACTCAGTGATCCTGATCCTGTAGCAGACACCCACGATGTCACCTGTCCATGCCCTTCCTTTAACCCTGACCCATAAGTTCTCACTTGGCTCCTCATCCATACCCAGGCAGAGCTCCATGCACTCCAGCTGGTTCATTCACATAGAGGGTGACACCCCCTCCTCACGTCTCCTTCGTGTTCTTCCTAAAATGTGTTTCTTTTTCTGGTTTAGGGTATCTGTTGCATTGCTTTAAGAAGAGCCTGAGCTGAGTGGAGACAGGTGGACAGTAGACTGGTCTGTCCCTGATAGTGGTTTGGTGACTGCTCAGCTGGGGCAGGCTAAAGGGGCTGCAGGGTTGTGTTGGGCTCCATTGCTGGGGATGTTTCAGCAAGACAGGTTTCTGGGGAGAAGCAAGGCCTGGCCAGCAACTGGCCAGGCCTTGGGGGGGCAGGAAGTGCTTCCTATGGATGAAAGCACAAAGTCTAATGTAACTTGGAAAGCTACCAAACTGGCAGTGAGTGGCACAAATTTGTTTATAAAATGCTTACACTTTCATTCTACCTAATTCTTATCTCTAAAGAAGATAAATATTTTTGTAAATACCCTAATAAAACCTGGTTTTATGGGTATCTGAAAGCCTTCCAGGATTTTTTTCAACATTCAGTATGGGTGGAGATCAGGCCACGTCTGCCTCTGTGCTTTAGCTGAGTCACGGTCCCATCATGCCCTGGGAAACCTGGCAACCCTCCTGGAGCACCCAGCCTGACACATCCCCAAGATGCATCATGTGGGTGCAGACAAGGGAAACATGGCAGTGGTGTTCCAAGTGTGGCTGCCACCTTGCTGGAGGTTACTGTTTTGCAGGTGACCTTCCTGTGACAGTCGGTGAAGCCAAATTATTGTCATTCTATGTTATACTCTAACACTCCCAGTCTACAGTGGTGTATAATCTCAGCCTTTCTTTAAAAACAAAAATAAATAAGCACTGATAACTTATAACAGGAAATGTCTACTCTAACTGAGACAGAACTACTTAATTGTTCTTATTTGCATTATGTCACATTTATGGATCTGGCAATGTCAATATGAAGCAGTACATCAGCTGCAATGAAGGTTAGGTATGTGAGACAGATGTAGGTAAAATGCTTTGACTGATTCTCACCTTCCTGAGTGCAATGGACAGTACACAAATGTAGCAGCATGTCATGGATTTCAGTACTTATTGAAATCATCTAGCTGCAGCAGCTGCCCTAGGGATGGCTGCAAGACACCAATTTTACCAACACTGAAGTGAAACTTTTCACCAAAATTCTAAGACCAGGGTTAAAAATTCATTAGATCTGAATCACCAGAGCTCCACTGAATCCCAGTGCAAGTATGTCACGTTTCTCTAGAAACGTGTACTTTACCTGCGTACAGAAGAGCCTGGGGTTAATTCCTGTGAAGGCTTTCTTCAGGTCAAAAACTGTGTAATCTGATTGCTGCGTATTCCTTCCTTTTAGGGCTCTTCCTATCCTCCTTTAAACTTTGGATCTCTTCCACTGCAGCTTACTTTAGAAAAGAGCTGAGACAGCATCTTTGATCCAGATAAATACTTTGACAGGTCTGATTGCCTGAGCTAAGCAGTATGAAGGGAATGGCTGGTCATGGAGGAGAGTGGAGGAAAGTTGTGGTCTGTGAGGAAATGTACTGGTGAGGCAGCAATCCAGCTCTCCACATGCTGAAGCGTTGACAGTGATTGTCAACTACCTGTCAGCTCAACCTCATGCAGTTATTTCTGAGTATGAACAATCAGGTATGCCTGGGTGGCATCCAACAAGTTAGCTGTGAAGATATTTACATTTAGTAACTGGAAAGGATTTTTAAATGGCTTAGATGATGGCTCATTGCTGTCATTGCCACTACAGGAGAATTGTCAGTCTTCTATTTAAAGGCCTTCTTCAAATAGATGCACTTGCGTCAAGAAGGGAGTGTATTTAGAAATGACAATTTAACTATGTTTATGTAAACCAAGTTGTTTGCTTTTATCACAATCTAAATTTAAATTTTTGTTTTCTTGTTTTTCTACAGCCTTTTTTTTACATCAGACTTCTCTAGAGTCTTAAACATGATGGTGTTTATGGGTAAAGAGGAGGGGTCTTGTGACTCTTTGCAGATCATCTTCCAACTGCAATTTTACAACCTCATTTGGCAAGAGAAGACAACCATGTGCTGGAGTCAATTCAGGATAGATATAATGATAATTTTATTTTCTTTTACTCAAGAAATCAAATTTTTAACAAAGCTGGACTGTGCTAAAAATTCCATTACACAGAATCCACCATTTTAATTAGTTTTAAGAGGAACAGCTAAGTTCACCATGTTTTAAATAAAGAAAAATTGTGATTTTTTTTTTTTAAGGAAATTATTTTACTTGGTCACTTTGAGTGGCTTCAGGCTTCTTTTCTATGTTAGAGCTATAAGTAAGCTTGAAAAATTCCCTGGTGCTATGAAGGAATGAAGATCACAGGCCCTACCTTTCCCTAGGTCATTGGCAGGAGATTCTGTCATTCTTCCTTCAATTTTGACATAATTTATTCTTGACCTTAAAGCTATTTCTTTACCTGAAGATATGTTCAGACCTTCCTAATGTATTTATGTGGCCTCTATAACATATTAGGATTACCTGGATGTCAGCTGTTAATTATAAAAAAAAAATTATTATGCTTCTAGATCTTTTGGTTGTGAAAATTAAATTGCAATGTTTATACCTACTTCATATTATCTTCTAAGTTTTCTGTACCTGAAAGGCATAAATAATGAACTCTTCCTTAGCCTGATAATCTATAGATCCTGACAAAAATGTTTGAAGAGAATGACTTTATTTCTGATCCTTAATAAATTGTGAGGAAAGTGAAACCATAACTGGTGGGAAAAGCAGGGGAAGATGTAGGAAAGGCTTCTTGTGTGTTGGGGATCTCCATGCAAGGATGGACGACACAACACCAATATGATGATACGTGAACGCCGTTTTATTACAGAAGGCTGGTTACATTTATACTGTGTGGGATCTGGACATGCGCCACACACATCATACATGATATATATATGATTGGTTGATAGTGATTATCACGAGCAGTGTACGTGCCCTAGATTATTATATAATTGGATGGACTATTTTAGGTGCATCCTGTTTTGTACTCTTCTTATCTCTTTATTTCCTCAGGAATAGTTTGTCTTGCATATTTCTAACCACAAACGTCCTTGGTTTGTCCTTGGTTCTACTCATGCCAAGGCCCATTTGTCCTGCTAATTAGCAGCCGTACCTATGACGTTTGTCCTTGGTTCTACTTATGCTAAGGCCTATTTGTCCTACTAATTAGTAGCAGTACCTATGCTAAGGCTTGAGTGCAGTTGCCAAATAGTAGGCCTCTACACTTGTGTAGGAGATTCAGGGTATGATATTAGACATGCGAAACGAGAGATGCAGAGAGAAAGGAGAGAGATACGGGAAGTAGGATGGTCAGACTTTCAAATGTAAATATGTTTTTCATCTGAGTTCCACTGAAAACAACAAAGTACTTTAAAAATGAATAACCAAAAGTGTAGTTGCTCTTAAAGCTAATCATATTTTATTGTAGATCTTTTTGTTTCCTTATTGACGTCAATGGAGGTTTCAAAATCAATTGAAAGCAGCTGTCTGTTTTAAATACACATTGAAGTCATCAGAAGAAGTGATATACAGTCTTTCCCTGGAATACACTTGATACTAGTCCAACATGTCTTTTCATCACAAATTTTTATCATCAATCACTGACTTTGTTTATATTTACTGCAGTATAACATGTAGTAGGGCAGATGTATCAGATAAGGGTGCACTGTAATATGTAACTGGTTTTACGAAATCCGTCAAGATCACTTTCATCTTAAATACAATATTATTTATTTTGCTCTCTTGTCAGCCACTGTGAAGATTTTTCTCTTTTAATATTTTAGAGGACAACTCACCTTTAATGAAATAAAGTTCAAATGCCATTGATTTAATTTCTTATATCAATTTATACTGATTTTTCTGCTAGTGCATTAGGTTGAATGATTTCTACACAGTGAATCTTCATTCCATGATCACATTGATAGATTTATTTATCTTCCATATTGACCCATTTTTTTTAGAATACAGAATATCTTTTTGTTGAATCCTTCCAATCTGACACTGGGAAAAGATGTGCTTTACCTGAAATCATCTTACGTTTACAAGAAACTGTATGATTGCTGCTGTTTTTTCAGTCTTACCATGCATGGTAAAAATTGCCTCATGCAGAGAAGTACAAAGAATATAAACCAGTACATGAAGAAGAAAGACTATCTAACATTGTAGGCTTTGGTCATTTAGAACTCCTTTCTTCTAATATTTCCTGGTACTGAACAAAAGAAATTGATCTAAAGAAGGCTTGTAGTCACTGCAAGTGCCCTGAACCCAGACAGCAGAGTAGTGCTCTGCACTGAGTCAGAGCATAAAGGAAAAAATAAGTATTCTATATGGCTTGATTCTTGAAGAACACTCAGGAAGGTCTGAAAGGGGAAATAGCCATTCCCCCATAAAAACAGCACCCATAAATAACACATTCAAAACCTCCACAAAATCCACTGTGGCTGGAACTGGAAATTATGCCTACAGCTATTGTATTTTGTTAAAGGATGGGTATATTTGTAGTTTCTTTATATATTCCTGGACCTGCAGAGGGTGGAAAATCTCCATGGAACATGGCTTAGAAGAAGCTGAATTACCCCTTCATTCTCCTTGTATGTTTTGCTTCTCTGGTAACTTGTAGGAACATCTCACCAGCAGCAAGATCCTTGCTAAAAACTTAATGGTAGAAAATATGGAGATAAAAGCATTTATTGTTGCAAGCAGTGCTGTTGCCATTTCATTTGCAGAAATCTTTTATTCTTCAATATCTAAGCCTAGGGCCTGAACCATTTTCTTAGCCTAGTGTTATTCAGTTCCTTGTTGTCTTATCTCTTTTCCTAATACTATAATTTCCTCTGCATCATCTCTATTTTTCTTCTTTCTCTCTAGCCTTTTATTTTCATCTGTGTATTTCTTCTGGCAAACTGCTTCCATTTGAATGCTTGCTTCCAGCTCTAATCTTTTTCATTCACACCGTGAACACAGTGGAGGTAAACAGCCAACTACATGGCTTTGGCTATACATTTTATTTTCACATGACCTCAACAGTACATAGTATAGCAGAACAAAGTATCTGAGACATTATTATGATTTCACTTCATTGATTTTCACTGATTTACCAGAGAGCTTCAATGTGAGAAAGTGCGAAGCCTATGTTTAGAGGAAAGACTTCTTTTAAAGTATTAGGGTTTCTGGGATAAAGATAATTTGCTATCAAAAAAGCTATTCTCTCATGCAAGCCAAAACACATGCTTAGTTACCATACAATTAGAACAGTATTATTAGGAAAAAACTCTCAAACTTACAATACCTGACAAAGAAGGTGCAGGAAAGTCTTATAGTATGGTGGTAAAACTCGTTTCACTTGTCTAACTTTCCATTATCATAATAAGCTGTGGGTTTGTTTGTTTTGTGTTTTGTTTTTTGTTATTTTCTGTTTGTTTTTGTCTTTTTCGTTATAGTTGAATCCATTCCAGTTTCAAAAGGGTTGGGTTACAACGGGTTGGATGTATAGCTGCCTTTCAGATTGGTAAAATGCATGTGATTCCTTTGTGTAGGAGTGCATGGGCACTTAGATTTAAGTCTCTGTATGTGGCCAAAGAGGGATTTCTGTGTTGTTTTGTTTTAAGCAAATGACATTAGTTTTTTGGCTGTAACAAAAACTTCTTTTGCAATGACCTACTTATATGTCATCTTTGGGTTGGTGAAAAAAAATCAAAATGGATGTCAGGAGCCAAATGGGTATCCTTGTGCTATGGCCCAGCAGATGATGTTGATGATACCAGAGAGAATAGAAAGAGCTTGAGGCTAGTCTTGATCCCACTGAAAAACAGTAGAAGCCGAGACACTACATTTAGGGGATGGAGCAGCACAGACTGATTTTAATAGCAAAATGTTGGGAGAAGGGGATAGACTTTTTTGTATCTTTTATACAAAATCTTTAGTTGGCTGTTGTTTGATGTCTCTGGCCTGTGTCCTGTGAAGAGCAGCTAAGAGACGCTTTAGAACTTTACTGACTAAAGGTGAACACATACTTGATGGTATGTTTCAATCCCTGAAGGACTGAGAAAAAAATTATTACATGCAAAGGTTTATTTACCTCTTTGAGACCTAACAAATTTGTTTCTTATAGAAGTTGGTGTGAGAATAGCAAACTAGCAGGAAAATTTCATCTTGCCTCTGATACTTATCCAGTCATTTTGGTCAGAAGTTTCAAAAATAGTTACCTATGTATATGTTTAAATAATTTAGAGAAAGAGCTATGAGTAGCCACGTACTCTTTGTGCAGTGTGGTGGCCTTCTCCTAGGACAGGGAAGCTGAGGGCTTCCAGTTTTAATAATGTACAATTACTCAAAGGCGCATGCAGTACAAGGCAATGTATGGAGGAAACACTAATGATATAGCTTATTGCAATCCATGGCACATTAGGTAATAGAGGCCTTAGGATCAGGGAATTATTTTGCAGACTTCGTTGTTCATTAATTATAGATACAGGGGAGCACATGAGAGAGCCTATATACAGCCTAGGACAAAGCTATGAATGATGAAGAATAAAATAGCGCCTTTAGATTTGTTTACGTGCTAGGCTGAGAATGTGAGAGAATCACCTCCTTGAGTGTTATGGCTTAAAGGGCAAAATTTATTTTATCAATATGATGGCCTAGAAAGGATGGTGTTTGGGACCCTGAGGAATTCAGGAAGGGGGCAGAAGAGAGAGGGGTCAGTATTTCCTCCCATTTCCCGCCACGCTCTATAAAAGCCAGAGGACAGGAAATCTGCCCCTTCCTGCTCCTTTCTTCCTTGCTGCTTCGCTGTGCTCGGACATCTTGGAGAGAGGATCCTGCTCTTTGTTATCAGCTCACCATGTGCTCTGCAGGATTCAACTCCATTGGGAAAAGCTTTAGACCCTTTTCTTATGTTGGCGCTGCTCTAAGGGATTTTTGGGCACTCATGTCAGCAATTATCGGGATGGAGTTTTGCATATATATTTGTATATTTTGTTCTTTCTCCAGCATGTTAGTATCCCTCCCCTGTTCTATTAAACCTGTTTTAGTTTTAGCCTCCAACCTTTAAGTCGCTCTTCCTTATTCCCTTTTCTCTTCCCCTGGAAGGGTGGAGAGGAGTAACAGAGGGCGTTTCTGTTCTCCAGGTTGTGGATCACCCTGACCATTAACCTGAGACACTGAGCATCAAAGCATTTATCTTAGTTGCTGCCCTGAAAGCAGGTGGCAGAGGTGGCTGGTCAGAAGGGATGGGTGCAGCATGGAACACTGGTCTGGTTCACAGCAGCAGCAGGGAGCCGATACCTGAGCTGAACACAGCTCCAGGGAATTATTTTAAGGACAGCTTGGCCCAAGTAGAGAAGTTTATTGTGTGATTATTTCAACAGTATATTAACTGCTACTTTATTAAGCTTAAGAGTGGTTAAGAAGAAAGCCATAGGTATTACCTTCCCCTGGGGAAATGTTTCTCTGTATGTAGGACAATCTGTTGTTTCCAAATATTATCAGAGTGTCCTTTATTATCAGCTGACATTTTTAGAAATCTGGCTGCAGTGTTAATTTTATTTTCCCTGTGTTCTAGGGCATGAGAATTGGTGGAATGTCTATCCAGGATTAAAAAAAAAACCACATTCATTTTAGTCCTTTTTGCTTGAAAACTTCTCATTTTAATAAAGAGACTGATAGAGCTTCATATAAATTTGGCGACGTAACATCCACCAAAAGTGGAATTAGTAACAGGGATAAATTAAAATTTTTAAATAAAAATACATGTATGAGGGATTGCTGAAGAAAGCCAGAGGAAAATAAGGGTCTTAGTTTGCAATCTGTTCCAAGCATGCTGCCTCCAAGGGACTTGATTTTCCAAGCAACAAAGCTCTTATTACAATAAATTATTTATAAATTCAGCAAAGTTTCTGGTACTTTGGGTGGTGTTCCTGCAATTAATTTACCACCTGAAAAAACAGCCACATGTACTTTTTTTTATGAAGGAGAATAGATGGGGGAGGTCCCTCCAAAGTCAAACTTTTGGTTATATCTTACCTTATGGTAAGATAGATGCTGCTGCCACTGGAACCCCGGTGTTATTAATGGCAGCTGTAAGCACAGACATGTAGCACTGTGGATTGTTAAACTCATCTTTTAAAAAGTCTGTTGACTAAAATGAAAGTATGATAGGGCTGCTTAGGTACAAGGTTTTTAGCAGATTCTTTGCCTGTGTAGTTTATAATGATGCAGAGAAGCATCTAAGCACTGAAGTTCATTTCCAGGCCTGTATTTGGGCATGAACTCCTTTGGACTCATGGAGGGCAGTACCTCTAGGACTCAGTTTGCAAGGTGTAAAGCACAAGATGTGGCCAGGGTTTTAAACACTGTGTTTCTCTGATAACTGGCATTGTTAAGAACTCTTCAGCTTTTGTATTTCCCCTCCTCTGCAAGCTACTCAATACTGCATATAGGCTCTTTTGTTTATGCAGATACTGTCACTTCTTACATAGCAATAAAATCCAGCGAGAAGCCATTTCCTTCCCAAGTGCAACTGCTGCCTGCAACCTGCTGGCACCTTGAAGAGAAGACAGTTTCACACTGGCTCCACATTCAGGAATAGCTGATTTAGAAAAAAAAGGTCATGGAAAGAGGAGCCTGTGCAATATGCCATGACCACTGGATGAACTGAAAGGATTAAATGGCTGAGAGAATGCATTTTAAAAATGACATTTTTCTGATTGAGAATTGAGAGAAACTACTTTTTGATAAGTAGGCAAACCCAGGCTAGATTCAAACCAGAACTCTGCATTCTGCAAAATCGGGATATGGTTAGAGTGAGAGAAGGAAGATTTTTCTTTTAAATGCCACTGGATTTTCACTTAATTTCTCTTAGCAAAAAGGACACCGTTAATGTCTTAAACAGCAGGAAGCAAATACTCCTCTAGCCTTTCTAGACACTTGTCTTCTATATGATCATTAATTTTGGCCACCCTTTATTTTCCTGTATCAATTTAATACCTATTATGTCAAGGGACATTATATCAGCAATTTAAACTTCTATCAAAGAAGTTGTGATGTGTTCTGAAGAGTTGTTGGTCCACGAACAGTTTCAGCACTGGAGAGCAGAACAGGGGATGATCATTTCCAGGCTCTGGCACACACAGTCTGGAGGTCAGGCACACACAGCAAGCTTTGTCTTGTGTGGCAGAAAGGCCTATGAAAATCTGATAGAAATAGGTCAGCCTGTCCCCATCCATAGCTCAGGTGTTTGATACAGCCCAAGCACAGATGAAGAGAAGGAATGCATAGGTGTGTTTAGGGATCTTCAGTTTCTTACTGTGGATCTGGAACTTCTTACTTCTGCCTGTCTGTCCTTAAATGGTCTTGTTTTGCCACTTTGATGTCTCCTCATGGCTTCACAAAGGAAAAGGAGATCAGCTGATGCATTTTAGAGATGGAGTCCAATTCAAAGCAGAATTGCCTCTTCACTTTGGTGTAGCTGCTGTGATTAACTTGTGGCTTTCAAGTGGTATTAATAAGTAACCATGTTTCTATGAGCCTTCAGTTTCTTTATAATACAGATGAAAGCTTTAGTCAAATTCTCATTCAAGAAGGCATTGTCTTAAATCAAAATATATTGCTCCAAATCAAAGTAAATTGCTTCCTTCTGCAGAAAACAACTGAGTGTAGAGAAGGACCAAAGTCCTGATATATCTCTAAAGACAGACAGGGAAAGAAAGAAAGAAAGGAAGAATTTGTATTCTCTAAATGCAGGATGCTGGTCTGGCTGTGTTTTTAAGTGAACTAATAACTCCTTATAAAGAGAAGTTGAAATCTTTGTAAGGTGTTTCTTACACAATACAAGCCTATGAATTTTAATAATATCAGGATATACAAATCTTCAACAAATGAAAGAAAGGACTTAAGCAGGGTTTCTCTTCAAAGCTACAATAATATTTTTCAAAACTTTTATTTTTTAGCTTTAGAATCCAGATGTTCTCTGAAATGCTTCTTGAAAAATAGATTCACAGGTATCAGAAGGTGAAATACAACAGCTTCTGAACACCTGCATTGCATTTGTTATCAGGCTTATCTGAGGCTGAGTTTTAGTTCTCCCTGAGCCTGGCTGAAACCCTATGAAAAACAGGGCAAATATTTCCACTATATTGAGTATGCTTTGGATCAGGCCCAGAAATTTCACTTCTTTGTTGACTGTAGCATCAAAGTTGGCTCAAACAAGCCCAGTTCTGTGCTTAGAGCTTCTCTTCCACCTGCGCTTCTTAATTCATACACACGTAGGCGGTGGTGAGTTACATCATGAGCATGCTCTGCTTGCTCTCTGA
>VZRW01007998.1:0-51411 GCA_013398125.1 Aegotheles bennettii
GGCCGGGACGGTGCGGGCCCAGCCCGGCGAGGAGGGGACGGCCTGGGGCCGTGGTGGGGTCACTGCTCCCGGTGGGCCGTGTGGGCACCGCCGATGCCACCACAGCCCCCTCCCGTGGGCTTGGGCAGTGTGTCTGCTGCTGCCCCTGCGGCTCAGCGTGGCCAGCCTGCTGTCCCCTCGGTGTCCCCTGCTGTCCCCCCCTTTGCACCAGCTCTCCTGAGGAGAGCCGTGGCAGGGGCATCACCCTGTCACCCTCTGCTCCACCCTGTCACCGTCTGCTCCACCCCGTCACCCTTGGCTGAGATGGCTACAAGTGCCCCCACTTGCCGGGAGGCAGCCAGGGCGAGGGGAGACCCCCTTCACGTTCGCTTTGGCCAGGTCTGAGGTAGTGGTACAGCACCTCCAGGGAGGTCTATGCTGTGTGGTGGGGAGGTTCTCCTCCTTCATGGGGCCTTGAGGTTCACTTGCACATCGAAGGGGTTGAGGTGGTGATGTTCTGGAGCCGTGTTTTGGATCTTTGTACTGGGCAACAGACAGAGAACAGGTGTAGGGGGTGCATTGCTGTGTTGGTCAGACAAGACATGGATGTTGTTTATCTGTCTGTGGTGGGGCTCACTGTCACAGAAGTTGACTTTCTCTCTTGTTTCTCCTGTTTTCCACCAGGGAAGGGAAACTACTGGACCTTAGATCCCAACTGTGAGAAGATGTTTGACAACGGGAACTTCCGTCGCAAGCGCAAGCGGCGCTCTGAGCCCAACGCCCCCGCCACCACATCTGCAGCCTCCTCTCTGGGGGGCCTGAAGGCCGAGGAAGAGCGGCCCATCCCAGCCACAGGCAAACCGTGTGGAAACAGCCCACCCACAGAGCTGGAACCCTCGCCTTCTGCCAGGGACCATCCAAAAAGCTCTTCTCCCTCCAGTATCATTTCATCCACCCCCAGCTGCCTCAGCACCTTCTTCAGTGGCATGAGCTCCCTGAGCGGCGGAGGCAGCCGGCTGGCAGGGGGTCTTGGCAGTGACCTGCATCACAGGAACTTCTCTGCTGGACAGCTGAGCAGTGGCACTTTCACCCCTTCCAGCAGCTCTTCTCAGGAGGTGCCTTCGCCAGACCAGCTGCAGCGGGTTGCGGGACCTTCCCCCGCCTACTACAGCTCCTTCCATCCCAGCAGCAGCAGCCAGGGAGCCCAGTACAACCACTACTACAACTTCACGGTCAACAGCCTCATCTACACCCGGGATGGAACAGAGGTGTAGGGTGCTGGGGCAGTTGGGAGTTGCAGGTGTGTTTGGCAGCACGGAGGACCATATGCTTTTGCAAACATCATTTCAATGTGGACGCTTCCCAGGAGTTCTTCCAGGAGGACAGATCTTCTCACCTTTCAAAATAAGAACGCCCCTCAAAACACCAGCAGAAGACAGATGCAAAGCCGTTTCCCCACCCTGGAGAATGTTAGATGGTTCAGATGGCTTGCCATCTAAACTCTGCAGACGAAAGTGAACTGAATTAATGTTTTCAGAGGTTTCTAATCCTGAATGTAGAATGAGAAGTTTAAAAACTATAATCGTAAATTGATATCGGCAAGAGCCAGGTGTAGATATCCAGTGAGTCTTAGAAGAGAACAGGAACAAAAAAAATGAAGAGATTTCTTATGAAGTGCCTTGTACAATGTATTAAAAACCTCTTCTGCCAGCAATTGCCTCTGTAAGCCCTCGCTTTCTGCCCTGATCCCGCAATATGCAATGCACGGGGGGGATCCTCTGGGTAAATACCCACCCAAAACCTCCTCAGAAGCCACGGCAGTTCTCTCTGGTTTTCCTGTGTATGGCATATTGTACAGACAGGGCTGTGTTTTGTAAAACAACCTTTTTCCCCGAGCTTAGTACCAAAGATAACTCTAGTCATGCAGCTTTAGCACGAGAATAAACACTGGGGTATTTTTATACATATTTGTACGTAATGTAACTCTTCTGTACATATGTTTCTATGTGGTTTTATATTTGTAAATTATGCTCTGGAGCTGTACTTATTTATAATGTGTTTTAAACTTTGTTAAAGTTTATTTTACTTGGTTTCCCCCTTTTTTTTTTGTTGATTTATTTGTTTTTGAGTTTTTTTGTTGGTTTTGTTTTTGTTTGTTAGTGTATTAATGAAACTTTTCAGGCTGAACAGCTGTTGGGAATAAAACGTTAACAATTGTTAGATTTTTTTTTTTTTGCCTGGTTGTTCCTCAGTATGTTTGAGGTATTTTAAAACTCTGTGGGAGGCAGGTTTTGCTTTCACGTGGTTTGGGATAAAAGGTGTAAAGATTTATGAACTATTTCATGTGCTTGGTAAGACAGAAAAATCTGCTCTGGGCCTGGAGGAGCTGCATCTGAGCTGATCTGCAGCCTCTCACTGTGCAGAGTGGGAACTCTGGGCTTTTTTTGGTTATTTGTTTGTTTTTGTCCACAGTCTGAGTTACAGCTGTCCTTTTTCAGGCTGGCTTAGTGAATAATAAAAGCTTACAAGAGAAACGGAGCTGGTTCTAGCGTGGTGCTAGCTAGCGGGAGAGATGAAGTCTGAGCTTGGCTGTTGACTCAATCTCTTTTGAGAAGCAGTTTTTCAATTGCACCTGCTTAAAATGGCCAGTGAGTTGAGGAGTCGGACCAGCCAGCTAACGGGCCAGGCTGAACCCTCTGCGGAGAGTCCTTCCCCATTCCTGCTGCTGGGAAAGGAGACTCCATCCTAGAGCAGCCATGATGCAAAGCTACCATCTCCCAGTTCTTGCCTTTCTGCATAAAATGTTGCTGGGTGCTGGGTGCGGCCATAGAGTGTGGGACCAAATGTCCTCACGAGGAATGTAGCATCAGTAATGAAGCTAAGCATTAAATTGCAGCTATTTAGCATGCAGGATTCTGCAGGGATGTAAGACCATCCCTGCAGGCAATTTGGGAAACAAAATTGTTGGCAGTGCAATGCAGCGCCTCTTCGCTGGCTACCTGCATAGCATACAGGGTGGTGATGCAAGACCAACCACCGGCCTGATCCAAAGTATAATGAATCCATGACGAAACGTCAGATGACTTCCATGTGCTTGGGATCGGGACCAAGTACTTTCCCCAGCACTGGCCAACTGCCTTTTGTGCAATAGCTGAGACCAGTGGGTGGGTGGCAACTCCTGCCTCGTCCCCCCCTTGCTCACCCCTTCCCAGCACAGATACCATCTTCCTGGCTTTAGGGGTAATTCCTCCATGTCTTATTTTTTTTTTAATTTCATCTCAGTGGCTCACTGGTAGCAATAATGGGAGGGAAAGAGCAGACTGCCGTTAGCACAAAGCCAAGGTGGTCACTCTTGTCCTGATTGGTTTTGGTCGCACCAGGTGTGGAATAGCTCTGTTTTGATTCTGGAATGCTGAGTTTCATTTGAAAGCAGTGGAGGGATTCCCAGCACCTTCAGAAGATCAAGAGCCAGTCCTTAAGTAAGCCAGGAACTGTTTACTCATGTATCTAAGTGACCATTGCACCCCTTCTCTGCTCCACCTGCCTGTGGTCAGACCTTAGCAAGCAGTGAGCCAGTGTGGGACACTTGCCTGTGTCCAGCTCATGTTCTCCCACCCACAAGATTTGTTTCTGCTACTTCCATCAGCCATGTGTTTCTGCAGACAGTGCCCATAATGAAGATCTCAAATCAGTGGCAAATTTGTGTTGTGTGGTCTGCCTCTGGCAGTATGTCCTCAGCACGTATCCCACAGCTCAACAGACCTCTCGTGCCACATCGGTTGGGTGGTGGCATAGCCAGAACCTGCCAGAGCAGAGCCAAGGGGGTGGTGGTGGGCTCTAGGGAGGTTTTGGCAGGTCTAATTGTTCCCAGTGCATCTTTCCTGTCATTAGCACCAAATCCTGCTCCCTTCAGGGAAAGTGGGGCCTTAGATGGAACCAGGGGCTGCCGCCCCTCCTGCAGACACCACCCTATGGGCTGGTGTGCTCATGATAAAGCAACCAGCCCAAGGGACACTTGAGAGTAGATTTCAGCAAATAGACACCCTGTCTGCAGAGAGGAGCCAAGTGAATGAGCTAATGGCAGCCTTTTAGGTTTCCTTTTGTCATTAAAAGAAACTTCTTTTAGCAAATCTGGCGAGAGGGAAGGCCAGAGGATTGAGTTTAATGAAAGACACTTAAAAGCAGCAGGGCTATTGTCATGGGCTTTGGGGATTTACTGTGATTCCCCCATTGAAGGAGAGGAAAGACAAAGGCAATTAGCCTGCTGGTCCCACCCTGGGAGTCCCCACTCCTCTCTAAATGCCAAGTCCATCCCTGGGATGGGCAGTTCTCCATGACAATGAGCCCCTTCCCCAGCCTGGGTCAGGTGATAACACAGAGCATAGACTGCTCCCAGGGAAGTCAGCAGAGAAATGTCCTTCCCTTGGAGAGAAGCTCAAACTTCAGTCCTCCATCCTCTCTGCTCTGGCAGCCATAGGAGTCACCCTGTAAAATCACCTGTGGTTTTGAGGGACTAGTGATCTCATGGGGGTGGTTGGGAGCCCACAGATCCTGTCTGCTGGACACGTTGCAGGAAGTCTCATCTTTGCTTGGTTTCTCCACTCTTTCTAGGCATCTAGAAAGATGCCACCTCACCTGGGCAAGACTGATGCAGTGCAGCCATACTTGATGTGAAACCATGGTCACGCTGAATGACTGCAAGCACAACCACCTGATACCTCTGCCCTGCAATGCCTGTACCCTCCAACACTCCCAGCCAGGGACTGTGGCTCTCCAGAAAGAGGGGAGATTTAGATTGGATATTGGGAAGAAATTCTTTGCTGTGAGGGTGGTGAGACACTGGCCTGGGTTGCCCAGAGAAGCTGTGGCTGCCCCCTCCCTGGCAGTGTTGAAGGCCAGGTTGGCTGGGGCTTGGAGCAACCTGGTCTGGTGGGAGGTGTCCCTGCCCATGGCAGCAGGGTTGGGACTGGATGAGGTTTAAGGTTTCTTCCAACCCAAACCAGACTGGGGTGATTCTATGATTCCAGCTGAGGGTTGCACACACAACTACTGAAAAAGGCTGTCCCTGCTTGAGAAGAAGTACGGTCCAAAGGCATTTCAAGAGACACGTTAGATCAGTAGCACAGATGCTTTCTGGCTCCTACGTGTGGCACTTCTCCAGCATGGGGTCGTTTAACTTTGCTCAGCACTGGCCTTATCAACATGCCAGCAAAGGTTCAGGCAGGCACCCATTGCAGGTCTGCACTTGAGCTACTCCACAGTACAAAGGCTTTGCCAGCACAGCTGGATCAGCCCAGTCCCCTAAAGGAGACCCAGCTCCCATCAACAAAGGAATCTCTTGTGCCAGTAAAGTTAAACCCCCCACCCCCAGCAACACTGAGCATATTGCGGGGTGGTGGGAGGGGATTCAAGAGGCAGAACACAGCCTTCCATGCTGGGTTTCATCGCCCGCCAACTCTTTTGGAAATAGGGCTTCAGTTACTGCCACTGGCCATGGGCTGTGGTTTGCATCTCCTCTGAAGGAGGAGGCTTTTGATTTGCACTGTCGCTCACCAAGTCCATGGAAGTTGGCCACAGTACGTTGTGCTGGTACAGAAGGTTTTATTGTCTTTGTTACTCTGATTAGGGGTGATTTTTCCTTGAAATCTTTAGGAATAGTTTGTTCAGGGAAATTGCTCTATGGATGTCCTGCACTTGCCCTCACTGTTTTTCTAGCAATGGAAAATCTTCATCAGACTTCTTGAGATAAGGCCTCACCAACCCTACCTATCTTACCTGATTTTGAATGTGATGTACCTGAACTCTGTCCTGCTCATTCATGGGAGGTGGTCCCATCAGTCTCACTCTGACAGCACATGAAATAAGAAGGATAAACCTCCTTTTGTAGCTTGGCCTAAGACAGGCAAGATGAGAATCAGGCCTGGCTGATGATACATGGATGGCTGATGCCTCAGCTGGAAATAGCTGCGCCAGGTAGAGTCTGCAGTTGTTGGGAAATTGTTGTTTCTCCTTAGGCTTTGGCAAAAAAAAAAAAAAGATTAGTTTTATTGTCCTGTAAGAAAATCCCTCCAAAACAGATTTTTGTTCCCAATTATTTTTTTTCTCTGATTGCCGAAAGAAGAAAACCATGGATTTGTCTTTTCTCTTTCCTTCTTTTTGGCAGAAATCTCCATCAAGCTGAACTGCCCCCCACTACTTTTTCCATTAAAAAGAAGGTTGATGGAATGTTTTTGACCAAATTACCGAGTGCAATATTCACCTGGGTAAGGTGACGAGAATTTGCCCCTCAAGGAATAACTGAAGTGTAATGTAAAACATCAAAGGTGTTATTTTTTTTTTACCATATACCTGAGCTATCTCTGAATCATATCAAATAATCTTCTCGTTTCATAACACCATACAATGCAGGCTAAAAGTGTATGTGATCTGCTTTGTGTACTGCTGAATAGATGATTAAACTGTCTAACCCGAGGGATATTAATCCAGGGCCTGCCCCAAACACAGTGAAGTCAGGGGAAAGAATCCCACTGACTTCAGAGGGCTTTGGAGCAGACCCATAATCAGCCAGGCTCTAATATACTTCAGGTGGTGTCTACGAGACTGCCTGGGGACACATAAAAGGAGCTAAAGATTGCACATTTGTGAATTAAACATCGTAGGTCTGATACAGGCAATTGGCTGACGTCTCCCCCGTCCGCCCGGGCTCCTCGGATCGTTTTCCTTTTCCTGCAGTCCATTGTGTCCAGGATTTATTGACAAAGCAAAGCTCTCGCCATGCGGCCTGTCCACGTTTGCAATAAACAGTGACAAATCAGGTCAGGACTGATGGCTAAGCTGCCCTTGGACCCTTCAAGTGGTGCTGATTTTATATCTAATTAAAGTACATAGTGGAGCTGAGCTGTGCCATTTCTCTCCCAGGCTGGTTTGGAGGGTGGCAGAACCCACACCTCGCCCTACCACCTTGGGGCTACCACAAATAGTGATCCTGAAACATGCAGGATTGATGCCTCAATGCCAAGAAAGCAGGGGGAGTCCAAGCTAACATGTAGCAGAACCAAGCTTGGACTTCCTTAAGGAAGTGAATGATACCCAAAAGGGGCCAAATAATGTTGTGTGTGTAGGGAAATGGTATTTACATCCATGCAAGTGATCTTCTGGTCTAGACAGTGGACAAGCTATTGAAGCTGCCAGGCAACAGGTTCAAAACAGACCAGAGGTGGTGGAGGTGCCTTATTGGTGGTGGAGATGCACTGGGAATCTCCTTGCTTCAGGAGGATGGAAGCTCGTAGGGAGGCAGGATGGATTCATAGAAAGGAAACCCAAGCAGGGGTTAGGAAATGCAAAGAACCCCATCTTTAGGTAGAAAGTGACTGAACTGCAAAGTGTTGGAGCATGGGAACATGTTCTGGGGATGTACCACTGTACAAGACAGCCTTCCCTAGGCAACCACCTTCCAGCACTGTCAGGCAGGAGAGTAAGCTCCACAGTCTGATCCAACAGAGCCATTTTATGTTCCTGTATTTATAGCAGTGTAGTTGAAAGCATCATTTCAGGTTTCCATCTTAGTAGAGGCTGATGGGGAGCTCTGGCCCATCCCATTGCTTTGCATGAGCACTGAAGACACTCAGCTTGCTGCAGCAGTTATCACCATAAAAAAAAAGCTGGTTAAATTAGGGCAAATTATTTGCTCTCTATAGGTGCCTATTTGTCTCCATCTAATGCAGAGGAAGCATTGAGGAAGCAGAGACCTAACTTAGGCCAAGCTTTTAAACCTCCACCAGGCAGGAACACATGAATGTTTGCAGATATAGGGCATCTGTCATGTATGGTCTTACATCTGGTTTTAAATAATACTATGGCTGTCAGGGATTAAAGAGTCCAAGGACTTTTCAAAACAAGCCACAGACCTAATCCACAGGTGAACCTTCTTGGTCATGGGAGAGATATGGGACAAGAAAACTCCTGCACAGTGTTTCCTTGTCCCATGCTCCAGCATCTCAGCCTTGCTTTGGTTCATTCAGTTCTGGGAAGATCCAGGGAATTTCTTTGAGGTGGGGCAGGAAGGTTTGATGAGCTTTTTCACTCTCCTTACTGTATTCCTGTTGACACACTGCCCATATCAGTGTAGACACCTTCCAGCAGTGGCCATCTGATCAATATGTCATGGGTGTTCCCTCTTTCCTCCTGCAAGAACTGCTCATGAAGTGTAAACCTTTTGGTTTTACAAGGAAATATTGTTTCCTACATGTCCAGGCTGCTTTGCATTACTCATAGAAAAAGCTGCTTACGAAGGGCAGCCTGGCTGGAGGTGGCAGGAGGTGAGGTTTGTGGTGCACTGAGATTTACAGCTCCACTGCATCTGGGGCAGCAGTTTGGAAATGGTGAGCCCAAATGATTATTTGATCAGTAGCATCAAAACCATCAGATGTCTCAGTTGTAGAAGGCTGGACATTTGCTGGGCAATGGGAGAGCAGCACTGATGAGAGAGCTATGTCAAGATGCCCCGACCTCACTCTAGTGAAGCTTCATTAAGGCCCTTCATTAGACCAGAGCTCATCTCAAGTTCAGGGAAATGGTTTCAGATCCTGGTGAAGACAACGTGAGTTTGTGTCTTTCCTACAAGTTAACAAGTCAAGATAAACCATGGTCTCTTCAAACAGAGCTCTCAGCTCATGGGAAAGGTGGGGACCACTTTGTCCCTGCTTGCATGTAAGGCCATGTGAGCTAAAGGAGAGCAGCTGGGTTTGGTAGCCAAGGCAGTGTGTGCCTAACTGTGGATATGTGTTGTCAGAAGATAGTAAGAGCTGTCATACTTTGGTGGAGAAAAAATTACCATGTTCTTCCTCTCCAACTTCTGCAGCTTATCCTTGGCAGCACAGCAGGGAAGCAGACCTGACAAGAAACCAAGGAGACTCTTGAAAGAATCAGGGAATTTGTTTATTGTAATTGAACAAGGGACTTCATGTAGTTTTGCTGTCCCTGGCAGGGAATATGTGAGCGGTGGGAAGACCAGAGCAATGATCACATCATGAATGTTAAGGTCATTTATCATAACTCTGAATGCTGTTTCTTTCCAGACAGCAGCTGCTTATCACAGTGTGAAACCTCATTCCCTACCCTGGAAAGGTGACAAAGAGACAAGTATGGCTGAGGAAGTGTTACTGGCTCCATGTTACTGCAAGGGGTCAAGGAACATCATGGGAGAGTGATTTGCTGAAGGTCACACAGTGCTATAGCAGAATTAGGTGTCAAATCCGTACATCCCAATGCCTCCATCGCAAAACTGTCCCTGCTGAGTCAGCCTGAAACACTCTGGCATGACTCCAAGCTCATCCTTCCTTGATGCTGTTACAGGAAAGCACAATGGATCACAACATTTCTTGCCCAAATCTTACCTATAGCAGCTTTACACAGGAGCGTGGGTGCTGCTGAGGGAACACTGGTCCTGCCTAGGGAATCCAGTAGCATTCCTCCCTCCAAATTCCACAAGTCACCTGCACAGCCAGGGACTGGTTCTCTCCCAAGGGATTTTCATAATATGTAAGACCTGTTCTTAACCACAGGACAACTGGAAATGTGCTAAACCTGCCAGAAATAATACCAGCAGCTGGGAGCTGCAGTGACCAGAAACCTGTGATCCATTTCCATGGATCAAATCTGCCCAGGTTTTATAGTTGCAACGGTTTATTTTGCACACCACGATCTTAGAAGAAAGGGTTAAAATGTGTTAAGAGCTGAATCCTGCTCTGGAGATCTGATAATCTAATTAGAGTAGTTCAGGTCCCTTCTCTACCCCCAGTGCACTCGTGTTTGCATCCAGGAGTGATACCGATCTTATTCCACCCAGTTTGAGCTCTCTCCAAGCAGCAGCCTTGCTCCCTGCTTGCACTTGTGCACCTCCCCATAGCTGCTGCAATGCATTGAGAGCTTCTGCTTTCCCCCTTCCCATGGGTGCAGGGAGCTTTTCTCCCTGTTTTTGGTTGACAATTAAGCTCCTGATGTCTGGTTTGATGAAATGCTTTGGATGTGGGAATTCTGTTGTCCCCTTGCCTCTGGCAATCTGTCTCCACTAGGAGAAAGTGATGTTCAGTGCCTCCATGGGGAGGGTGCTGGAGACTGGAGGAGGGATGACTTCTGAACTGAGCTAAGAAGTGGCCTTTGCCAGGCCAAGCCATCACAACTGGATCCTCAGCTCTTAGGAGGTGTTGGTTCAATAATTCTAGGAAAACAAGTAGATTTGCAACAGAGGAATTGTCCCAGCTCCCTTCACATCAGACATTTCACTGCGTGACTCACTCCCCAGACTCCTCTGACTGCACAGAGCACGTTTCCCCTGCTTCTTACAGGACTTGGACACCTCGCTCACTTATAGGCACCCACCTGCAGACACATACGATTCCGTGTCTCACCTGCAAGCTGCATCCTGCCCTCCCTGCCCACCTACATGTCTGGCTGTCAGATCCTCACCAAAACTCAACTCTTTCTAAGAGTGGGATTAGTTTCATCAACTTCAGGTGTTTCCAGCACAGATGTCTACAATCTGAGCTAATAACCATTGTCTCCCTTTTGAGCTGAAGTACAGAAATCGGGGCAATGCACCTGCTTTTTTGGTTGTTTGGTTGTTTTTTTGTTTGAGATCTTCAGGAATGGATGAATCAGTTCCTAGATCTCTACTGCACATGAAGAGGGACAGATCTGCTTTATTCAGATCAACTCCCTGCCCGCAGTACTGAAAATACCATGAAAGCCATCAAAGGCATGGAGGGCAGATACCCAAATTCCTGCCTCCCCCAGGGAAACAGGTCTAATTCAGCAGCCCTGGCCTTCAGACCCTGCTGCTCCGTGCCCAGACAGCAAGGTGGGAGATAAGGAGGGAGAGAGGGGTTAAACAAGATAAGACAAACCCATCAGGAACTATTCATTCGTTTCCCTGCCCATGGAAGAAGTCTTTTTTCTTTCACTCTAACACCTAGAGAAACCACTGTGTTTCTCTAATTGTTGAAGGAATGAGGCCAAGTCCCCCTTCTGATGTAAATCCCCCTGGATGCGTCCCACTACTCACAGTAGGACAACTTCATTTGCTCTGAAAGCAGCACAGGGAGCCACGCTGGGCCCAGGTTGACTGACTGACACTGAGAAATATAATTCAATAGCTCTGATTGTTAAATGCCACTCAAGCAGTGAAGGGAAACAGCCTGCATGGTCTGTGCTAACCAGCGAGTCACTCCAGTCGTGTTTCACTGGAAGGACGCAGGCGGGTTTATCTTCTGACCAATGCAGGCTTTCCACCAACATTGCTGCTTGAAGTCCACCACCACCAGTCCTTGGAGGTAAAGGGAAAATCTCCCTTTGTCCTTTCCAGTGAGGGCAGAAGGTCCTCCATGTTTTCCTCCGCTTTCCTCAAGGTTTTTAGCAGAGGGGAAGAAGAGCCCCCAAACCATCCTTTCACATTGTGTTCCCAACACCTGATTGGTGTAGAAAAATCAGGACTGGGCACACCAAATCACATTCAACCTTAAATCCCTTCCAGGTTTATAAATATTTGCCAAAGCTTAACTACATTTCTAATTGTCCCACCACCTGTATTGAAATGTACTGTATGCGTTAATCTCAAATTCTTTTCTCTTTCCATAATCTTTTCAAGTTTTCCTGCACTCAGGCAGTAAATCCAATTAGGCCCATGGGTGTTAGTAGAGAGCCAAATTTACTTTTCAGCTCCAGACATTTTTCTCTTATTTCTTTCTTTTTCTTTTTCTTTTTCTTTTTCTTTTTCTTTTTCTTTTTCTTTTTCTTTTTCTTTTTCTTTTTCTTTTTCTTTTTCTTTTTCTTTTCCTTCTTCTTCTTCTTTTTCTTCTTCTTCTTCTTCTTCTTCTTCTTCTTCTTCTTCTTCTTCTTCTTCTTCTTCTTCTTCTTTTCCTTCTTCTTCTTCTTCTTCTTCTTCTTCTTCTTCTTCTTCTTCTTTCTCTTTCTCTTTCTCTTTCTCTTTCTCTTTCTCTTTCTCTTTCTCTTTTTTTTTCTTTTTCTTTGAAAGGAAAATTTCTCTGCATAGCTTCCTTTCCTTTCCTTTCCTTTCCTTCCTTTCCTTTCCTTTCCTTTCCTTCCCTTCCCTTCCCTTCCCTTCCCTTTCCCTTTCCCTTTCCCTTTCCCTTTCCCTTTCCCTTTCCCTGCTCCCCTGCACGTTCCCCTTTCTTGTGTAGGCTGAAACTGCTGGAGGTAGAGGTACGGCAGAGATGTTTGATCTTATTTCACATTAAAACTCCTCTACCGAGGGCTGATCCCCCCCACGCACACCTTCATCTTGAGGAGCATCCTCCTGTAGAGTGCTCTGCGGGAATGAACAGGCAGAGAGGAAGGCAATGCCTTTTGCAAGCTGGGCTGGCAGGATCAGTCCTCGAGCAAGCTGCCATCCCCGTGGGGTATAAAATCCGTAGCCTCCTCCAAAATAAAGGTGAATGTGATGGCACCGCTTTTAGACAGTTTGTGCAGTTCATGCCTCAAAGCATATTCTGGTTCCAGCTGAGGATGAAACCTCACCAGGGCCAGGATTTTGCCTGAGTCTCCCTCTCATGAACATCTCAGAGCTGCCCGTGCTGTCCCTACTTTATTCCTGTGAGGGCAGAATTAGGCACTGAAGAGTGTCCTACTCTGCAGCCCTTTGTTTTCCCAAGGACACATGAACGGGAATTATGCAGTGACTGATTGTATGAAATAGAGAAGTACCTGGGGAAGTTGTGTGCTTTAGGGACTCCTGAGGATGAGTGGGATGTGAGGAGCATGCACTCCCGGGGCTGGCAGGTAGGCTGCAGGATTGTCTCTGATGCACTTGCTGGGATTTAAACAAGCCCTTCCTTCGTGTCACTATAGAACTTTCATGTTACAAACACTGAATGGTTTCTTCCCAAAACATTTTGAACCTCACTACATGGAAGTAGCACTTCAGACCTTCAGAAGAAAAAGCTCCTGGCTGTGCAGGCTCACTTTGTGTGTAGCAGGGAAGGCAGGAAAGGTCTTGTCTTTCCCCAAGGCATAGAGAGGTCACTCAGCTCCATCTGAGCACAGATGTGGGAGCTGCAGCAATCAGTCCTAAGTCTGGTTCCTATAGTGCCATCAAGCTTTTCCTTGAGAAGATGGACAGTGGAGGCCTCCTCTATGGGGTTTAATGTGTTGCACACTGGCCAGTGGAGAAATCATGTCATGGCTTCTGTGGCCACAGGTACCATCACCACCATTGGTGAGCAGCCAGAGATCAGTGCTGCTTCTTCAGGTCCTCCTTCTGCAGCAGGTTGGACCGGGATGCTTGGACATGGAAAAGACATGGACAGCTGTGAAAAAATTCAGAGAAGACAAACAGAAAACCTAAGAGAGTGAGTGAGAGCCAGGGACAGTAATTTAGTGTGACCAGCATGGCAGACAAGCCAGAAACATTGCCAATACCTAGAGATATGAGGAGTTGAAGGACAGGGAGGAAATACAGAGGAGTATCTTAGTGGATATGGAACTAAATGCAATCAGTTGAAGTACAATGGTTGCTCCTCAGCTGTTTCATCTCCTGTATTTATGATCATTTTAAAGACAATATTAGCTAGCGACAGAAAATGGCCCACTGGGAAAATATTAAATGTTTCTGAGGAAGAAAACTTTCTGTAGCTGCTCCTAGCTGACCTGATATGAAGGCGCTTGACATCACTTCAATAACAAACAGCCTGTGGTGTCTCTCCAGCAGCTTTTTGAGGGTCCATGGCTATGAGGATGCACTGATTACATTTCGCCCACCTCTGTTGCACCCACACTGAGCCCAGGAGCCCTTACACCAGCAAATCAGTACATCTCCTAAAGCCCCAGCAATGTGCTTCATGAGTATCGATCTGTTTGTCTGCTAAGTGCTTTTCTGGCCTGCTGTATCAGGGCTTTTCAGAATATGTGAAAGGACAATCTTTCCCCCTCCTACATCACAGGAGGAAACTCTTGTGTAAGCAAGAAGAGCTTGCACTGAAATTACTGTCAAGGAGCCACGTAAGGTTCAACAGTTGGCTGTGGAGGTGGTGTCATTCAGACTTTTTTCTCCTCTAGCTGGCTCAAATGGGATGGCTTTCCCTCTGCCTGGCCAATGCTGGACATTAAAAGGGAAGGCACATTCCTTCTGAAATACTGTATGTAGCCTGGATGTCATCCCACCTGAGTGCACACAGCCTGATCTTCGGCCAGCTGCAGTGGCCAAGAAGTGCCTTGTCACTCACCTGGACCTTTCCTGGAGGCTCTCCCGACAACCCCAAGGCTTTTTGGAGACTGCATGTTGCAGGGTGAATACCCTCCTTGAAGTGGATCTAGGAAAGGCAAATTTCTCAGCATACCTTCAAAACACTAATGGTGCCAGGAGGAGCTCACACCAGCTTGGTCAATAATGCTATGCTTGCAAGTCCCAGAAATTTGGACCTGGACCTGGCACAAGTGATTGTCAACCCAGCAAGGTTGTACAGATACCAAATAGCCAGATGAAGGACATAATCATTGCCTTGATGGGATCAAACCAAAGTCCAGCTCCTGTTCATTATCTGCTCCTTTATGAGAAGTAGGATTTCAGTCCTCCCCCCCATCCTCAGTCTATTTTAATTTGGGGTATTGTGAGCACAGAAATAACCAATGTCCTTTTAAAATACCCTAAGCTCTGGACAAGAGTGATGTCTGATAGAGCAGGGTCTGATAGCCCAGCTACACCTGTGTGGAAAGACTTCTCCTTCTCTTGGGTTCAAATGTCTTCCCTTTAAATTTGTGATAATGCTCCTCTGCCCCTGCATTATAAGAGTTGGGGAGATACCAACCAACTCAGTTTTGCCCACTCGCATGGCTGCTTTTATGAAAGCTCTTCCATTTAATAGCATAACAACCTGTGCTCCATGCCTACAGTTGACCTGAGAAAAGGAACTGAAACCATTTCAAGATGTTTTGTTTGCTCCTATAGCATGATGTGGTGAGGAAGGAATGACTGGGTGGTCTGCAAAGTGTCCTTGCCCAGGAGGATATAAGTGGCTCCACCAGGGCTGTCTTTCAGTGAGCCGGTGATGAGATTGTGTTGAACGACTCCTGGGGGAACACTGCTCCACCAGTGAACCTCCACACTGCACTCATGGTACTCATGTTGGTTAGTAATAGAAGCTCCCAGTTTGGTTCACTTTCTACTAAAATGACTGCCTTTCTACAACGAGAGGAGGAAATGGTTCATTAGAGCAGCCACTGCTACCTCAAGACCCTGTCAGAATTTAACTGAGATTCATCTTGAACATCTCTTTTTGATGGGTTACCTCCAGGGTGACTCTGCCCTATTCCTATTAGGTGTAGTCCTAACTGTGGTATATACCAGTTAGCTTCAGCCCTGAGGTCATGACAAGGTGGCAGTGTAGTGCCATCAGCATCCCGAATGTCCTGTGGTTGGATAATGTCTGACCACTGTCAATTCACACAAGGACATGTGACATAACCTGGAGATAACCTGAACATGCGCCGTGGTGGCTGGGTACCCACATATTCCCCTGCTCCCATGTCCTGCCACTGTAAACACGGATAATCCCCAGCTCATGCTCAATCGGTCCTTCTGAAACCACTTCATGGGCTTGGATTTAAGCTCTGCTTTATGACCAAGGGAGCACAATCCTTGCAAAGCCCCAGTAATCATAATACGTGGAGGCAGAATTGATACATGTGGGCTTTTTCTATCACTCAATTAAATGGTTAGTTTATGCAACATGCCATCTTTTTGAATCAAAGCTGGGTCACTGTTAGGCTGAGGTAACATTAATTATTTTTCCGCTTGTCGGATCCCATGAAAAGGATGTGAAAATGGCCTGTTTATGAAAGAGTGCGGGCAAAGGCTGTGAGCTGATTATGTCAAACATATTCAAAGCTTCCTCTGCAAAAGGGATTGTGATCAACAAAGCATAGCCCACACCTGCACCCATTTCACAATGAAAGCTGTTAGGGCCATGAAGCTATTGGGGGAAAAGAGAGGTTGCATTAACCCTTTTGGGGAAGGGGGTCCTCCACTGTAACATTTACACAAAGTTGTTTTTCTCATTCCCTCAAGTGTATCCCAGGAACATTAAACCAGTCTTTTCCACTTAACTTTTTCATGCCTGGACTTTTCTAAGCTGGATGAAAGCATCAGGCTGCCGCATTTCCTCCTGCTCTTTGCAGGGAGGTTGCAGAAAGAGTCTGTGCTGGGAGAGCAGGGCAGCAGTGCAAGCTCAGACCTTAGTCCCAAGAGAAGTTCTGTTCAGGACGATCCTGGCACTCTCAGAGTAAGTGCCTGCTACATGGAGCACACTGCTGGAGCCAGGCCATCTCCATAATAAATACATGTAGCTGCTTGGAAGGCAGGGAGAAGAAGACATGTTCTCTCAGAGAAAGTTGGAACTAGATCCCGATTGCAGGGCACCTGTCTCATTTTCTTGCAGCCCTGTTGGCTGTACTAAACTGGATAAGATGGGCTGAATTCAGTACTAGAGCCTGGCTGGAGCAGGCCATTGGACCAGACATGTCCTACAGTCTCTTCCAACCCAGGTGTTGCTGCGATACACAGAGCCATGTCCTCATGAATCCTTATCAGATTCATGGGGCTGAGAACAATCTTGCATCTGTGGCCAAGAAGGCAAATGGCATCCTGGGGTGCATTAGAAAGGGGGTGGTTAGTAGGTCAAGAGAGGTTCTCCTCCCCTCTATTCTGCCTTGGTGAGGCCACATCTGGAGTATTGTGTCCAGTTCTGGGCCCCACAATTCAAAAAGGACATGGAACTGCTTGAGAGAGTCCAGCGCAGAGCCACTAAGATGATTAAGGGAATGGAACATCTCCCTTATGAGGAGAGGCTGAGGGAGCTGGGTCTCTTTAGCTTGGAGAAAAGGAGGCTGAGGGGTGACCTCATCCATGTTTACAAATATGTAAAGAGTGAGTGTCAGGATGATGGAGCCAAGCTTTTGTCAGTAATGACTAATGATAGGACAAGGGGCAATGGTTTTAAACTGGAGCATAGGAGGTTCCATGTAAATATCAGGAAAAACTTTTTCACTGTGAGAGTGCCAGAGCACTGGAACAGGCTGCCCAGGGAGGTTGTGGAGTCTCCTTCACTGGAGACATTCAAAACCTGCCTGGATGCGTTCCTGTGTGATGTACTCTAGATGACCCTGCTCTGGCAGGGGGGGTGGACTAGATGATCTTTCGAGGTCCCTTCCAACCCCTTAGATTCTGTGATTCTGTGATCTGATGCTCTACAAGGGAATATGGGACAAAACAATGTGCCATCATACCTCTCTGCAATCTTAATACCTGTTCTTCCTTCTCTGATTTTGGTGGCAATACTAAGGAAAATGGAGTTACAGCATGTGTGGTCTCCTTTGCCAATCTGTTTTGAGCCCCATCCAGGTCACAGAACAAGCTCAAAGCAAGTGTATTCACCTGGTATCTTGCAGCAGCACTCCAGGAATTGTGCCAGGGGAGAGATGAATGCTCAACTTCTGCACACAGAATCCCAATATCTGCTCAGAAATCCTTCTCTTTGGAGATCCTAGAAGGTCACAGTCCCACTTGTGTGGGAATTTTCAGCTAATATAGATGAGCTCTCCATGAGCAGATAAGCCTTATGTCAACTCCCTTGAAGTCAACTGCAGTCAACCATGAGGGAGGTAAGGATGAAGATTATGCTAAAACTTCAGGTTTTGTAGAATCATATAATGGTTTGGGTTGGAAGGGACCTTAAAGATCATCCAGTCCAACCCCCTGCCATGGGCAGGGACACCTCCCATTAGACAAGGTTTCTCCAAGTCCCGTCCAACCTGGCCTTCAACACTGCCAGGGAGGGGGCAGCCACAAATTCTCTAGGCAACCTGTGCCAGTGTCTCACCACCCTCACAGCAAAGAATTTCTTCCTAATATCCAACCTGAATCTCCCCTCTTTCAGTTTGAAACCATTCCCCCTCATCCGATCATTCCATGCCCTTGTCAAAAGTCCCTCTCCAAGTTTCTGCTCATGCTTCCTGTGGTTCAACGAATTTTTTGCTGTCTTCATCCTCTAAATCCTTTCTGGCTCATGTGCCAAGTCAGTATTGTTGTATGGGAAGACCTGGGACAATCCTTGAAGTCAGTAAAACTTCTACTGCATAATATAAGAATTCTGCCTTAATAAGGATGTTATAGACCAAGTGCATTTGTCTAATTAACACTCCTGAGAGGGGATCTAGAAATGCCCTGCTAAGCATCACATATTATAAAACCAATCTTCCCCTGACTCTTTTCAAGATTGAAGTTTTCCCTGATTCATTGCATACCATGATGGCAAATACTTGCTCCTCTTGTAAGTATTGCGACACTTCCAGAATGATTTTCCCATGTCTGCTCATTTAAAATAATGTTCTACCCTGAGCATGGAGCAAAAGTCATCACAGATCACAGTAAACCTCTAAAACTGATATTAAAATACCTTTAGGCCAGGCTTCAGAGTCTTTAAAGATAAAATTCTATAAAAAGTATTGGCTAAATGCTTTGCCTGGGTTGTACTCTTTGGTTGGGTTGTAATCTAATCTCTGGGCCATGTTAATTGGTAATGAGTAAGAAAGTAGGGCATGTCACAAAGAGGTGCCAGTGACCCCAGGTAAGGCGGTGAGTAGGTCATTTTCCATTACCAAATGTTCTAAAAGATACTTCAACCTGGTTTAGAAACAAACAATCAAACAAAATCTCCAAATCCCTAATCTGGCAATCCTCATAATTAGCATGGAGCAAGGAAAAGTGAGTTGGGTAAACATAAACTCAGCTAAGAAACTATTCTTGATTAATATGAACAGCTGTTGTCAGAATACTTGTTTTCTTTCAAAAATAATTCTTTTTTCTGTCGATAATTTCAATCCCTTCCCTTGGGAGTTTAATATAGGTTCAAATATTGAAAAGGAATGGAGAGTGAGAACACCATTTTTTAACAACTGCTATGAGCCCTTTTGACAGCATAAGGAAAGTCATGTTATAAATGATGGGGAATAGTCACTATTTATTGCAATTATGTATAAATACACTAGGTCTCTCAATAGTATTTGTGAGGGTCATTACACAAATCAGACTATGGCTTTCTGCATGACTTTCATTCAGTCCTGAAAACCCTTCATCAGAAAACCAGAATTTCCCACTGGCAGAAAATTCTCTTATTTCAATTATTTATAAAGTTGGAATTAAAAGCCAAAATACCATCATTTTCCTGGAAATAGCACCCTGAAAAATGTTCATTGATTGGAAGTGTCAACATGTGCACATATTTTCAATAGATTTTTCCAAAATCTCAGTGGTTTAATGTGCTAAATAGCAATCCAAGCTAAAATGTTCTATTTTATTTTTATTTTTTCCTTAGGAAATGCTTTTTAAACTGATACTTACTCATAACAACTTTGAGGGGAGAAAAAGATGAGCTAGGACCAAACCAGATTTAAAAGGAACTTAGAAATTATTGCGGAAAAATATAAAAATGAAACCTGTCTGAAGAAAAGATTCTTTTTCCAGGATCTGTGATTTAAAAGCAGAGCCCTCCTCTGGCTGCCAGCAGATGCTGATGCCAATGGCCTTCTTGGTCCCCAGCAGCTTCTGGTCCCTCCAGCCTCTCCTGCAGGTTGGACTTCGCCAGCTCCAGGCTCTTGTGAGGTAGTGCCTGTGCTGCATAGGTTGGTTCAGACACCGTCGTGACATTACAATAAGACTTCTTGAGCAGTCTTCTGCTAGACCTGGAGACTCATTTTTTTTCCTGAAGAATATTTCTGCTGCTGGAGAACCTACTGAGGTGAAGCGTGCTTGGGGGCTAAAGGAGGTGAAGCTCATCTGATCAGAGGTAGATGTCTGCCCAGCCCGCTCCTCCATCTGAGCCAGCCCCCAGGCTTCTCTTCTCACCAGGGGAGAGAAACTGGATTTCTCAAGCTCTGCCTCCATTGCTCTTTAATTTAACATCTTCATCTGACTGATGAAACATGCTCCACTTTGCTTTGTTGACTATGGAGGTATAAAGGTGGGGTGGGCAGCTCAGAAGTAGACATCTACAATACAGACAACTGCAATTAGGCAAGATGAATCCTGACAATCTATCTACAACTGATTTGGTTTTCCTCTTCCTTTTCCTTGGAAAACCACTCAAATACCAGCCAACCAGGCCAGGAGCAACAAAGCTCCTCAGTATGTGCCCATCACATCTACGCCTTTCAACACCTGGGACATTGGCACTATGAGCTGACTTTCCTCAAGCTTTTTCTCTTTCACTATGGAACTTAAGTGAGGACTCAAGTCTTGTGAAAACAAAGACATAGGAACTCTGGTGTTGTTACAACTCAAGCTCCAGCAGAGGGACAATCCAGCTAAATTCTATAGGGGCCACTAACAGCAAAACTTTTTCTGGATTTGACATCTATACCCTCCATTATTCATCCCCATGTGCTACCACACCCTTGAAGAACACCATGGACCCCTCTCAGCCCGGTTCAGAAAGACCAGTGACCCTACACAGGTCATGCTGAGAAACCCTGTCCTCAGTCTAGGGTGGACAACTCTGGCATCCCAGCACAACTGCAAAGTAGGAATGGAGTCCCACAGTCATCCACAATGGCTTGTCTGCCAAGATAGCACCAAGATCTCAGAGGGAAGGAGAGGATGGACAATGATCTGTAACCTCTTCTTCCTGGGCATCGTCCCTGTCCTCCTCACTGATGGTAATGTGCTATGTTTGGCTTTTGTTTGTTTGGGGTTTTTTTTTTGAGTTGAGTCCCAAACAGGTAAGGAATGGAATCAAAAAGTAACGGCTTGTTTATCTTTGGATTTCAACCTGGAGGTGTAGCTTCTCCACTTTATTTGTATTTGTCTTTTCCCACAGCTTTCTCCAGCATCTCAAGTGGCAAATGTAGTTACTGATCAGAGGAAAAGCCAGCAGGTCATTTAATGGATTTATCTTTCTTCCAAGGGCTTGACTCTTAATTATACATGGAAAGATAAAAGATTATAACAGGAGGAATAGCAGGCAGCCAAAACCAAATTGATTTATGTATAGTGTGTGACATATGGCAACATAAGACAAGATCTCTGGCTTATGGGTATTTTGGCAAGACACGAGATGGATCCTCTGGCAATGCTTTGTGTTTGCACAGCTCCCACTTCTGCTGCTCTCTCCTGGTTTGTCTTTCATGTCTCACCTGTAAGCCTTCAATGAAAAGGTCCCAATCTCCCCTGGCCAGTTGTGATTTAGACATTCCTTAGACACATGCCCACAGATGAAAACCACGCTGCTTCAAGCTGTTCAAGGAATAAAGCACCTTAGAGAACAATTCTGTCCCATTTTCCCAGGCTGTAAATGAAGACAGTGATACTCAGCTCTTTTATCCACCTTAAAGGGTAGTGTGAGGGCCAGATAGTGTTCTAAAGCCCTATCTAATTGTTGAGTATTTTTCTTATCATCAAGAAAAGGAAGAACATAAGAGCAGCCAGTCTGGCTCAGATCACCCTCTGCCTGGACCAGTTGTCTGTCTCAAAGGCCAAGACCAGGAGCACAGGGAAGGGGGATCAGGATAAGTCAAGACCCAAGTCTTTATGCAGCCTTCACTTGTTTCCCACTAAGCTGAAATAATAATAAAGGATTGATTATTCCCCTAGCTGCCATTGCCTTCCTTTCTCCATCCCCAGCTCCCTGGAAATGAGTCACTGTGTAAGACAGACAAGGCTGGAGGTGTTTGCTACCAATGGGAAGAGCAGCTCTCAGTTAAAGGTGGTGGGACAAACCTTGCTTCCTACAAGCAGGAAGTGAGTGGAAATTTCCATGAGGCTGCTGATTCTGAGTCCCACTAGTCTTGCCTGCAAACCCTCTACCTTTGATTCCAGGATCTCCACACAATGGACTTTTTATGCATGATTCTCCTTTTGATGACTACTGCCAGGTTATTTCTCTTATCTGACGCAGAAGAGATCTAACAGGATCAGTTAGCTAGCTCCAGGGTAGGTTCTTTGAAAAGCAATGATTTAATAGGGCTTTCTTTTACCTGCTTTTGGGGTTCTCCAAACTTTCTGGTTTATCCAGCTCCCTGAGACACAGATCTGCCCTCAGCAATGCCCAGGCGGGCTTGGTTGAGGTGCTGACACTGCCTGACCCATGGCTGTAGTTCCTGTCTCAGTGGCACCACACCATTGCTGATCCCCTCCATGGTGAGCAGATCCAAACAGCCTGGAGATGAGGGGAAGGCTCTGTGGGGAGTGCAGAGATCCGAGGTACTGGGAGTTAGCAAGGGGGTAAACACTGAGTTAATTTGCACTCAAAGTGTCTGCCAGAAAGCTCTGGCTGTGCTCCTTTTGTCCTCCTCACAGCCCTCTGAGATGGTGCTCTGAGAGAACTCAGCTCAGCCAGAGCTGGGTGCTGGTAGGCACTCAGATGCTCAGCTGGCTTAAATTGACCCCAAAGCTGCACAGTTTACTGGGATGGAGGGAAGAGCAGCCATCCAAGGTGGGTGATCACGAACCAGGCCCCCATATGGAGGACGGCTGGGACCCTCTGGGGAGGATCAGAAGCCTGAAAGGTCTCAGCAAACAGTGGGCACCTGGGTCTCCTCTGTGGGAAATGCATCTGTGTGGGGCACACTGGTCAGTGAGAGGTCCCACTGGAGAAGCTGTGATGTGAAACCAGTGGCTTGTGGCACTGTCACAGAGTGGCTCATGGAGGGGTTGCATGCTTGAGCAGACCTGAGCAATTCACAGTCAGAGCTATCAAAGCAATGACCCAGCTCCTTTAACATGCTGTCTGAAAGCATGTTCAGAAACTTTAACACCAAATGTTAATGTTCCCTTCTGTCATTACAGACCAGCCAACAGTGAGGTTTTACATTTACATGTCACCTTCCACACCAGAGACTCCACTGGGAAGGCCTGGAGTGACTTCAGGGGGCTCTGGGGACTAATGGTGTGATGTAAAATGGACACACAGGTACACAGCAGCTCAGTGAAGTAAAATCCTGGTCTCCTTCCAAGGCTAGAGAAGTTCTAATGGGGAAGGATATGATTTCACCCACTATGGACACACAGAGGGGTTTGAATTCACCAAACCTATTGTCTGTGCCTAAGTTAGTGCTGTCCCTGTAGCCCCACAGAGTAAGGGGGAGGCAGAGGCATCCCATCCACCCCAGTGAGACCTCAGTCCTTGCCCAGTCTCCCTCTTTTCTCCTTCACCTTCAGAGGGAACCAAAGAAACTAGTCCACAGCAGATCCCCAACCTTCCGATGGCTGAAGGTGGGGAGGGTAAATCCTGCTCATGAAATGCACCTTCACATGTTCATAGGGACTTGAAGCCAGGGTATTCAAGATCTTCACAAGCTTTTTTTCCATCACTATCCACCAAGAGGTGGAGAATCAGACATTATCATCTTTGAAAATATGTCAGTGCCTCAATTCTGTTGCACCTAATTCCTCTTGAAATCAGTTTCTATTGGGATTTAAGTGACATTAGAGGTCCATGGCAGAGCAGAAGATATGTTCACAAGGATAACCTTCCCTCCAGCTCCCATTCAGTCTGGTGTGGGGTTGGATAAGATCAGGCCAGATGTGGAAGAACCATGAAGTTCAACACAAGTCTGGTCCGTCATGCCCCATGACCTGGTTTCACTAGAAGAAAGGACCAAGGTTTTTTACATTTTCCAGGGTTAGCTGGTGTGGCAGAGATGTCTGGATCCAGGTAGCATGGCATAGAAGTCCTTACAGGTGACACTAGTAAATAGAAAATAGAAATTCAGAAAGAAACATATTTTAGGGCCTGGACTGGGAAACCAATAGGGAGTCAGTGGTGGAAGCAGAATTGCTCATCGGAAGACCCCTCTTACCCTGAGAAATGCAGATGTAAGCCTCAAGCCAGATCTGTAGCTGATGTAAGTTTTTATAACCATCTCAAGCTGTGAAGAGCAGCTGAGGATCCCCATGGTGCTGGGGCTGAGGGAGCAACCTCTCCTACTCAAGAAGATACTGTGGTGTTGGGTCTTTGTGAAAGGGACAGGTGCCTTTTTGTGTCCTCACACTGCTTCTGAGCTCTCTGGGCATGACAGGCAAACAAGCTTGAGAGGTTGGTTGGTTAAAAGCTCAACATGAGGCAACAGTGTGCCTTTGCAGCCCAGAAAGCCAACAGTATCCTGGGCTGCATCAAAAGCAACATCACCAGCAGGTCAAGGGAGGTGATTCTGCCCCTCTACTCTGCTCTCGTGAGACCCCACCTGCAGTGCTGAGTCCAGTTCTGGAGTCCCCAACATAAGAAGGACACAGAGCTGTTGGAGTGAGTCCAGAGTAGGGGCACAAAGATGATCAGAGCGTTGGAGCACCTCTGCTATGAAGACAGGCTGAGAGCATTGGGGTTGTTCAGCCTGGAGAAGAGAAGACTCTTAGCAGACCTTAGAACACCTTCCAGCACCTGAAGGTGCTCCAGAAAAGCTGGAGAGGGACTTGTGACGAGGACATGGAGTGATGGGATGAGGGGGAACAGTTTCAAACTGAAAGAGGGGAGATTTAGATTGGATATTAGGAGGAAATTCTTTGCTGTGAAGGTGGTGAGACACTGGCCTGGGTTGCCCTGAGAAGCTGTGACTGCCCCCTCCTTGGCAGTGTTCAAGGCCAGGTTGGATGGGGCTTGGAGCAACCTGGTCTGGTGGGAGGTGTCCCTGCCCATGGCAGGGGGTTTGAACTGGGTGATCTTTAAGGTCTCTTCCAACTCAAAACATTCTATTATTCTAAGTGGGCTCATGTGAACCTCATTAAGTTCAACAAGGCCAAGTGCAAGGTCCTGCACCTGGGTCAGGGCAAGCCCCAGTATCAATATAGGGTGGGGGATGAATCTCGCATACCCAGAGAGGTCACCATCCAAACCTGGGGAAAGTGATAGACAAGACAATTATTCAGCTGCAAGAAGGTGGAGAAGAGCTGCAGTGCCAGGACAGTGGAAAGCCGTTCATGGCAGGAAGGAGGTCCAGGCAGGATAGAGGAAAGGAAGGTGTGTGGGGGGAGAGAGGGCTGTGGGAACAGCACAGGGCAAGATTTGCAGCAATGGGGCTGCCTGTCTGCTGCTCGCTGGGATCCTTGCCATTTGTCCAGATTAGACCCGGTGATACAGCAAAGCTCTTTCTCTCTTTATTTTATGTTACTCAGACAGATGGAGTGTTTCTTTGGTTGCCATATAGGATTCATTTCAGATCTGATGCCAGAGGATATTCGATACGAGATCTGAACAAGGCTGTGTGTAAATTCATAATGCTGTCTGTGCTGGAACATGTTGCATGGCTTTGAATCTTACTGTATGTTGGTGCCATCAGATATACCTTAATACAATCAAATGGAACACGCCCAGCTAAAGAAAAGATGTGACAGCTTTGCTGTAAAGCTAACAGAAAACTAGCCAAAAGGGAACAAAATCCCATTTGGCAAAGCCTCAATCAGCCCAGAGGAAACTCAACGTTTGTAGTGTGTAAGTACTCACAGTACCCAACACAGAGGGTAAGGAGAGAGTTCTCTGAGCAGAATGGGAAAGGAGGCTTTGGCATCAAGGTATATTAGATAACAGTGCTCCTGATCTTGCCTGAGATTCACACTCTGCTCTGAGGCTGGGAACATCTCCCCTGGATTCATCAGTGTGGATGAAGAGGCTCTTGCCTCCATCCTTCCTGCCCAGGGAGTTGCATTCTAATACCCACTCTTTAAAGCTTTTCCTTAACAGGATGCATATGGGACAGCTGGCAGATAATGTTCTCATAGTTCAGAAGGAATTCTCTCTGGCAGATAGGGAAGCCTGTGTGTCACCCCTGCATGGGTACCTCCAGTGTGGGTTGTGTGCAGTGGATACATCAGGTACACCCAGAGCTGAGCTGGACCCCACATCTATGGCGATGACTAAAGTCTCTGCCATTGGAGACGCTGGAACCCTAAGGTGTTTCAAAATATGTGTAGTCATCCAAGTTTCTTCTCAAAGAGATTTCTACCTTCCCATGTGTGTTTGGCTGTTGGTGGGGGGAAAGCTTTTTCTTGTGGAAAATTCGGGTATTCGAAATTCCCTGCTGTTTCCAGATCACTTCCATTTCCTTCCCTTCCTTTTCCAAGCTTGCTTCCATTTGACTGTCCATCCCAGAATGGGATGTATCATGTCCCCTGATAAGGCCTTGAAGTGTGTGATGGAGCAGGGTGCCTTCAAGTGGGTTCTTGATTAGAGAGCAAGACGGGGGTCATGTATTAAAAGGTAATTACTTTAGCATGGTTCCTGTGCTCTGTAAGTGTGCACAACATGGACTAGATGCCCCTAGTATATTTTCCTGTTCATGTTCAGCATCTTCCAAATGATTAGTGCACAGAACATGAAAATACAGAGGTGAGACCCCAAAACATGCCCAGTGAATGTGAGCACACAGCCAACATTCTGCAGTAGCTTGGTATCTCCTTCTTACAAGTCCAGCACCCCCTTACGTGGGGATGCCCATGGTAATATTTTGTACCTGGCCCTATAAAATTTATTTGATTGGTTGTGATCATGTCACTCTTGCATGCAACAGTTTTTTGACATGAACTACAGAAACATCTCATTCATCACGGTGGAGAATGGGATTTCTGAGATCTGGTTTCACATTTAGATGCTCAAGACGTTTGTCTTGGCAGCAGTATGGATTTCTGCATTATGACTGAGCACCAGCCTTGTCACAGCCTTTGTATGGGAGTGATCTTGCAAAATGACAGCTGTCACTGAAGCTGGTGTAGAGAGGGATTGTCATAGGAAAGATGGGCAGCGTGTGATGAAAAGTGTGTGTGTTGCTGTAAGTGACCACAAGGATCACCATTTATTCTGTACAATTAGGTCTCCAGGTCCCACAGCTACTTTCCAACTTCTCTTTTTATCAGGCAAATGAGAGTCTGACTCTGTTTCTCTGTTGCTTCACCATTATAGGACTTTTCACACCCAGTGCAACTCTGTGGTCAGAGCACTGAGCTAATATGCAGAAAATTAAGTTGTGGTTTTGGAATAGATACCTACATATCTGTGAGCCAGCTCCCCATCTAGAAAATGATGATATTGATACTTCATTATTCCTGTTGATTGCCTTCTGTGCTTATCTATGAAGATCTCTGTCAGGGTGGTCTTTGGTTGCAGAGTCATTGCAGGGAGGACTCCTTCCCCGGGCACAGTCAAAACCCGCCTGGATGCGTTCCTGTGTGATGTACTCTAGATGACCCTGCTCTGGCAGGGGGGGTGGACTAGATGATCTTTCGAGGTCCCTTCCAACCCCTTAGATTCTGTGATTCTGTGATTCTATGATTCTGTGACTCTGGCTTGGGTCAGCCCCTGTGGCCACTGCTGCAGCTCTTCCCTCCCTCCACACCAACCCTCACAGCCCAGCAGGTGAGTTCCTCTGCAACATGGTGATAAAAATTGTGTGTTCCCTTAGAGATGGCCCAAAGACCCTGAGCCAACACTTTGTTATTGGGAGGTGACTGCATACAACAGATGCTTCTGCTGCAAGCTTCTGACCAGGCCAGAAATACACCTTGCTTTCATTTGTCAACTGTTAAAATGCATTGGGTTCCTAAAACTGGGAAAGTTTGTTCAGTTCTGGGCACAAGACAGGGACGGGTGGCCAACCATGGTGATGACCAGGTGTGAAAACCCCTATGCATAGAGGAGAAGGGGTTTTTCTGTACAAGGCAGATCTCATGCATGTTCACACACACAGGAGACAATCGATAGCTCACCTGGAGAAACAAAGAGGTTCCCTTCCCAAAAACTTCCCGGAGACAGTAATCTAGCTCTGTCTATAATTTTAGTAAACCCTGTAGATATTATTTCACATGCACTTGACCTATGTTGAAAGAGTTACTCTGCCTGACCTGTTCCTCACAATTTTGTTAATGATTCAGAATGAAATGTGCATGCAAGGTACAGTGAAAATCAACAGGGATTCCAAAGTAAAATCCAAATGCAGACAACAATTAACTGTGGATTAAAGGGCCATTATGGTCACTGTCTAATGACTTGCAGAGACCACACTTTATTAAATAAGTGCTTTTTTCCCTCTTCGATTGAGACCACTTCAGGTCCCCTGCTATTTTTTTGCAGCTTTTACAAATAACAGAGTAGTAAATCTCAACTCTAAGACATGGAATTTGAAGAAACTCCCCACCTCGTCTTTCCTGCCTGTTTCTATCTGTTGGAGGGAGCTCTAATTACAAGTCTGAGTTCAGGCACAGAGGAATGAACGGATGCATCTCAGAACTCAGCCCTGGATTTTGAAGGCTGAAAGATCTTCAGGCAAAGTCAGCACTTCCTTCAAAAATAAATAGGCTTGGATACTCCTGGGGGTGAGGTTAAGTGGCTGAGCCAAGCTGCAGAGATATTCTAGGAAGGATTCAGTACTGCAGATCATTCTGCAAACAAAGCAGTTGGCTTCAGGGGGACCTTCCTGGATCATAGGGACAGCAAGTTGCAGAAAAGACTGAGGATGTGCATGGAGCAGAAGACTGGTATTAGCTCACCAAAAGAGTGACTTTTAGTTCACACCCAGCTTTTCAGAAGTGTCTGCTCTCCTTTCAACACAGGGGATGATGTGTCAGGAAACAGTCATGGAGACCCACCATTGAGGAGCAAGTGTGAGGGACCACCAGCACCTTGGAGGAAAGGGATTCAAAATGAGCTTGCCAAGCCCAGATTCAGGCTGGAGAATACAAAATGTTGTTACTTCAATTGCACAGATATAGGTTACCTGGCTGGGTAGTTGTCTTTGTGACAGGATCTGGGGATTAGGCGGGTCGAAGAGTTGAATGGAAGTCAGGGCATTGTGAAAATAGCAAACACCATCCAGGGATGTGTAAACACCAAAAGCCCTTGAAGCAATCCTTCAGTCCCTTCAACACCAGTGGGGGTTGACTGGAATAGGATCTCAGTTTCTCAGCATAACCCTCCGAATAAGACAAGGGCCACTAGAAGGCTAGAAATAGTTAACAAAAAAATATCTCTATCAGTCATAACCTACAGGGAAAGACTGGACAAACTGGGATTGCTTAGCTTGAGGAGGAGAAGGCAGAGTAGGAATAGACCGATGGGCTTTGAATATGCAAAAGGCTGATCTGAAGAAGGAAATGGTCTGTTCTCCATGTCCATAGAGCAGCATAAGCAGTACTGGTCTCTGAATTAATTCTAGCCTTTAGGAAATATTTCCAGCAGTAAAGTCAGGAAGAAGTGGGGTAGTTTTGCTGAGCAGAGAGGGCTTCCTGTACAACTGGACACCCTCAGCAAGTGCATCCAACCTGTGGAACAGCCTTGAGGTGTGGAGATAGACTTTCTGAGGTCCCTTCTAGTCCAATGATGATGTCAAAAACTGAAACATTGGTTAGAGAATTGGATTTCTAGTATCTTCTTCTCTGGAGACATTCAAAACCCAACTGGATGCGATCCTGAGCCACCTGCTCTGGGTGAACCTGCTTTTGCAGGGGAGTTGGACTAGATGACCTTTAGAGGTCCCTTCCAACCCCTACCATTCTCTGATTCTATGATTTTTAAATGGGAGATAGTAGAATTCATGCCCCTGAGTTGTTAATTTTAATCAAAGAAGAAGCAAAATAAAAGCATTTGGATTACCTGTGCACCACAGTTTGCCAGACTAGGATATAAAAGACATAATTTATAAAATCACAATATAAACCCACAAATTCCTGTACTTGAAGAGGAGCTGAAGCTCCATCAAGTCCTTGTCTTATCAAAAGGTTGAACAAGAAATATAATCCTGCAGTTCAATAAGCCTTCATCATGCATGTACTCAGTCCTTTACTATGAGTGCATGTGTGTTTGTATGATCTCTCATTTTAAGTCCTTTTTTACCAGTGGTTGTGGTGTAGTACTGAGTGTAGAGTGGAATCTGTTTCCCAACAAATATTTGTTCCCATTCAGAAGTGAATGTGTATTTAACCATCCTCGAGGTGATGCAGGGTCCATTCAGAATGAATGTGTAAACATGCTTTAGTAGCATGGCTCATCACTGAACTTTTAACTGTAAGCAGTTATAACAGTGTTAAGATTAGAGACAAACTATATGCTATTTCTTCTGGGTTGTAAGATACTGGCAAATTTAAGAATCATTTACATATTATTTCACTACATTTCTGCTTACATAAACCTAAAACTCGATTACCCAGACATGTATGATGTAGGATATTTGATAAACTGCCTATTTTTAAATCCTTCACTAAACAGGGAAAATGGATATCAATGATTACTAGCTACAAATATGCACAGGTCTTTTGAAGTTGTAAACACTAAACTTTGACAGGCTGTTGAGTGACAGTACATGAACATTATAACCACAAGAAGGACAGCCTGGTGACAAATAATAATTCTTATTAAAATATTGTAGCTTGGTATTGCTGTTTGTGAATTATTTATTTTTCATCTGCCCACATGTATTTTAGAAGTCCAAATATTATTATGTCATTAGGAAGATGACATTACTGTGCTGCTACTACTTATGTTATTACTAATGGTACTTTAGGACGTGTGGGCCAAACAAGAACAGGTTTTTATGGTCCTTAACAAAGGACATTTACTGAGCAATAGGCAAAATCTGCTCCATGTCAAAAATGGTTATGTATTAGAAGAAAGTGGTGGCACTAACTGCTTGTAGTCACATCCACTGTGTAGGTAGCACTAAACTGTGTTTTGTGCAGTTAACTTCTAAATGTCCCTAGGGAGGGGGACTCCTCTTGGGAGATGATTCTGTAACGGGGAAGTTTGCTAACCGTGTCACTTTGGGGAGTTTATACTCTGCTGTTTTGCTCTTTCTGCAGTTCCTATGACAAAGCGGAGATGTTTTCTGCTGAAATAATTCAACACATGAGTTGCATTTGCTTGTACCTTGACAAGAAATTCCTCAGCACCCTTCAGATATCAGCTGACAACATTCCTACCTTCCACTCGTGGACTTCATCAGCACCTGTCAAGCTGGACACATTCACCTCTTTTGCTCTTTCCCCCTAACGCAGCCTCTGCAGGGACTTTGTGCACACAAACTATCCTCAGCATGGGGCGTCTGATGCACAGCTCCCAAATCCACCAATGTTTCTTGGTTCCAGGGATCTGCTCCCTGCAAGTGAAATTGATCTCAGCATGCCCAAAAATCAGCTGTGGGATTTAAGAGCTAAAAACACCAGCTCTAGGCTTTTAAGCTTGAAAATTCTGCCTTCATGATCCTCTCTTCTTTTTAGCAAGATGTTTTCCAGACTTGATTCTGCCAACACAGTGGAGTTACACCAGTCTGTACCTGCAGAGCAAGGAGGGAGCACCAAGATACAACAAAACACTTGGATGTGACTTTTGCACGACGATGATGCCCCATGTGCCTGGGCTGTTCTGTTATCCTGAGAAGCAGAGCCTGGATACTTGATGTTGGTCCAAGTTCAGGTGCACACAGGCCCATGAAGCCTTGGTCACTTCCAGCACTGCAACCACCACCCTGGGAGCCATGGAGGTGTCTATTGGAGGTCTGTGTTGTACGGGGGGAAACACGGGGCTAGAAGGGAACGGAGCTCACCAGAGACCTGAAGGAGTTTCTCCCCTAGCAATGCAAAGAAGGACAAGCGTAAGGACTGTCTGAATCCTGTGATTACTATTCTTTCGCTAATGTGCTTCGCACAGTTCTCTTTATAAATTAGTGAATTATCCTTAGGAACAAAAGGTATTAGGGTCCTGCAAGCTTCTCTCAGTTTGTGGTAGGACTAATTCATTAATGTGGCTCCAACAGGAATGTGTGCAATGTTCTTTCTAATTGGACATGACTGGTCAAGAATGACTCGGCCTCCATCCAGATCACACTGTCACTTATGCTATATAATAAGCTACTACTACTGGCCCATGAATCAATTTTTAAACAATCTCCAGTAATGAACTTGGACGGCCCATTGTTGTTGACAAAGAAATGCACAGTCCTGCTATTGTCAAGGGGCTCAATTATGGGTTCTTGCTGATAAAATAGAGGAGGGGGGACAAGGGGGGGACGGTCTACAGACAGTAGTGACAGACTGAAAGAAGTGTTTCATCTCTGGGGTCCTTACAGAGACTGACAAGCCAAAAGGTCAGTTTCATAGAGGTTTAACTTGAAATGTCTGAGGACAAAAAAGGCATCTGGAATCATTAGGAAATGTGAAGTTTGACTTGCACCATTGGAAATCCTTAATATATTATTTTAACTGTAGATCTGACAAACTCTTTGCCCACTGGGTGGGAAAGAGAGGTTAAGGGAAGCAAAAGCTTTATATTTCTCCAGTGGGGGGGAATAAAAAGGTTAATTTTAGTAACTCTGGAAAGGGTCTGAAGGGAAACTGTCAATGTTTCAGCCCATTTGCCATTGTCCTAAGCCAGTGGAGTCAACACGGGTAGCGGGAGAGGCTGCTGCCGGCACTGGCTGCCGGACGCCAGGCTCCAAGTGCTTTCCCCTCAAATAACCTCACCAGTCACCACAGTGTCAAGGCTCTGTCCAGTCCCTACTGCCTGAACCAGCCTCATCATCACAACGATGCTGCCCCTGTGCTTCACGCTTTGTTCAGGATTACTTGCATGTTACCGGGATTCCCTGAGCCCGCCAGCATAAAGAAAACAAATCTATCCAAGGTGGTTTAGCAAGCCTGGAAGAGCATCTGTTTGCAGAACTCTTCCTGGATGACCAATGCCTTACAAAGCGAGCTCTTTGGCATGCTCATGCGAGGCCATAGTGGCCTGCTCTTATTTTAAAGCTTTAAAAATACCACGCAAAATCAGGGGTTTGGTCCCAGGTTTCGTCCAGTGGTAGAGTACACTGCTGTGAACCCATGGGAGAATGCACACCCAAATTAAAAACTACAGGCAGGGTGTAAATTTGCAAATGAACACCTTCACTGGGCCCATGGGCAAAACCTTCTCCCTTTCCTGGTGATTTCACCACAGAGCCAGACAAGGGCAAAGGGCAACTTGTACCCAGTGAGTCCACTGCGTGTTTCCCAGGAGGATGAGTCAATTCTCTGGCTGGATGCAACACCTCGTCTCCATTCCCCAGACACAATAGAGGACAACCTCGGTGCATAAGGAAGCCAGCCCTGAGCAAGAACAGTGGATGGGATGTAAAGAGCAGGGGTCCATAAGGGAAGTGGGGAATCAAACACAAGCCAAGACTTTGCCGGAGCAGGAGTGAATCTGGACAATCACAGCTAAAGCCTGTTTGACGGTGGAGTCCGAGCCACACCTGCTGCTCTGAGGGCTGCTGGGGCTTGTCTAGCAGATTAACTCATCTTGCAGGGTAGTCCTTCCAAATGTCCTTCAGAAGAAAGAGGTGGGATGGTACTAAGGACACCATGCTCAGCACACCACAACACCACTTGAGTTAGTAGTTTCTCCAGGACAAGGCATGGCAGCACAGGGACCTGGTGGAGCACGTTGTTCAGGTGCTTTGTAAGACAGAGGAGAAAAAGCCCACATAGAAGTGTGTAGCTTGGCATAGTTGGTTATCTGTTGTTGCCCAGACCCACAGCATGTGGGGGAAAAAACCTCCTGGGGAATTAGGACCACTGGGACAAGTCTGGGGAGATCCTCAGCAGAAGAAGCTGCTGGGTGGCAGACTGTAAGGTCTTTGCAAAGGCAAGCTGTCACTGTTGGGATGTGAACTTAGGACAAGGTCCAGTCTGGTGGCAGTCTCTTGCTGAAGTCCCAAAATAGCTAGGCTGCAGGTGGCTCAGAAGTTGCTCAAGGCAAAAAATAAAAGCTTCCCCTCCCCATTCTCCCAGCTGGCAAGAAACCTTTATTTTTTTTCCTCCCTAGCAATGTGTCCTCCTGTGAATATACCTGGACCTGTGGTGCTAATGGTTTGTGATTCACCGGGCAGGAATGCATCTCTGCATCCAAGCACTGGGCTCTTTTTTTTCCACTGCCCCCTGGGATGAAGAAACAAGCAAATGGAAGAGGCTTGAGCCCAGCCGGAAAGAGGGGGGCTATGGGATGAAGAGCAGCAGACATGGTGAATGAGGGCTGGCTTTCCACCCGGCACATTGACCCACTGCTCACTTTGGCTAGCAGAGAGCTGAAGACAGCCCTGTGCCTACCAGCAGCATTTCAAGACCCCTCATGCCCTGGGCAAGCCGTGCTGCAGCAACCCTGGACCATGGGACAGAGCCAGATGTCCCAGTGGTGGTGATTCCCACATCAGCCAAGATCTCCGTAGGGGCTGAGTGGAGGAGAAGGGTCTTGGGAGCTGGAGCTATTTGGGCACTGGCTGAAAACCCTCTACTTACAGAGCCAGAGACCGCAGGAGCTGCATTCGGTGCCTGTCTCAAGTCTGGGCGACCCCGTCTGTTCCCATTAGGAGGCCCAGGCAGTAAATTGGGCCCTGAATATATAATTAAGCAAAGGGCACCATCTTGAAGCCAAGGTTCACACTGATTTGTTGTGGCTGGGGTGGGAACAGCCCTTTGCAAATCAGTCGCAGGATGTTGCTCCTAGTCAGCTGGAAACTTGGTAGCTCCATTCCATAAAAGCTGGATCTAACGCTTCAGCTCCCCAGCTGGTTTCGGCATCCTGACCAGCACGCAATCCTGTGGCTTGCTTTTCTGCACGACAGTCTGGAAACCTTTCTTGAGAGCCTCTTGTTTGCTGGCTGCCAGGATTTGCCATGCAGATTCTTGCCAAAGGGATAATATAAACAAAGCATAATGTCAAGTTTCCCACACAAGTAAGATGATCTATTAGCACTGCACTTTGTACTAATTATTGCACAGTGGGTGGGGGCTTGTGAAAGGAGATTTATGCATTCAGCTAGCCTCACTTTTATTATTTGTAAGTACTTTTTGGCAAGGAATGAGCGAGATATGTATTTTATTGTTACTCTGTTGCAAACATCCTAATCTTCCGCACTCATTAAAACCTCATAACAAATAGTAAGAATGATATATTGCAGCCACAGCCAGCGTCTCATTCATCCCCAGGTGGGGGGAGGGGGGTGAGACACAGGCGAGAGGGAGGACAGGGGAAATGGGAATGGGGTTTTTTGGGCCACAGTCATATTTGCAGTACATGGAGGGCTCAGGTACCCGAAGGGTGGAATTAAGGCGATGGATGAGGAAAGGCTGCTGGGGTGCCACAGTGGACAGGGAGCTCTGTGGTAAGGTCTCGGCGTGGAATGAGGAGGATGATGCCTCAAAGGGTAAGTTGGGCCTCCCAGAAAAATGAGAGCCCATCTGTGCCTTTCCTGCAGCAACCTGTGCATCTGCTTCGGGCAGCATGTTCACATCACATTGAGGCCATGGTCTAATGGTCTAATGGTTAGGAATATGACAGGATAAAGGTTGGACTTGATGACCCTGGAGGTCCCTTCCAACCATAATGATTCTGTGATTCTATGATTCTATGATCTATCCATGCAGCAGCACAGCTCGCCAGGCTTGTGCCTGTGTGTCAGGACCTGGCTTGAGGAAGAGCACAGGGCATCCTGGCAAGGTGTCTCAGAGTATTTCTGCACTGCTTGGACAAGCAGAAACGGGGCAGGAGCTGCCCAGCAGATCAGTTTTCCTTTGGGTAATACACTAGGTGACAAAGGTTGGATCTCACACTGATGCAGAGTGGACTGATTGTCATGATCATTGCTTTGATAACCCCTGGTTGTGACTTAACTTCCCCAGTGCAGCATCTGGCTGGTGGCCCAGAAAGGAATGGAGTGAGCCCAGAGTCTGCTTCAGAAGAGATGCAGATGACCACCAAAGTGGGGACAGTTCTGCTGCCACAGATCCCTCCATAATGCTCTGCCTCTGCTGCCCACACTGACAGCCTCCAAACTGCCTTAGTAATGTGCAGAGCTGAGGTGGGCATGCCCCAAATATCTGCTTTGTGTGAGCAGCTCAGGGCAAGGACAGGAGCAGGTGCCACCAGGCTCACCGGTGTGATACTCACTCAAAGCCTCATTTTCCAAACCAAAGAACAGGAAACCCTGCTCCTCACTTTCCTCCTGATGACAACAAGGTGGGTTCAAAGTGTTTTACCTTTGGGTGTTTTACCTTTGGGTGTTTTACCTGTTAGGGAGATGCTTGGTAAAAGCCAAAAGATGCCAACTTTGGCTGTCTGTTGCTTTGGAGAACAAGGTTCAGTGGAAACCTTATCATGGGTTGAAGGACTGTGATGGTACTTCCAGGGCATCACAACAGTTGTAGAGCATCTTTCTGCTGGGAATTCCCAGGTAAAGTTCAGAAAAGACAACCTGGACTCACACATACACTCTTGCCACATTGGAACAGAGTGCAGGAGGAGGTGGAGGGAGGGGTGGTGGGAACCCCAGTAAGAGATGGTCCCACAGGTGTGCATACCACAGCTTTCAGAGCTGTCCCCAACCCTGGCTCTTGCTTCCCTAAGATGGCGTGAGAGCTGGGGTGCCCTTCTACATAGCTGATGGGCTTTCTCAATGTTTCCCACTAATCAGAGCCCTTCTGGTGCCACCATTGAGCCATCTGAAGAGATTGGGGTAAGAGAAGAACTGTCATCCTCTTCATCCATCATTCTTCCCATCCTGAACAAAGTATTTCAAAAATTATAGGCAGGGTTTGTCCTGAGCTGCAGGCTGCTGCCAACCTGGGACCTTTCATCTCATCAGACCCTGTTTGGATGTCCTTTTCTCTCTTCACCTGCTTCTTCCAAAATACCACTTTTGTTCTCTTTCTTTCTAGCCTCCAATAAGTTACATCAGTGAACTCTGGATGCAAAGGAGAAGAGTGCTAGTGCTGACTATCAGCACCAGCCTGGAGCAGAGCTATGCAGAAGGTCTCAGACTCCCCATTTCCAGCACAGCTTTGGAGAGGCCACATGTATCAAGCAGCCAACTCAACCCTACACTAGGTACCTCCAGGAGGGGGCTGAAAAATGGCACTGACTTTTCAACCCTCCAAGGTCAAAAGTCTTGGTATCATTTTTCTTCTTCAGTCTCAGGCAAATAATGTTTTGGGACTGATTGAAAATATGGACTTAAAAGTTTTGAAATATTTGGGGAATACTTCCTACATTGTCTTCTTCCCCAAGTCTTCATGCATTTTCCAACCGGTGTTGAGTTAACCCTGGGATGCTGCTAGGAAGAAAACAAAAAGACAGATAAGATGGAAAGGGAGAGAAAGGGTTGAATTTAGGAAATTATAGATATTAGCTGGACCTTCAGCCCATGGCAAATGTAGAAGGAAAGAACATCTCACAGAGACCCTTTTCGGGGTTTGGGGGGCTTATTTTGAGATATTACTTCTAATTCTAAATGTCTCATCCTCCCTTCTTCTGGCTGAGCCCTGTTACTGCAATGGCACTATGCTCCCAAGGAGGACATGTCCCCATGCAGGAACAGAAAAATTATGTGACCTTGTCCTGTGCCTTCACCCAGGTATAAGAGATGGAAGGGTATCCTACTGTGCTCCACCATCTGGGAGCACGGACCCATCATTCATTACATGACATGTCTAATATAAATGCTGTTTTAGTTCAGGTCCTCCACCTGTGTTGGATGCTCAGCTGGAAGAGCAGCATCAGGTGGGGAGGTTGTTTCCTAGTCCTGCTGTCAGCATGCCCAGCACAGAATGTTGTAGAGATGGTTTCTGGAGAAAGCCGGCTCCTCTCCAGGGGAGGAAACAGAGAAGTAAGGGGGAGAAACCTGGCATCTGAGAAGGGAAAATGAGGACTAGGAAGGTTGCTGACATGGGGTAACTCGTCTCTTATGCTTAAGAAAGTGTCAAGTTGCCAAAACAGAGATCACAGAAATACAGCCAGCAAGGAAGGGTTTGATGCTGTCTTGGGAACCACTGGTGTGAATTCGAATTTGCTCTATTAAGGTCCCAAATTGCAGGTCCATGTTACTGAAGGTATTGTTGAGGCTGCTACTGCTGTCAGTGGCAGTGGACCATCAGCAAGCCTGCTTCACCACCCCACCTCAGTGTGAAACCCCAGCTGAACATCGTTTCACTCCTTCCCATCACCAACAGCCCCTCCTGCAGCTTAAATCTGCCCCATGCCTCTCCGGCTATTTGCCTGTCCTCATTTGATTTTTTCATCCTTTCAGACCTTACCATGGTCATAAACTTCAGACAGAACTGAGAAACCCCCTACTTCAGCTGATGTCTGTCGTAGTCCGGGTTTATTTTCATTCCTACCTTCCTCCCCAGTCATCTCCACCTCACTGCAGACTGCCACCCCATCCCCTCTCCCACCTCCCCCCGTGCTCCCTCTGCACAGTCTCACCCTGAACAAACCTCTTTTGTCAGGCCACCCCACATAACAAGAAAATTAGCATCATTCGGGCATGTTGAGGCCACCACAGCAGCTACAAGCCATGATTATGGTGCGTGTGGTTAGCACAGCCTGCAACATCAAACGGCGTGTTTACAACAGATGTAATCCGTAATGATACAACAGGTGTATAACAGTCAATACCAGCATTGTAGCCATCAAATAGCTCTGTGGCACGTTCACATTGATCCAGTATTAATCCAACCCCCTCGGGGTTTTGGTCTGTGATTTATATGACTCACTGGGAGGTTTCGGCACCTATCTGGCACAGCACCAAACTCCAGGTAGGGTTCAGTGTATAATTTACCTTTGCAGCGAGAGCGTTTTAAATCCCTGCTCTTAGCAAGCCAGGTTTGTCAATGGCACTTTGAAAAGAAGGGCTTGTCGGAGCACGCAGAGACACGTTTCCTTCAAAGGGTGATTAATGCGCTGCAGCTTTTGCCACTGTCCTGGTTTCACATGCTCCAATGCTGATGAATGAAAGCAGCAACAGGAGCACAGCCCATGACAGCTCTCACAGGCTCCTGCCTGAGCCACAGATTTCCTCTGCATCCCTTTATATGTTAGCCCAGGTCATTCACCTGAGCGAGGAAGCATACAGGAGACGATGGGATAAAAATCATAGGAGGATGGGGAGTATCTGAAAGGGAATCAAAGCAAAATCCCAAGGTGGCACATCCAAAACCAAGGGGGGAAATACTTTTCGACCCAAGCCCTAGTTATATTGCTAAATTTTTAAAGTGTTAAATAGTTAAATTTGGGACAAAAAAATGGGTGAGATTCAAGATGATGACCATTCAGAACATCTGCAGCCATCTAAGACATAGGATGCTCGCCCAGCCCTAGATGATTGTAGCTCTTCTGCTGCCTAACAGGAGTCTGCCGCCGTTGACTAGTCAAGGGTCCTCATTTAGAAACTCATCACACACCTAATTTTAGCTCACACCTTTACAGGCAATTTGCAGGCAAAGCACCGGTGATCAAGCATACGTGGCAAATTAGGAGCTGCCTTTTAATAATGAGGGCGAAATCCGTTGCTGAAGGAGCACGGAGAGGAAGCTGGTGTTGTGCATGCTGCAATCCAACAAACGAGCTTCGCTTGCAGTGGTGGCAAGCTGGTAACTTTCATGAGTATTAAATGCAATTAAAGAAACAAACACTCTCCATCATTCCCCAGAGTGAGAGATACTATCAGTTGTGGCTTTGTATTTTTACATAATCACAGTTTAAAGGAACATTTTTCCATATGTGGAAATTCCCTGTTTTCTCCTCCAAACACTAACAAAATCCTTGCCGCTGGCTGGCTCCGCTCTCTTCACGACTCCCTGTTATGGCACTCCTGCTTGCCCCAAGGCCTTGGGGAGAAGAGGTGGGCCCAAAACAAACTCCAGAGGTGAACGTGCTGGAGATCCAGTCCTACACCCAAACAGCACACGTTCCCTCCGCTCGGGGTGGTTTTTGAAAATTCCCCTCTCCCGGTGTTGAAAAGGCTTTTGTGATCTCAGAACCCTCCTCTTTCGGGCTGCCCGCCCTCGCGACGTGATCAAGAGGCACGTCCCACCCATCACTGCGAGCCCCCCACCCCGAAACCAGGCTTTCTCCAGGGTTAAGTAGCACGAAGGGCACAGGCAATGCCAGGGAGCTCCACAGGGTTTAGCCCAGCTGAGTCAAACCCACTTGTACCACTGGGTGGACACCTTGGGATCTGGCTTCTTTCATAGATGCAATTAAAGTCTTTGAGCACAGCCTTGCTCCAAGATGAAGTAGGTTACATGCAGGGCTCTGACTTGGAGCATTGCTGCTCTGTGGTAGCTTCGTGCTCTTCACTCTTCAACCAAAGGGCCAAATTATTTGCCCCCTTGATGGGGAGCATGGCCAGATACTGTAGGCTTGGAGGAAGGCTCATGCCAAGGATGTGCTGTTCAGAATATCCATAGCTTGCACGAACATGTTTGCACACCCAAGCTGTCTCACATGCCCATCTAGAAGTGTCCACATGCCCATCTAGAAATGTCTATATCTGGTTGTCCATGCATCCATCTACACCCAGTTTCAGTCCAGCCGCAATCGCAGAAGGCAGATGTGCTTCTCCCACGTCTTCAAACCATTGGCCCAAGCAGCCTTTGCACCGAGTGGTGATTTCTGGCTTGCTTGAGTGGCCTTTGCTCAACTTGTTTGTTTGTTTGCCGTGCTTGCTCTTTGTGTGCCGCTTGCCTGCTGAGCTTTTTTCTGCCTGCATTCAGTATGTGGGCTGGTCTGCTCTGGGATATCATCTCACTTGGTTGCAAGTCTGCAGAAGCTGCTCAACTCTCCTGGCCTCCACCACTCAGCCCATGAGCAAGCCCCCAGCATGACCAGTACTACTGCAGGGGGCTAAGGTGAGGGTCTTGGAGCATCCTGAGCTCTCCCACCACTTCAAGACAGCTCCCAGAGAGCTTCTCTACAAGCTGTAAACCTCATCATCAAACCTTAAAACAATAAAGGTCTGTTTTTCTGGTAGGAGCAGGAGAAGGTCTAATGTCATCAGTACACAGTGAGTGGAGGCACTTCATTACGCTGATCTATCTACGGATGTTGCCTAAGGAGGCCTAAATCTACATGGAAATCATCCAGGAAAGTCTGTTGATACTGAGCCCACCTCTGGAGACTTAACTAGGGACTGGAGTTTGAAACCTGTATCCATTGGGTGATCCAGACAGATCATCTTGGGGCACGGGACACTGGCCATGTGTCCAGGATATAACAGGGAGAGAGCGAGGAACACTCCCACCATCTCTCTGCTAAGCCACGCTGTGCTATACATGAAGTTCCTCAGGAAGGGACTAAGCTCCATGTTGTACTGACCCTTACTGTGTTTTCATGCTCTTCTGCGTTCACATTCCCAGTTTGGCAAGAGACAGACAAGAAGATACCAAGGCTTTGAAGTTTTTCTCAGACTGAGGCAGTTACTGCTGTTATTTGCCATCTGACAAGACTTTGAGGACCTATAGCTGTTTCCAGATATCTTTTCTGGGAATGTTACCATATTAGAAAGCATTTAGGTGTAAAACGTCACTGCTTATGGGAAAATCTTGTTAATGTGGAGCCCCTGGTGGGAACTCTCATCAGAAATTCCTTTCTGCTTGATAAGGGCTTTCCTTATCTAAACAGTGGTTTGGTATCCTTCCCCCAGTAGGCTGGTGTTGTGCCATGGGGTCTGGGAAGGCTCTTCTTCACAGGCAGAAGAGGGAAGTCTAGATGAGCTGCCTTTCATGCTGTTGTTTAGGTGGCTGAAGCTCATAGTGTTCGTGTTTGTTATCACTGCCAGGGGAACTGCTGGGACCTCACCACTTGATGCGGTGTTGCAGGCAGTGAGAACCTGTCACCTTCACAAGAATAAGGACAGACACACATCACAGGTAGATGTCAGGTTCAGTTCACAATTGGTGTTGCCTGTCACATTGCAGAGCCAAGGAAGGACAGGTCTACCAGGGAGACCAGCCCTTGGGACAACCTGAATCCCTCCAGGGACACATGCAGGCAGAAGCTCTGTCTAACCCAAGGCTCTGCTCTGGTCCTGGACCTACCCATGTCCTGGAAGCAGAATCAGCCCCTCTATGGGCAACCTGAAAACCAAACTTGGGAACATCTATTCCCCTGTCTCCTCCCCGTTTCCTTCCTCTTCTTCCTCTGCCAAAACCAAACCATCCTGGATACTGATCATCACTGATGCTCATGCTCATTCAGCCACACGGGGCTATGCATAGCTGCCATTATTTGACTTTATTTCTAATATGTTGTAATATTTTTTACCAAATCCCTTAAGTCCCTTTTAAATAGCTCAGGGATCATCTAGAGCTATTTCGCAGCTTTGCTTCTCCTTCTGCTCAGTATCTTTCAAGCACCTTTAAATCCTCACCCATTTCCCCCTTTCTGTTTCTATCAAGTAATCAGCATATTGCCTACAGTGAGAGTTCAGCTCCTCTCAACTCTGATGGACACCTCTGCAGACCAAGGACCTTCCTAGTGGCTACTACACGAACTTGATGCTCCACCACCTCTAGCTGCAGGAGCTCTAGATAGGATGACTGTTTTCTTGAGCAGCTCCCAGCTTTCCATGTGGACTGGAAATTTCAGGGCTTGCAGTCTGTGAGGTGAGCTGGTTCCCTCCTCAGGGAGCCCAGGAGGTGTCATAAGCCCTAGGAGAGCTGTCAGACCCGCATGTCCGAGGTTCTCCAAAACCCATCAGGTTATGCAGGATCCTAAGTGCCCATACCGGGATGTTTGGCTCTCAGGCTCAAGCCTGGAGCTGGTGGCCTGGTAGGGTCCCAAGGAAGTAACTTTGTTGGGTGGGAGAGGGGGGTCCCAGGACTTTTTGGATCTTAGCTTGCAACAAGGAGGCTGAAACCCTAAAAGTAGGTTTACCTCTCCACCCTCAACCTACAAGCCTAGGCCTCTGCTTCTAGTCTGTGAAAGCTTGTTGAAACCCAGATCTTCCTCGTGGAGGGCATACCTGAGGAGGAGGAATTTGGCATGTTTCTACAGTGCTCCACTTGCAGTGTCCTGTGGCTGCGGCCATTGTGATGCTGAGCTGGAGGCTGGAGGAACCAAACTAACCTGTATCCCCTACAAGGCACCAATATAGTGCCCATCCTGTCAGGCACCCCCAGGAGTTCAGTCTGAGACCCTCACCCAACCCACAGAATCACAGAATCACAGAATGTCAGGGGTTGGAAGGGACCTCGAAAGATCATCCAGTCCAACCCCCCTGCCAGAGCAGGACAACCTAGAGCAGGTCACACAGGAATGCATCTAGTTGGGGTTTGAATGTCTCCAGAGAAGGAGACTCCACAATCTCTCTGGGCAGCCTGTTCCAGTGCTCTGTCACTCTCACAGTGAACAAGTTCTTCCTTATGTTCACCTGGAACCTCCTATGTTTCAACTTGCACCCTTTGTCCTATCACTGGACATCACTGAGAAGAACACCCCATATGAACCATGGTGTCTGGGAACCTCGGTGCACGGGCACAGCAGCTCCCAATGAAACCAGCTTGCCTGTGGCTTGGGAATATCTACAACCCCCACCCCAGTCTTGATCACTACTGTATGTTCTAAACCTTTCTCTCTCCTCCTCTTCCTCAGCCTCGCTGAGCTGGAAGCTGAAGGATCCACTGCTGAGCATTGCTGGCATTTTTGATTATGCAGCTCAGAGCCCTGGAAAGAGCCCTGCAGCCACTCAGCTCACGATGACGACTGATACCAAACACCATTTCCTCTCCTTGCGAGCAAGTAAAAATAAACAACATCCTACTGTACCTGCCTCTATCCAGGAAAGCACAGCAACCAGTATTTATAGATAAACAGAGATACGCTGCCTGCTGGGGTCTGCTGCAATGAATTTAGACCTGAAGATTGGAAATCCAATTGTATTTATAAATCAGCTGTGACTTGCCAGTGTCATGCCATCAGGGGAAGGCAAAGGGCATGTTTACTGCAAGCAAAGGCACACGCTACAGCCATATGCATAAGCAAGCCTCTGCGCAGACAGGTTATTTTTTGCATAGTGGTTTTTTGATTTTTACATGACTTAAGGATAATGCTCTAGGAGCCTTCTTTTTTTCTTTGTGCAATTTTTATTTTTTTTTAATAGTAACATTGTTTTTTTCCCCTTTTGTGATTGACTGGAGGTTTTGTTAGGTTTTGGTTTTTTTAATGTTCTGAAGAATGTTTGTGCTTTTTTTGGCATCTCATTACATACCTCAAAAAACCTGACTAAAGCCCTGGCTCCTTCTAAAGCTCCTGCCAAAAGGAATTCATGCTGCTCTAAATTTGCTGTTCGCATTTCTCATTCCAACTGATATTTTTAATAATAAATATGGTTACTAAGAATAGCTCTTTACCACCTCTGTCAGCTCTGGTCTTTTATTTGGACTCAGATCTCATCCTTGGGTTAACTGCTTGTCTTGAACAAAACAGCACCATACAAAGACACCGTGGGGACCCTTCTAGCAACTTCTCTGGTGTCCTTAGGATGTGCAGCCAGGGGCCAGCCCAAGTGCTGGTGTGCTGCAGCCTCTACCAACCTGGCATCTCAGAGGTGTCGTGATTTACACGGCTAAGCCCAGGTTATCCCAATCCCTCTCCGTAAATCACTTTATTTTCCCTGATTCTGCCTGTCGCCAGCTCCACAGCCAGGTTTCCACATCCGTCTCCTTCCATCATGCTAGCCAGGTTTTTTTAGCTGCTTTTTTCTTTCTTTCTTTTTTTTTATCCTCTAGACCAGCCCTTCTTGTTTGATATGCCCTTTTCACTGACCCTGAATTACTGCTACCCATGGTCTTAGAAGAACAGTGTTGTTTGTTAGTCTAAGAGCACATGTGACAACCCTTTTCCTGGCCAACACCAGAGGTTGCACCAGTGATTACCAGGCCAAAAACCAGGCATTTCAGCAAAAGCTACAGGCTCTGAGTGTGATCCATGGGGTCAGAGGAGGACAAGAGAATCATGGTCTAGTTGGGGACCTGCTGGAAGACACTAATCAGAAGGACATGCACAAATTGAGTCCAGAGCATGCAAGTTGTCCCCAGGCTGAATCTAACCTCTGTCAGTGGCAAACATCCCATTCCCACTGCAGGAGCTGGGATTTTAATGCCCGGGAGTTTTACTGCATCCCATCTGGAGCGAGCGGTGCCTGACCAAGCCTGCCTGGCAGCGGGGAGCAGGACGTTAATGGGGAAGGGCATCCCAGTCCATGGGGGTCTGGGCTGGAGGAAGGTTCCCAGCCCCGCGGCTCTTTAGGGTGTGCAATAATTTACAGATTAGTGTTGGCACTTCCAAGGCTGGGCTGGCAGCGAGACCTTTAACCAAGACAGACAGATTCCCTGCTGTGGCACTGTTTAGTGGCTTTAAATGGAATAACGACGTCCCTCCAGCTTGAGTGATATTGGGTCAATCTTTTGCTGTTTCACTGCACCCTCCCCATCCTCCCTCTGCTGCAGGTCACTGCCGCAGCCTGGGCCATCGGAGGGCTGTGCTCTGCTCCTCTCCTGCCTCTGTGCTTTGGGAAGTGGTGGGGGGGGATCATTTTTATAACTCTTTGTACCAACGGAAGCAGAGCTAATGGTAAAAGGCAATCAAATCTTCTGCTCCAAGGCATAAGCTGGTTGCCTGCAGGGTCAGGGAGGAATTTCGCCCTCCCTCCTCTCCTGGGCTTGGAGGCTGCTCAGCACCAGCACAGCTTGAGCCTCACCCCAAAAAACTCTCTGGTTCTTATAACTCTGCCTTTTTTTTTAGCTGTGTTGCACAGCAGTGCAAAATCACAGAGGGAACAAAAGATGCTTGTGAGGTCCCTGAGGAAGGTCCCCATTAGCACCCATGGTGAGCGGGGCAGGGGGAGCTGCTCTGCTGGACCTCGGGGCAAAGCCCTGTGCCAGCATCAGGCTGCCTGCACTCTCGGGGCTTTTGATTGTCTCTCTCTGATCTCCTGCTCTCCCTCCATGGCACAGTGGGAGTTTTCTGCCTTTAGGTCCTTCCTTTTGAACTCCAAATGCCTTTGGGAGCTGGATTCACCTGGACTAAACCTCTACGTGTGACTGAAGGGTGGAAGCCCTGGGGTGGGAGATGGTCCCACCACCATCCCAGCACCCCAACCCAAGCCTCTACCCTGGGCAGCAGCTCACCTTAGCTTGGTCAAGGCATACCAGGAAGACACAAGGCAAAAATACAAGCAGGCACAAGCAGAGAAACAACCGTTGGGAAGGCAGGAGCTCAGAGGTAAGCCAGCTGTCCTCGGGTAACAAACTCTGGGCCACCCACATCAGAGCACCAACCTCAGGTCCCTCCCAGCAGAAATGACCAGGGGCAAATCTCCAAGGCAGAGCCAAGGTGCGAGACAACGCACCCCTATCGGCACAGTCTGGTGGGGGAAGAGCAGGCATCAAAGGCATCCCGGCCTCTTCTCCCGAATCTGGCTGTGCCACAGCCCTGGAACACTGTTCTGGGGAAGATGGAGGCTTCACTTGGGCTCCCTCCCTGTTCTCAGCACCCCTCTTATCCAGCTGGATCCACGGAGGGGTGAGCCCGCTGTGACTGCCTCCCGCCAGAAAGAAAACTCATGCAAAAAAAAGAGCTGGAATTTATTTTTTTATTCTCTTGCATTCTGAAACCAATAATTAAATTTAAAATACAACCCAACAACAATTACAGCAAATTAAGCGTGAGGTCTAAGCTACAGGCAGGAGTTTGATTCGAAAACAGAAAAGCAAACACTTGTTTGGGACCTCTGGTGGTTCCTCTCCTATGGATGGTCAGAGAGGGGGAAGGAGGGAGGGAAAGCGGCTGAGAAACCACAGCTAAGGTGGGGTGTGACCCACAGATGGCATGAGACCCTCTGGAGCTGGGGTGTGGGTTACAGACCTGCTTTCCCCCTCTTGGTTTGCACCGAAGGAGCATTCAGGCAGTGGTGGCTGAGCAACACTGGCTCTGCTCTGCCATCTCCAGCACACACAGGCTGTTCAAAACCTTGCCCAAAATGAGGCAACCTTGCCCCAAAACCAAGGAGCGCTCAGACCCAGAGGGACAGGGAGAAATGCACAGGATGTGTTGTGTTCATGGGTGTGACTGCACCACCCATCCTCCCTGAGCATCTTATTGGGACATCCACTTCTCCGGGCAGAAATTCCCACTGTCCCTTCCCATTCCTGCCCATCTGCCCTCCTCATCTCTTGGGGGAAGTTTGGTGCCTTTTTGGTCCCAGCCATTAAGTCAGCCCAAACCAAGGGTCCCACCAACATACAGCTCTGTCTTTCTGTCCTACAGCCACCAGCTCGTCCCTTTGACATGGGTGAACTCACCTGTCACTCCAGGCACATCAATGTCCCCCCAAAGAGGTAGACAAAAATGCATCCCTGGGCTCCAGACCTTCTCCCAGGGGATAAAACCCTGAGGCCAGCCTTGCTCACCCACCATGGCTATCACCTGATGGTGTGCAAGCTGTGTTGCTCAACCTTTTAAGAAAACCCCTAAATTGTTCTTTTTTTGTTGTTTGTTTTCTTTTTTAACTAAGTCTCTCTGTTCATCCCAAATCCTGGCCTGTCTGGGGAGATGGGGGAGTGGAAAGTTCCCTTTTCCCTTCTGGTTGACCCCCTTGGGCATTTCTCAACCAGGCACTCATAGGACCAAGGTGTCCAGCAACCCCATCTCTTCGGTTTTCAGCTCTTGGGGTTGACCCTAAAGAGGGAACCGGGTATTTCAGGCCACCCTGGGGGACGGGGAGTGGCAAACTCATAGGTTGAAGGCAACTTATTGCCTCCCCCCACCACTCCCCTGCCCTCAGCAGCCCCCTCCCTGCATCCTCCACCCATGGCCCTTCGCCGGGGGAGCTGCCACACAGCACAACCAGCCCAGAGCTGGCAGGTCTGCGCCTTGCTGAGACATCAAAGTCTCACCTGGAATGTGTGTGGCTCTGCCGGGCTGTGAGAGATATGGAGCCAGGGATCATGAAAGAGATACTGTGATGGTTATCATTCCATCAAATCAAGGGGAAGCTGAGCATCAGGCTTGCCAACAATACCTGTTATTGTTCCTCCCCTGCGCAGCACTTTATTAAGTGTTATAATCATTTTAATATTCATGCAGCTCCACAGCCATTCCATCCCCCCTCCTCTTCTCCTCCTCTTTGCTTTTCAACATATTCCACGTTGGAAAGTGCCTTTCTTGCATTTCCTGGGATCTCACTTCCCTCCGGGCAGCAGGTGTTTCTGTCCACAGCACCCAGGCAACGTCCCTCTCCACACTCAGAAAAGGGGATTTTCTCTTGGTCTTTTGCTTTGTTCCCCCACCACCACCTCCTTCCATCCACCCCTGCCCCCTTTTCCTCCAAGTAATACCTAATTAAACTCCACCCTGCTCAAATGATGGCATTGTTTCACTATCAATGCAAGGGAGAAGCTGGAAGCCCTTGGCCGCAGAGGGCTCCCACTCCGGTGGAGTGTGTGCTCCCAGGACATCACCTCCATCCCCAGATGGCTCAGAAGTGGTCCAAGCATGTCCCCACACTGACGCTTTCCAGTGGTGGTCCATAGGGTTGGGGTTTGCACCAGACAGCCTTGGGTCGATCAATCGAAGCTCAATGGTTTATCCTACCTTGGTGCTGCAAGGATGGGGAGGTCCATTTGCCCATCCTTGGCAGGGTCTCCAGACTTCATTCCTCAACTCAAAGAATAAATCTACTTGTGGGATGGATTGAAGTGTAAGGAGCCCAGAAATCATGGCACCACTTCCCCAATCTCCCCAACCTGATGGCACCAGTCTTTGGCCCTGGACCGGGCTCAGCCCCAGCCAAACCATCAGCCCCAAAACATCTTCTCATCACCCTGCTCATCACCTCTGGCCTTCTTCCTCACCCCTGGGCCGGTGGCAGCTTCTCACATCTTTGCTGGGGATGGTGACCATCATGCAATGCACAACAGGTTCAAGTGGCAGGATGTTTATTCAGGGATTACAGAAAAGAAATACTTATGACATGGAGATTTATTTTTCAGCATCTCATCTGTTCTGGGCCCAGGGGTGGAGGTGTGCCTGTCACCAGATCCCCTGGGAGCAGCAGCTCTAAGTCATTGAGAAAACAGCAAACCTGGGGGTTGTTTCATGGGCAAACACTGCAAAAATCTCCTTCTAATGGCTGTTCACAGGTTTAGTTGCTGCTAAGGGAGGATAAGGGTTACAGCTGGCAGAACCCTGCAGCAAAGGCTTCTGCTCAGGATACTGGGAATAACCTGGAGAAGAGGCTCCAAGCCTGATGCTGTGCTGCTTCACACCTCACCTCAATGCTCACAGTGTTGCTTTCCTCCTGCTTGGCCCAGCTGTTATCCACCCCAAAAACAGGGACCACAGATTCATGTGCTTCCCCCGGAGATGCAACCAGGACTGACAGCAGGGTGAGAGGCTCTTCAACCAAAAGCAAAGCCCAGAAGCAGCACCTCCACCTGGCTTCCAGCTCCACCCAGAGCATGGTGCTCACCCCAAAGTTTACTTTCATTTTGAGGCATTTAAACCCATTTTTAAACTCCCTCCTCGGTTCAGTAACTGAGCATTTCACTTGGAAATGAGGTGGGGAAAAGGTACCTCTGAAATCATTAGAGTGAAATTAAAATTTTAAAAAAGGCCTGGTGGGATAATTGCCCAAATTCCCCCAAGTAGCTCGGGATCCCTTCCAAACCCTGGCTTGCTGGTTACCATATTTGAGTAAAACCTTCTCCTGTTGGGTGTATTCAGAGCACCCGTGGTAAAGGGAACTGAGTGCATTCAGAGTCTGATGATGATGATGGAGGAGAGGAGGGGGATGAGCTGCCAGGGGACAGGTGAGGGGACAGTAGAGCCCTGTCCAGGTCAGGGGAAGGTGATGGCTACGCACCACGCTCCAGGACCAGGCTCCCTCCCCACCAGCAGCAGCTCAGAGTACCCCAAAAACCAGGCAGAATTTCGAGATGGGTCAGTTTTTGTCTGGGGAAACATGCTTGGCAAATCCCCCTTCTCCAGCAGCAGGTCTGAAGCCCGGTGCTGGACCCATCCCGGCGGGGTGCAGGGGTGCAGGATGTGGCCCCCGCCGCCTTCAGCTGCAGCTCAGGTATGCACAGCTGGGGCTGGCTGGGCTCTGCGCCGCCGCGGAGTTCCCCCGAGTTCAAAGCTCTGCTGCTGACTTTGTACCCCGCTGGAAGACACTTCCCCTGGCCGCCTTCCGGGTGAGATTTCATAGCTGCAGGAGAGAGGGCTTTTCATCATTTGGCCTCAACTTTTTTTTTTTTTCCCCTTTCTTTCTTCTCCCACCCCTCCCCTTTTCTTTTTTTGGTAACAATATCCCATACAAAAGGAAACAAACAAATTAACCGCTCGGTCTCCAGGCTGAGGCAGCTTCACCCACTCACAGCACCCGTTGCCCTTGATCCCAAAAAGGCTACATGCCCGGCTCCATCCCACGGACACGGGGGTGATGGGGGCAGAGGGGTTTTGCAGCTGCACTGAGCCCCTGTCACCCCGCGGCAGAGTTCAAGGTCAGGAGGGGCTGCTTTGCTGGGGCAGACAGGGCTTGGTGTTGAGGGTTGGGGATCTGCAAGGCTGGTGTGTAAACGTGCCTCCACTTCAGTCTCCTCTCCTGCAGGGGACCCAACTACTACTGGGTTTTCTTCCCCAGAAGGGAGTATATGCAGCACTGGGGTACGTCAGCACAACTATTCCTGTAATATTCACACTCCACATCTGATTGCAAAGCAGCAATGAAGCCTTCAGAGAGACCAATGGGTGCTTGGTGCCCTGTGTCCTCCTGCCCACACCATGGCAGGAGATGTGGTGTGAGCCATTAAGCCCACAGCAGTTTAATGGCAACCTCCGAGGCACAAGGCAGTGCCACCTGCATGGCTGTGTTCCCCCAGGCAGGTCTCTTGTCACTGTTACCAAAGCCAGGCACGGTCATCAGGGAGAGGAGAGCCACCCAGGACCCCTTGCCCCCCCTGCAGAGGTTACACAGGGGAGGTCCTCCGAGGTCCATCAGCAGGGATCATAGAATCATAGAATCTTAGAATCATTATGGTTGGAAGGGACCTCCAGGGTCATCAAGTCCAACCTTTATCCCATCATATTCCTAACCATCAGACCATCAGACCATGTCCTCAAGTGCCTCAGCAACCCGTTTTTTGAACACCCCCAGGGACAGTGACTCCACCACCTCCCTGGGCAGCCCATGCCAGTGCCCAACCACCCTCTCAGGAAAGAACTTCTTCCTAATCTCCAACCTAAACTTCCCCTGATGGAACTTGAGGCCATTTCCTCTCGTCCTGTCTTTAGCAATTCAGGAGAAGAGACCAACACCAGCCTCACTACAATCTCCCTTTAGGTATTTGTAGAGGGCAATAAGGTCTCCTCTCAGTCTCCTCTTCTCCAGGCTGTTCCTAAAGCGACCTCAAAGGGCTTGAGTTGGGCTGTAACTGAGATGTTGACTGTCAAAGATCACAGAATCACAGAATCACAGAATCTAAGGGGATGGAAGGGACCTCGAAAGATCATCTAGTCCACCCCCCCCTGCCAGAGCAGGGTCATCTAGAGTACATCACACAGGAACGCATCCAGGCGGGTTTTGAAT
>VZRW01007998.1:51739-89258 GCA_013398125.1 Aegotheles bennettii
TGGCTCATGGTCATCCTCCTGTCCACCAGGACCCCCAGGTCCCTTTCTCCTACACTGCTCTCCAGCAGGTCAGCCCCCAGCCTGTACTGGTGCATGGTGTTGTTCTTCCCCAGATGCAAAACTCTGCACTTGCCCTTGTTGAATTTCATTAAGTTTCTCCCCGCCCAACTCTCCAGCCTATCAAGGTCTCTTTGAATGGCAGCACAACCTTCTGGTGTGTCAGCCACTCCTCCCAGTTTAGTGTCATCAGCAAACTTGCTGAGGATACATTCTGTACCCTCATCCAGGTCGTTGATGAAGATATTGAACAACACCGGTCCCAGTACCGACCCCTGAGGCACTCCACTAGTCACAGTCCTCCAACCAGACTCTGCCCCATTGACCACAACTCTCTGACTTCTTCCCTTCAACCAGTTCTTGATCCACCTCACTACCTGATCACCAAACCCATACTTTATCAGCTTGACATGAGGCCTTGGGGCAGGTAAGGCTACAGGAGAGGGATGGTTTGCCCCAGACACATGCCCCTCTGAAGTGAAACACCCAACTATGCCGACTGGTGCTCCTGTCCCTCCATGACCAGCACCACCCTGGGGTGGGTGGGCTTTGCTGGGATGAGTTCCCCAGGGGACTCACCTGTGCTGGGAGGCTGCAGCTGCCATGGAAATGGCAAAAACCCCAGAAGTCATGGTGGAGCATGTGAGAGAGAAGGAAACCCATGCAAGCTCACCAACAGACCTGAGATTTGGGAATACACTCATTTTTCTTCTTCCCCAGCTGGTAAACAGCTGCTGGCTATCTTAGAGCTGTTAGCATGGCAGAAAAAGCAGCTCAATCCTTGAAATGTGAGTAGAGAGGAGATGTTTGAGCCTGTATGAAGCAGTGTAGGACTCTGGACCATGAGCCCTGGACCATTTTAAAGGGAAAATGAAGCAGAACCAATGGCATGCTGAGCATCTAGCCTGTAAAAACCATTTGAGCACCAAGCCCCCTTGGAGCACAGTTGTGTTGGGTCAAAAATTTCAAGACACAAGACCAAATTCGGGTAATTGAGCACCGGGTGACTTAAATCCCATTCTTAATTTTGAAGCTGTGTAAATCTAATACTTAACCAACAGAATGAAGTAGCCTAAGTTTGTTACGGAGCACACGGTCATACTCCTGGCTTACAGTAAATAGGTAAGTCAGGAGCTTAGCAGATAACAATCACGTTCAGGGGTTAGGGTATTGTTAAAAGCTGTTTTGCTAAGATAAGAATTCTGACATCTATCATTGCTTCTGTCAAACCCGAGAGGCTGTGAGCCTGATAAGAAGTTGTCGTGGTTTCACTTTGTTAAAAGGTTTTCTCAAGTTGAGCAAAGATTGATTTTGCAGTGGCGATAGCTGCATTCCCTTATAGCATCTTAAATAACTGTCGTGTGACTATTGGGAGATCATTCTGGGAGATATTTAACTATTTTTGACTATTATCTAACCATTTATGGAGATAATTCTGGGAGATATTTAACTATTTTTGTCTGTTATCTAACTGTTTATCTTTTTGTGTATTTATCTATCTATTTTTATTTATTTTGATCAAAACGAGCGCTCAGTCCAGGAGGGAGCTATTTCTGCTGCTGCCATTCAACTGTTTGGTGGGAACCAAAACTTCCCAAGAGCCACTTAAGGACTCGTGGTCAACAGCCTAATGGGGATTTACCAAATCACCACTCCTTAGCAGAGCTGTATCAAATTACCGTAAACCCGGTAATTCAGCCCAAAACTCCCTCGCTGGAGGCTTTGCCCCTTACTGGGGCTCTGCATCATTCTGGGCCTCCCCATTCTCTCTGGGATGGAGCAGAAGGGGCAAACCTCCCTCTCCAAAAAGTTCAGATCACGTGGGAAAACCGCACAGAGCATGGAGGAATCTCAGCGTACAAATGTGCGGCACCTCTTCAAAGCTCCAGCACAGGAGCTGTTTACACTGTAAATAAACAGACACAAGTAGCGGGTGCAATCCTTTTCCTCACCCTCTGCTCCTCTGGGAAGGAAAGGCAGATTCAGAGGGGCTGTGCCCAAGAACAACAGCAACAAAATCCTCATTTTTTTGTGTTTTTAGGGTGGTGATGGAAGAGGATCTCTGAAATAAACTGAGCAAAAATGAGCCAAGGAGGCTGGAAGTGGTGAAATAGCAGTACTTTATTTTAAACATAGGTTTTCAAGGTTTAAACATGGTTTTAAACAAGTTTATAAGCAAGGTTTTGAGAGGAGGCACGCAGAGGTGATGGTGGATTAGCCCTGGTTGTCTGGTGCCCAGGCACGGTCAGCACTGAGGAGCGCTGGGAAATGGGGGCGACCCGGGACTGGCTGACACCATCCCTCCCTCCCAGAGCACTGGTTTCCAGGAGGGGAAAAACAAACTCCAGATGAGCAAGAAGTGAATCATTTACTCCTGTCTGATTATTAAAGAAAATCCGGACTGGGATGACAGGTTTAGTGAGTATGAGAGTTACAGCTGCAGGTACCATGCTGCAGCTCCCTCACATGGGTACAGCTTTTACCTGATCTGCTGGGGGTCCTGCATGGAGGACCCCAAAAAGTGGTTCTGAGCAGGCTGTGCTGGGGAGGAAAGTTCTTACCCATATTGGGTGGAGAGAGGAGGAGACTGTGATGGGGAAGGTAGAGCAGGGCAGAGCAATATCCATCCCTGGAGAGGGCAAATCAGTGCCCTCCCAGTGGCCTGAGCACCCGGCGGGTGACAAAGCAAGGACAGGAGCACCGTAGAAGATCTCCTGTGGGTGACCCTTTCAGCCATGTGACAGCTCTGCAACATTTCTTGAGGTTTTCAGACATACTAGTCCCTTCGGGTTGGCCATCCAGTACCCAGGTGTCAGGCCTTGGAGGAGGGATGGGGAGCATACCTGGCTGTGAAGCAGCAGGAGACCTTCAGGGATGCACGGCAGCCATCAAAGCCATGTGCCTGGAATAGGGTGAGGAGCAGCTCTGTAGGGTCCAGCAGCTGGATCAGCAGCTTTGCAGCACCTCTTGGCTTTTGGCCACCGAATGCACTTTCTCCTCCTGTCTGACCCTGTGGGATTAAACTTCTCAGCCAGGTGCTCTGTGGTTAGGGCAGGGCTTGGAGAGGCTGGGTGGTGGTGGGCGAGAGAGCTTTAAAATAGCCCAGGGTGTGGACATCTCTCTGGCAGTCATGTTATAAAAGGGCCTGGCTTGCCCAAACTAGTATGTGCTGTGTGTCTTCAACCCTTGATGGTGGGTACCTCTGTGGTGGTGGAGTCAGCTGCAGGTGCCCTCATGGTGGTCAAGCCTTGGAGGCTCATGAAGGATCAGCACTCTCCTATGGTGCACGGCAATGCCATCCTTTGCATGTCTCCAAATAGCAAGGCTTTGGGTCAGGCTGCCCCAGGGCTTGCTGCCACACCTTGGAGAGCTGAGGTTGAACTAGATGACCTCCAGAGGTCCCTTTCCACCTGAATTATCCTATGATCCAAGGAATTTCCCTATGGCTGTAAGAGCAGCTAAGATGTACATCATGTGCTGCTTGATAATGAAGCGGTACCCATAAATCCTCCAGACAGGACTTCGGCCATAAAGTCTCTTGCTATAATGACACAACCATCCCAGCCAGTGCAACAGGATCCTGCTGTAAGACAAACATTACATGGTGGAGGTAGGGGAGAGTTAATGCCCAGGTCCATGGATGGGATTTCAACAAGAGTCAGGCACCGTTGTGCCTCCAGGCACAAGAACCTGGTCCCACTACTTCCAAGAGGATATCACGCAGGTCTCCCTGCAGCCTGTCCATGAAGTATCTGGCCTCCAAACCAGGCTCCAGCCATGGCCATCCCCACCTTTGGGTGTTTATTTCCACCTAGTCTGGTGTTATCTAACATGCTGGCTCTTGCCCCAAACCATTTCTATCATGGGGCTGGTTCATAGCATCTCAGCTGAGCAACCAAAAGTGGCCAGAGGATGAGGTGGGTTGAGACTGTGTGTTCCTCATATGGGAATAGGGGAGACAGGGCTTCCACCTGCCATCAGCCCAGCACCACAGACCCCACTGATGAGGGTCAGGGGCTTTTCACTGACTAAGCACCCAACTGCTCACGCTGCCAAGGCCTCTGTGTCCACCCAGTGCCATCCTCAGCATCACCTTCCCCACTGACAAGGGAGCCCTAGCGACCAGATCCCATGTGTTTTTATTTGTGTGAGCTTTGCCGAGATAATTGCCAGCAAACACTGCAGCTTGATAAGCAAAACATTGGCAAGCTGCAATTTCTAAAGCATCTTTAGCTAAATTTGTAGTGGTTGTCTCCAATTTGCAGTCCTGTTTGTGTCTGTGAAGAAGACACACTTTCTCAGCTCCCTTCTCATGTTCCCACTTGCCTCGCACAGCCATGGAGGTAGAAGGAGGATTCCCCTCGCTTTATGCAGCTTGGCTTTGACTGAATAGCTTCCAGTTACCTTGGAACCTAATCTTCTTTTGAACTCTTTTTAAGTCAGTTGCATTCTTGGAAGGAGATGAGCCTGCGAACTTGTATCATCTGATGAGAGAGATAACAGCTCTGCAGAACCTACGCCCGGTGGCAGGCACAAGCCAGAAAATATCTGCACCTGCTCACATGGAAAAAGCACCCAGGTATTAGAGGAGGCAATTTGCCTTTCATGAGTTTTGGGATGTTTATTCCATCAGGGAGCTTCTCAGAGGTGCTGGGACAACTGGTTGTCTGCTTTGGGACAACTGTCCATCGGTCCTATGTGAGGCCCTATGTCTGGGATGTGCTGCAAGACAAACTGGTGACTGAATGTCTTCAGATGAAGATGATCTTCATAATTTGCTTTTTGGGGTGGTTTGTTTCTGGTTCACAGCTGGTAAAATGGGCTTATGGAAAGCAGCCCTGCTCCTCCTTAGATTCAGGATTTCCAAGCTTTGCTATTCCTCTTGCCCTAAAACAGAGACAGCAACAAGATGTGCTCAAAACTAAGCTGTGTATTCCTTGCCAGTCTAGTTCCCAGTGGCAGCATCTACCTATGGTCACATGTGACAATGGAAGGAGCCCAAGGATCACATAATTTCTAAAGATCATATGTTGGTGACCCCTCTTCTAGGGGGGTCTGTAAAGCTGTTCCCATTGTTGGCCTCATATCCTAACCATTGAGTTAAGGTATGACTTTTGGGTGGTCTGTCTGGCTTCCTCCAAAGATGTCCATCCCTATAGGGTTCAAGTGTCTCTGATGAGTCTCTGAGCTTCCACCTTCAGGAGCCGAGGATTTGGTGTTCAAGATCTTCTCTCCCATGTGGACCCAGCCTGGAGTGGCCTCTCTTTGCTGTTGGCTTTGCATTAGTAAAGTTATTACTGCTAAGAAATGAACCTGAGGGAACAAGCAAGGAGAGGCAGGGACTATGTGAGAGAAGGAACCAGATCTGTTTGGTCTCACACATTCCTTCACCCAAACTGGCTGTGAGACAACATGGTGGCCAACGCCTTTGGTGTCTACCATGACGTAGAGGACCATCAAAGGAAACAAAGCCTGGAAAGAGGGGCAAAAGCTGCTGAATGTAACATCAGGAGGCATGGCTGGATGCTGATCACGAAGCAACCAACCTACCTGAGGGCAAAAGATCTGGGCCCTCGGGTCTCCTGTGGGAAGCCGGGGTGACGCCACCCTTTTTGTGTGCCTTCTGCGCTCCTCCATGGCTCCTTGGTTCCTCAGCTTCAAACACAGCTGCTTATCTTCTTACATTACTCAGTGTTTCCCTACGTGTGCTCTAATGCACCTTCAAAGCACAGCGCTCACCACAGTGAACAGACCGGTTGATTAAATGAGAGTGACTTCTTCTAATTGTCAATGGCAGTGACCACGAGGGCTGGGGAGACATTTTGGGGTAGCTGAGAATAAAACTGCCCTAAAATTGTTCATTGTCAGAGCCATTTGAGTCAAGACCCATTACAACTGGAGCCTTCTGTAAGGTCTCATCCTTACAGGAACAGAGGAGCCTCTGCAAGAGCAGACGTGTACTAATGGGTTTTCCTTTTTTAGTACTGTTATTCCCACTGGGATATTAAAGATCTACCCCAGAGCATCTGGGCAAGGAGCTAATTCCCCCGAAACCCAGGGTGGTTCATCAGCCCAATCCACTCGCTCTGAGTTGTTCTCAACACTTTGAATGCCAGAATTGTAACAGCAAGGGCGAGCGAGAGGAAATAACCAGCCCTTTTCCCCCTTGGAATTCCTTTGTTCACTAAAAAAAAAGCCCCAAAGTGGTGAAAGTCTAAATTCTGGTTCCAGAGGGTGTGTGCAAGCTCTCAGCCAGAGCAAAATTGGGCCCTTGACTAAAGCAGGCTCTTGGTCCTGGGCAGCTCCCGGTGGTGGTCAGGAAGGAGGAATTTTTTCAATATATACATTTTTTGAGCCATGGCATCTCTGTTTATTTTTGTTTTCCTCCAAGATAGCAATGTCCACTCTCCGGGCCATGCTGCGATGACATCGGGGCCCCCCCGATGACTGGAGAGGAGCTTCTTTGCCGAGTAATCCAACTGGAGTCCTCCCAGTATGTGATGGTCACATGATGGTTATGGGGCTACGGGACAGGAGGCGAGTGGGAGTGGGACCGCCATCTGCCAGAACAGTTCATACAGCCCACAGCATGCTCCTGCCCACATCTGAGGAGCTGCCGGGAAGGCGAGCAAGAAGGAGGGAGCTGCAGACCAGATGCATTGCTCTGGTGGGCCGTCTCCAGCCTGCAGGCCATGGGGCAGGCACGCCTGCACCCAGCGCTCCCGGCGGTTGCTCTTTGATAGGTGCCGTGGAGCGAGATGGTGCATCGGGGAGGTGATCCAGTCCGGGAAGTCGTGTCTATCTTTGTTCTCCTCCTACCTGATTGCAGGATGACTCATCCTGTTTCAAACCAGCGAGGCTATTTCTGACACGAGGTGCTACTTGGCGTGAGTAAAGATGGAAAAGCCTGCCCCATAACTTGGATGATAAAAAGGATAATAATTATGCTTTATATAGCAGACTTACAAATAATGGCTTGTTTCTTGCTGTTCAAGACCACACACGCTTTTTTTTTTTCAGGGGGAGAGGTGAGGGGGGTTAATTTGGGACTTTTTTAGCTGGAACAGGAGATCTGTGTGGTCCCTTAGGCTCCTGTATAATAATTCTTTTAGCTTAATATCTTTTGATCTCCTCTAAGTTATTCATCAGCCCTGAATAACACACTGCTTGACAGTCAGAACTTTTTATTGGCGAAGCGGTGTTTCGTTTCGCCTTTAAACAAAAGCGGAGTCGATGCTGCACTTCCCTGGTTCCTGCAGGAACCCATGGGCAGGTGTTGGGTATGTTAGGAGAAATGAGATATTAAGTGGAGACAGGAAGGAAGGGGAGGAAGAAAAAGAAAGAGAGGTGAACAAAGGAAAGTACAACTTCAAGGAGCAAATGGAAGAAAACAGCCCAAAATAAAAATGAAAGGTGTTGGAAAGGTAACAACCAGTAACAGTTTGGGATTTTTTTACCCATTTAAATAATAAGAAAAGTGGAAGCCAGGGCTGAAGTGAGGGACAGGTAAAGGGGAGTTCATTCGAGTCATCCCAAGACATCCAGTCAGTCTCTGCTCCAAGTCCTGCAGGGAGCAGATGTTGGGAATGGGGAAAAACAAAGTCTGGAGGGGACAAGGGCCACAGCTGAGGTGCTCAAGTCCAGGAAAACAGATTGTCTCATCCTGCAAAATCTGGCAAGGTGAGGAAGACATAAGTTAAGATCTCCTCCAATTGAAGAACACCTCAGACTCCTCATATTGGAGAAGGGAGGAACATGGTGTCTCCAGCTAAACCCTCTGGCCTGGGATTAACAGCACGACAAGTGCCAGAACATCTCCCAGGCACCAGGAGGGATGGTACAATTTACAGCTAAAATGTTTTGGAGACTTGAAAATCACTGTAAAACCTTGGAGCAGAACACAGGGCATGGCAAGTTCCCCAGGAGGATATGGGTGCTGCCATGGGCTGGAGGAGAGCAGGGACCCAACTAGGGGCAAGCGAGCGATGACCTGTGCAGGAAAGATCAGCAAAGGGAAGGGAGATCATTAGTGGGGGTCCTTAAGGATCAGAGTTGGAAATCATTTCACATCCTCCATGGTGACTTCAGCACAAAAAAAGCAGCAATGTCTTGAGAAATCAGCTGATGTCAAAAAATGGGGGGACAGAGTAAGACATCACCAGTCTGGAAATACGTATGAATTGCAGTCCAGAATCTGTCTGACTCCAACAAGATGCCAGAAATGGGGTGGCACTCAAGACTGCAGAAAGCAAGCTGACACAGTTAGGTTGGCATTCATCTGACCTGTGTCAGTTGTCTGAAAGTAGTCCAAACCCACTCTATAGCCAGCGCAGAGAGAAAAACAGGTCCAGACAGTGGTTTTCTCCACCTAAGATGTGTGTCTGACTTTTCTATGGCTGAAATTCATGGTAGAAATGAAGCTCTCTGGTAGGAAGAAGCAATAATAACTGTTGCTGTACATACACCATAGAATCACAGGATGGTTTGGGTTGGAAGGGATCTTAAAGATCACCTAGTCCAACCTCCCTGCCATGGGCAGGGACACCTCCCACTAGACCAGGTTGCTCCAAGCCCCAGCCAACTTGGCCTTCAACACTGCCAGGGAGGGGCAGCCACAGCTTCTCTGGGCAACCTGGGCCAGTGTCTCACCACCCTCACAGCAAAGAATTTCTTTCCAATATCCAACCTAAATCTTCCTTCTTTCAGTTTGAACCCATTCCCCCTCGTTCTATCACTCCATGTCCTTGTCACAAGTCCCTCTTCAGCTTTTCTGTAGCCCCTTCAGGTACTGGAAGGTGCTCTAAGGTCTCCCAGGAGCCTTCTCTTCTCCAGACTGAACAAGCCCAACTCTCTCAGCCTCTCTTCATAGCAGAGGTGCTCCAGGCCTCTGATCATCTTCATGGCCCTCCTCTGGACTCACTTCAACACCATGTATGAGAGCATCATGCAAGCCAGTGTAGAAGGAAAAACCTGATGCTTGCTCTAATATGCATTTTTCCCTATGGAGAGGCACAGGGGATGCAGGACAGGGTACATGGCAGTGGGCAATCACAACAACATGGAACTCTGAGGACATTGCTGGGTCTCTGAAACATCTGCTTTAGGAAGAAATAGATAGTTACACAGCAGTGTTTGCCAGTAGTGGGACATGGAAATGTGGGACACCACAGCAATACAGCGAGGAGCTGGCTACCCCAGATGGCTGCAGGAGATGGGTAACCAGCTTGGCACATCCCAGCTCATGGCAGGAGGGATTTCAAGTTTCAGCATCAAGTCTAGAGGGGACAGACTAGTGATAATCCATCCTTGTGTCTCCTACCAGTGCTACTGTAATGTCTGAGAAGTATTTATTTCCTGGCAATCTGGAAGAGGGAATAACTCTTCCAAGGTCTCTGCACCTCGTGTACTACTGTAACCCCCACTTCATCCTTCCCAGCCAGGAAGGATTTCAACTCCATCAATAGCTGCAGGATGACATCTCCCCTCCTCCCCCACACTTTTTCACCTTTATGCTGTGGGGTACAAAGAGTTCAAAAGAAAGTGAAATGAAGGCCATCTCAAGACATCCACAACAGGGGCACATTGGTTCTGACCTAGGAGACCTCTTGCTGCCAGGATGGAGATGTTCTTTCATGAGAACAGGGATGCTGGGAGAGACCTCTGAAGTTTGGTGTCCACCACATGTATCTGTCCATGCTAAGATCTATCTCCAAAGAGAGCCCTGGGCTAGCATCAGAAAACAGTAAACAATTTCTCATGCCTGGGAAGCAAGAAAATAGATGCAGAGGTCAGGAATACAGTCCCAGTGAACTGTGTCCACCACTGGCGAGCTACCCAAATCAGAGTTTCTCTCTCCAGGTTTTAACTCCATCCTTGCAGCACAGTAGACAGGTCAAAGCCTGCTTTGAAGCGAAACCTAGGCTGTAACCTATATGCCCAGGCAGGCACATGGCCAGGTTCACACCGTGCATTAACCCTGGCTCTCAGGGCTTGTGTGTGGACAGTCTGGGTGAAAGCTTTGGTGGAAGAGTCCAAGCTGCGTGGGAAGTGTGCTCCTCGGGAAAGGGGCCAGCGGTGCAAAGGCTGCAGTGTAGCCAGGTGGCAAATGCTGGTGAGCAAACTGACAAGAGCAAAATCAGTCCAGCACTGGGGCTAGCAAGCAGGAACAGGGACTGAGGTCCTGCATGGCAATGGCTGTGAGGTGACCTGCTCTGGCCAAGCTCCTGTGTTGCACCACATAGATGTGGTGGTTTGGCACTGCCAACCCACTCTGGCGTTGGGACAAACCCAACAGCAGGCAAGGCAGTGGCAGCATCCAGACACCAGCATGAGTGGGGCCATGCTCTGCCTGCTGCCCTCACGGGGGCTTTGCAAACCAACCTCACCCCCATACACTGCTTCATCCCAGGGCTACTGGGGGGCAAAGTCTTTATGAAAGCACTGGGCAGGGGAAGGCAGAAAGGCAGAGCTGCTAATGGACAGTCTGTCTCTGGGCAATCTGCAAGACAGAACAAGGGGAAACAGTTTCAAACTGAAAGAGGGGAGATTTAGATTGGATATTAGGAAGAAATTCTTTGCTGTGAGGGTGGTGAGACACTGGCCAGGGTTGCCCTGAGAAGCTGTGGCTGTCCTCTCCCTGGCAGTGTTCAAGGCCAGGTTGGCTGGGGCTTGGAGCAACCTGGTCTGGTGGGAGGTGTCCCTGCCCATGGCAGGGAGTTGGGACTGGATGATCTTTAAGATCCCTTTCAACCCAAACCATTCTATGAGTATGTGTTTCTATGATTGTTGGTATTACCATTTTGGTTTGGGCTGGAAAATTAAAGATGAAGAGCAAAGCTTGGTATTTTGGCACAGATTAGAAAGGAACAGTAAATAATGAGCAAGAATGTGGCCAGGAACTGGGTTATTTACTCTGACCAAGACTAAAATGGCCAAAGGTAGGAAAAAAACATGGGTCTGGGGCTGAGCAGCACAAAGAGGAATGGGAAATAAAGTCAGGGCTGAGCCAGCAAGCTTGCAAATATCTTTGTGCCCCTCAAGTGCAACAAGCCACAGCTGGGATCCTGGTGCTGGTTTTCAATGGGGAGCTTGAGGGTGGTGTTGGGGTGTGGGAGGTTTGAACTGGGGCTTCTGTGCCTGTAAGGATTGAAGATAAAGAGAGCAATGGGCTGAGTGTTGGGGACCATCCTAGCTCAGCATCCCCAAGACTCTGCTCTGAAAGTGATAGAAACACTCATGGGGAAAGTGGAAGCTATGGTTAAAATCTGCCCCTCCTGCTGTCATCTGGGACTATAGAAAAGTCATTTTAACCTCAGCTGAGACTCAGATTCTTTGGCTAAAAATTGCCTCTCTGCCTTAAGAGAGGCATTGAAATCCACTTAAACACACAAACACACACACACACACACACTCACAGCTTCCAGCTGTTGCTCCAAAAGACCACCAATCTCCCACGGACAAATAAGCTAGCCCTTAAGGATGCCTCAGATACTCCAGCACCTCTCAAATGGCCTCATGTGCCCATGTGTAGATGACAGAATTCATCCCTTGGAGTCAGTAGAGATGCTGGAGAGAGCTCACATGGCCCAGACAACTCTATTACAGAAACATCCCTAGATTTAAGGATTTATGCCTCAATTCTGAGTCCAAACAGGTTCAGAGTAACTTCATGCTTCAACTGGGGAATTGTTTTCCGACTCATTAATGAGCTGCAAGCTTTCTCAGCCATAATGATGGCTGCTAGCAACTGGCTCTTCCAAAAGCAGGACATGAGGCTCTTATGCAAAGCAAAATTCATACACACAATGCTGATAAATCCTCACGAGACAACAATGGAGCTGATGGGTCAGACAGGTCACATCTCCATATGGTATAAATCAGCTTCACTGCATTCAAAGGAAGGCAGTCACATCAATTTACACCTGTTGGAGAAGTGGATCTGAGAAACTTGATAGGAAAGCTATTTTGTCTGTCAAGACATCACTTTGCAAAGCAGGTCATAAGGTAGTTTATTGAGTGTGATGTTCAGATGCAATATGACAAGGCACTTCCATGCCTGGAAGAAACACCCGTCTAGAGAGATTGTAATAATGACTGCCTTGCAAAGGGATCGTACTGTTGGGCAGCAAATGTCCTCATTCAGACTGTGAAGATCTGCATTAAATCCTGGTGCACCAGTTTTCCTGTTAAACCAGAATCCTAGGAAAGACTAATGCGGAAGAAGATGCAATCAAGGCAAGCCGGTGGAAAGATAACCCATCAATTACCCAGCGGCTTGGGTTATTCCTTCAAAGGCCCATTCAATTAAACATCTGATTTGCATGTCTTTCCCATTTGCTGTAGGTACTCATTAGGAGCATTTAAATACAACCCTGAGTGCAGCCCCACAAAGCCTTGGGTGGATGCTTTCGAGAACCTCATTTTAGTTTATCAGAGTTGTCAGAAGTTGCAATTACTGTAGAGCAAGAAACAAAGTGCTTTATCACCCCTTTGAATCTGCTGGGATTAACATCCCCCCTCTTGCAAAAATAAGTGTCTTTGCAGTCCTTAAAGGTCCCAAAGATCAAGATCTCTTGAGTCCCATCAGAAAGACAAGCACAGTGACCCCCAAACACTGCACTGATGTGTGGCTCAGATCAACAGCACTCTTTTCCCCGTCTTTTTAATAGATTTGAGCCCAAGTTATTGGTTGCCATCCTGGTCCATGTCGACTCGTACTACAGTTCAGACTAAGCCAGGGACAGATGTTCTCCCTTCAGCAAGAGACCAGGGCTGGGTCCTGCCTCTCCTTGGTTGCAATATCTTGGTTTTTTGGCAGTGGGGAGGGGACCGCCCTGCGTTCCCCGTGCAACAGGTCTGTCCTGTCCTCCTGTCCTCCCTGCCTGACCTTTGCTGCTCTGTCCAAGCTTTGTGCTCTCCCTCCCAGTTTTTTAGGCTGAGCTGCTGTTTCATCATTGTCTGAGCTGAATTAGCATGGGAGTGACATATGGACCCCCATCCAGCTGTGGTCAGATGCTCGGCTGAGATTTTGGATTCTTGGGTGTCTGTTAAGCAGCACAACTCCACCAAGCTTGGCCCGTGATTGGGACATTCATGTTGTCACTGTCCCATGTGGGTGCTGATCTCTATCGAGGTCAAATCTACCTGGAAATTGCCCAAGAGTCTATTTTCATAGAAGATGTAGGAACTGAATGTCCTCAAGTCTACCTTCCCCCCTGCAAACTTACCTGAATTTGGCCCACGACCTCAAAGATTTCTGTGTAAGGAGAGGGTTCAGAGCTGATAGATCCTTGATGAAAACAGCTAAAAAAAAATCACCCCTCCCTTTCTCCTTGCCCCCTTTGGCAGAGCAACACAAGCAGACGTGGTGTAGACACAGCTGTACCCGCACGCAAGGGCTTTGGTCAGCGCCGCGCGTGTTATCGTGGGAGGCAGCACAGCAAAACACGCTCCAGCAGGAGAAATCCTTGCAGCATTGGCCCAGCCTTGGTCAATATTTGTCCTGAGTTTGCACAGAGACACTGTTGAGGTTGGTGAGGACAACTTCACGTGCCAGGCCAGGAGACCCGGGCAGGCACAAGGGCTGTGTGCCTCCTCCAAACGCAGCGGTACCCCATCCCTGGCAGGGCATGATGGGTGCTGGAGGAGGCACAAATTCTGGGTGGCCCCAAAACACTGTCCGTCTTGACCCCACCAAACCCTTTGTGCCCCGGCTTGTGCATCAGCACCTCAAACACAAGCAAGAAAGCAGGCGGTGTTTTAGAAGAAGAAAACCATGTTAGCCTTATCCCTGCCTTTGATTTCTGCTTGGATGTTCTTGTACAAGGTATAAAGGTAGTGTCTCTAATGAGATTACATATTATAGTCAGTCGGGAGCTGTTAAAGGGCTGTTTCTAATGGGATTAAAATGTATAGCACCCAGTTATAGCCGTAATTGCATTACACCCCTAAGGAGAGCCTGTAGTGTAAACTGAAGGCAGGTCAGGGATTCGGCACACACTGCTTCGCTTCAGTATCTCCTGAGCTGCTTCCCTGTTTTTCCTTTTTTCCCCTGTCTTGGATGAAGAACAAAGAGGGAGAAGATTTAGCAGAGTGTCAGGAAGTGACTGGAGGCTAATCCCTCTGCTGACACTCCCCAGCACCAGGGGGAAGTAACTGAGATCAGCCAAATTGGCATATCAAAAGCCTTCTAATTATGTCACTGGTGGCTTGAGCCAATTCCTAACATTCTTATTCATGGAGTTTCCAGCACAAGAAAACCCTTCTTAATCTGAGCTGCTGTTGTGCAGAAGGTAATGTCATGGATGGGTTTCTCTTTGTTAGTGCTGGGGACGTGGGGACAGCTCCCACTCACGGGCTGCAGCCCTGTGTGATGGCAGGACGCGGTGGTGCATCTCCCAGTGGCTTTCCTGTGGTGGGGTTTTGTCAGCTTAGATGTATCATCCAAAAAATAAAATAAAATCCCTCCTCACCTTGTGCTTGCGTTTTGGTCATGGAGGGCTGCGTTAAGATGGACCCCGTTTTTTCCAAAAGATTGTGGTGTGACAGGAGAGATCCTGCCACCCTGCATGTCACCCTGGGGTTGTGCTGCTCAACACCAACCACCATGCCACCAAAACCCACCTTGCAGTGACCTCCTCGTGTTAAACCCACCAGGGCCAGCGTTGAGGTAGCTTGCTTGGCTCCAGCTTGTGTTCTAGCTCTTAAAAAGATGCGCTCTGACAGCTCCCCAGCCCATGTTTGCATTCCTTGATGCCACCCCAGTGCTTGCAGCAGCAGGGGTCCGTGCTGGATGGCACACAGGATGTGCCCATGGCCACCAAGCAGTCAATAGAGAGGATGAGCCGAGGACCCAGGGCATCCTGGCAGCCGGTGTCTGTCCTACCTGTTTGGCCACACACCTCCCTTTAAACAAGGACAGCCAGCTGGCTGGAAGGGTGTGACTTTAAAGCAGTAATATTACTTAGTCCGTAGGTAGCACTTTTCATCTGCAGCCTCAAATCTCTTGGCAAATATTGCTCGCAGTAGCAGAGATCTGAAAAGAACAAAGGAATTGGGTCTGTGCCCATCTTGCTCCTTTGTAATATGCAAAGAGGGCCAGAAATCACTTTGTTCATGTTAGATTTTATTTATTTTTATTTCTTCTGAGGTATTAGAAATGCAGATCTTCATTGCTCGGGAGAAAACAGTACATCCATGCCATGGAGCAGATACTGAGCAGGTGACACTGGAGCAAACAGGGAAGTGATTTGTTCTCAAGCTACTTAAATCGCTGCCTTTTGTACTTTGCTGTTGTTATTGCTGTTACAACTCAAGAGCCTGCAAAACACTTGGGAGCAAACAGACTTCTGCGAAGACCTTGACACAGCACAGCAGAGCTGAGATGCTCCAGCCCTGGCTGAGATGTTGGAGCTGCTGTTCCCAGTGGTGCCAGAGCTGCCCGTGGGTTGTGCAGGGTATCCAGCAGGGCATGGGGTCACCGGGGTTTTGGAAAGCTTTCACTGCCCTTTACCTTTGGGAGCTCTGCAGGCCTGGGGTTTGAGCCCATGTTTGAAAGCAGCACACAGAGGCTTTGGGTTTATTTTTCTGGAAAGCACCTTTTTTAACTCTTTTTTAACGCTGTGGCGAAGTATCAGTCTGTGTGGGATCAGCATCTAGCCCTCCCAGCTCCTCAAATAATATCTGCCCTCATTATCTGCCTCCAAAGCCACCCTTCTTGAACCCTCCTGAGACACATCCCTGGGAAACACCTCTCCCAGGCTCCGGTGCTTCCAGAGCTGTGCGAGATGGTCAGTGCAGCCAGGGAAGGGGTGATGACTCAAGTGCCAAGAGCCTGGTGGACCTGCAGCCAGCTGGCCAGAGTGCCCAGCAGACCTGGAGATGCAGGTGGTGTCTCCAGGCTCCCTCTGTCTTCCCTGGGCCCCAAATGGGAAGGCAAAGCTCTCCCAACCTACGCAAGGCAGGGCAAAAATCTGGCACCCGCTCACTGCCCCACAGCGCTCGATCAAAGGGGCTCGGTCCAGGGAAACGTGCAGAGCAGAGCGTAGTCCTGAGCTGGCTCCTGGGGAGCGTGGGAGTGAAACTGGGGGTGCCGGCCATCAGTGGGGGGTTTGGGCTGAGAGGGTCCCTGCTAATGTCAGGCAGGGATGAGCTCTGTCTTCCTTGGCAGTGGGAGCAGCGATGGAGAGAAGATTGATTGCAATGGTCCTGAGGAGACAGCAGTGGGGACAGAATTCCCCTGAAGCCACCAGGGAGGTGGTCAGACCAAGGACCTGGTGCAGGTTTTTAGCAGAGGACAACAAGGACCATGGCTCAGCCACATCCCAGGTTTTTTTCCAGTTAATGTTGGCTGTTTTTCTAGTCCAGGTTCTTGGGATGAATACAGGGTAAATGAATAACATACCCCCTCTTGCATTGCACCACTGGTGAGAGGAGAGGATATAGGCTCCTGCCTGTCCTAAATCCCATCAGATCTTCACTGCAGGAACATTACAGCCAGGAGTGGGGCTGGTGGCACTGGGGACACATGGAGTCCTTCCTCCCAGCACTTCCTGTTTAATAGGGCAAGACAGAGATGGGAGAGGAGAAGAGGCTTCAGAAGCAGGGGACAATGACACCTGAACACTGACCACCAGAGCATCAAGCCCCACTGCTTGGCCCATCTGTCCCTCTGTCTGCCTGACAGCGGTGACCACCCCAGACTCCCAGGACAAGCCCTCCCTCCTCAGCCGCAGCCCTGCACCAGGGCTCCAGCTGGAGATGCTCAGGGCAGAGGGACCCTTTTCCACCCCTTCCACCAGGGTAAGCTGGAGCAGAAAGGAGCCACCCCGGCTCCTGAGAACCGGCTCCCTGGAGATGCTGACGGGCAGAGCTGGGAGCCCGGCCAGGGGCTGCGTGCGCCAGATGCACACTCCATCCCCTACCCTGGGCTCCGTGTCCCACTCGCCTCCTCCAGCTACAGCATCACCTGCCTGTTTATACGGGAGGTTTGAAAGCTGTTACCTCCAACTCTTTTTATACCTTGGTCTAATCTAGATACTGTTAATGATATTTACTTTCAAGACGCTCACCTTAGATTGGCTTTTCAACATCTAAATTAAGCGTTCCATCCCAGTCTTTGATATCATGACGGCACTTCAGCTACCTTTGATCATATCTACTAAGTATTCTCATTAGTAATCAACATTACTTACTTAAAATAAACACATGTTTTCTTGAAGCTTTGTGGTTATGCTTAACCAGCCGCAAAAATTCCCCTTAAGACGGTTTGTATCATTCAAGGGCATTTGTGTCCATAACCCTGTAAATAGTTGTTGTTTTCCGTGAGCTCTCCAAAATGCCATCTGCCCAGATCTGACTTTCCATTAAAAGGATTTGATACCCATAACATCACCCCCACTGACTAAACCGCTGTTCGATACCGCCGTGTGAACCGAATCGCTGTCAGCAAGCTCCATCTTTCTCACCCCGGTCCATGGGCTTTGTCAGAGGGTAGGAGATGGCTCCCGTGGTGTTGAGCCTGACCCCTGACTTCCCAGCAGTGGCGAAACCACCCGAACCATGGCAGCACTGGTAAGAGAGATAACTGGTGGTGTTTTGAATGGGACACAGGTACCGCTGGGTTTGCACAGCATCTGTGCCCTCAGACCGCGCCGTATCATTTAGGCAACACAGGTCCTTGCAGTAAAGGTCCCTCTGGCATGCAGAAAATGGTGAGAAACTTCTACATTTTGGGTCAGCTGTGTGTGAACCAGCTGCTACTGCTGCACCGTGGGTGAATCAACCCTACCTGTCTCAGGGTCCTGCATCCGACACACTTCACGTTGCTAATGAGCAGCTTCGTGCTTGAGCAGCCCTGACTCATCTCTGCCTGCATCTGAGGAAGGCCCCAGGGGAGGCAAATAGCTGCCTCCCTTCCTTTCCCAGCTCTGAATGTGTCCCCGTGTCCCCTTCCACCTCCTTCCTCTGCTACTGCTTTTCCTCCCCCCATTCCTTGACTCCTTTGGGAGCCCCAACCTGGTGTCCACATCTTGGGGTGTCCCTGGATCCCTTAAATCCATCTGCAGCCACTCCTGGTGAGGGGTGGCAGAGTAGGTGGACCTCAGGAGACAACAATGGTCATGCTGGGCTCCCACCAGGACTTCTCCAGCCCACCTGTCTCCAGTGGGATAGGACCACGTCGCCTTCCTGCCTGCCAGGCACAGGGGATTAAGGACACAAAACCCCCTGCCAAGGGGGGATTTTGCAGGGCCTAAATCTTTCCTGCTGCTGATAATGCTTCCTCCAGCTTCACCCCATCCCCTCTGCCCTTTGATGTCAACTGGAGACACCAGGTCTAAAACAACCACTGCTGTTGATTAGACCTAATTAGACTCTAATGCCTTCTTAAATCCCATTTTAAAAGGGAGCCGTTCAGCACACCCATGGATGAGACAGCGCTGGCTGAAGGCAACAGTTAGGGGGTCCATGGTCAAAAGGAGGGAGAGGGCTCACCAGGTAATTCAAGACGGCCGGGATACTGGGTGGTACCTGCTCTCATGGCATCGGTTCACACAGGCTGGGCAGGAGGGCAGGCAGCACCCCCAGGGGCTGGGGGCACCCCAAACCCATGGCTTCTTCTATATGGAGGAATCTCTGGTGTTGGGGACTGCTCATTTTGCCACTGAAAGGAGACACTGATTTCTGGGTGAAGCAGGAGCCATCAGTGAGACAAGGAGGAGGAAAGGGGATGAAGGCTCTGGCAGTCCAGGAGTTGTGAGCCTGGTTTGACTCTCAACAGTAATGATTTTGTAACCATATGTATTTTTAGGCATCTGTTGAATCAATCTGTTGAATTGATACCCCTTGGGGGTCATCCCTTGTTTGGGAAGAGGTGAGCATCCCCCCCTTCAACCAAGTCATCTCCCACCAGTGCAAGAACTATGAACACAGCCAGGCATGAACAACCAGGGCTTTGCTTTAGGAAGACACAACAGGGATGAAGTCCTGTTCAGTGCAAGCTCCAGTGCCACTACCCTCCATGGCTCCTTGCTGCTCCATCCCTATCCCATCTCCTCCGTGAGGCTCAAGAGCTGGGAACGAGATATTCCCCAGCCTAGGCCTTTGCCTCAGCCACACGACCAACCTCCCGCCTTTAGGTCCAACTTTCTCTAGAAACCGGGCCTGCGTCCAAATTAATTTTCTGTGTGTGTTGTTGGAGCGATTAGATCTGCAAATCAACATAGCCACAAACTGAATAATGCACCAGCGCCTAGCGCTGTCGGGGCAAAGCCCCAAGTTCCTCATCAAGTTGAGTCCTGCAGAGCCTGTAACTAATGATTTTTCTCTCTTGGCCAGGAGTCAGCCCTCTGTCTCTCACATGCACACACAAACATTGTACGTGTGCCTCGTTAGCATAGCGCGATCTGCAGATAAAGGGGAGGAGAGCAGCGGCGCAGGGACACTTGGGTGACACCTCACCCTCCACTCTCGGTGGGACCAGGAAAGGCATCATCCCACCACTGCTCCAGCTGTGTTGGGCCACTTGCCCTTCTCCCTCCTTGGGACCTTCTGCAGGTCTCTTTTTTGTCCTGTTATTGTCCCAAGCCCACAGATGTCAATGAAAGCCAAGTATGTGTTCAGTGGTCTGGCAGGTCCCAGACATGGACACCACCACCCTGGCCACACGAGTTCAGAAAGTAGAGAGTGATGGTAGCTCCTAGAAACTCCCCAAGTGTCGCCTGGTTGGATCCAGGGAGAAGAAACATGAGGGAGAACCAAGTATGAGTTGTCCTCTTCTACAAGCACGCACTGGTCCCCAAGACATCTTTGTTTGAGGTGTTGGACCCTAATAGGTTCCCCTCCCAACATGTTAGGGTTTCTACCCACATTCATGTCCTTCTCCAAGTCACAAGCTCCATCTCTGCAGGTGGGCTCTCCCATGGCCCACAGCCTTTCAGGCCAGAGCCGCAGCCCCATTTGGGAGACCCTAGGCGTGGTGGTGGGACACAGAAATGCCCTGCAGTGGAGAAGCCAGCACACAGCCCTGGGCTGCTCTGTTCTGCAGTCATTCTCTTCCAGTCATGGTGGTAAATACATATTCACAAGCTCTCCAGCAGCCTGGTGGGAGGCAGTAATCTTAGACTAAAGGAAGGGAGGATGTTCATCTCCTAAGTTACCTCCTAGAAGCTACCTGTGACACATCCACAGTCCAGAGCGAGAGAGAGGATGCCCCAGAGGACCATCCTGCTTCATTTTCTGAGATGTGTCTAGGACAGGTAGGCTTAGCTGCTTTGTGGACCTGTGTATTTTTCTCTACTCACTACTGAAGGAGCCCAGGCAGCCAGTTGGGAAGGTATTCAAGTTATTCATCAGTTTCTGCCGTGTTGACTTCTGGACCTCAGCTCCCTTTGTAGTCACCAAAGGCCCTCTGGAGGTGCAATTCATCCAGCCTTCTTGCAACTGCTTTGAGACAAGATGAACTGTACCCTAAATTCTCCTGGCTGTACAGATTAGATCTCCATCAACTATAACGGGAGCACAGGGAGACCTCTAGAACTTTTACCTGTCTGCATCTAGTCATATGGTTCCCACCCTTGGGGACTGAAGCTGTGTGAGATAAGGATTTGCATTATTGGAGGAGAAACCAGGATAGATGAGGCTCCCCCACAGCTGGAACAAGGAGAAAGAGCAGCAAAATAGGTTTGGGGGTGAAAAAATTGATCTGCCCCATGGGGATGACTCTGCTTGGATGGGATCTGTGCTAATTACTGCTCACGGCAGAGAGGACCTCAGTGGTCAATGCCAGCTCCCAGGGCAGAGTATTTAGTCCCAGCTCCTCACTCCACCTAGAGCCAGCCTGTGGGGTGAGTGCCATGTCCCTGAGCTGTGCTGTGACACAGTGAGACAGATCAGCTTGTGGCTTTATCTTGATCTAGCAAACCTACTATTGCATCAACTCAACCCACCATGCTGTCGTCAGCCCAAGGGAGATGTTATGTCTCAGGACCACCATGACATTTGTTGGAGAAGCATCTTTCTGAGTGGCCTGGTCTCCCAGTCTGACATCTCTTTGTTGCAGATACATGATGTTTAATGCAAAGCAGAGCAGTAAATCTTCCCTCCTGGTGCTGAAAAGGATGTTCTTGTGCTCTGCTACAGCTTTAGAGTTGATTGCCAGTTGGATTACCTGCTCTGTTACCTTGTTCATTGCACTTCCTCGTGATAAAATTATCATTTATCTATTTTATCATTTATGCTTGGGTGTCAGTCAGGTGTGATAACTGTAGGGGAGGTTATGTTTTATATTACACTTCCTAAACAAACTGGTGCCTCCTGATCTGACACCATCAGGAGCAGATCCACCTTTAACAGTCCCTTTTCCCCCATCCCATGAGCTGGCTGCCAGTGAAAAGGAGGTGGACACCCCTAAATGCTACTGCTTCTGGTGTAGCAACTCTAAATACTCCTTCAAGGTCCTTTCAAAGCATATCACCTTATCATGAGCCTTGAGGAGGAGGTTGTGTGCTCAACCCAAGTCCATCTGCCCCTTATTGTATCCATATGTCCTTCATCCACTTCCTTGTGACCATGCACTGCACTGCACGGCTCATCCAGCTGAACGCTGACCTAGCAGAGCTTGGTCCCAGCTACACCACTGAGCTGCAAAGGGCTGTTTCTACAAGGTTGAGACCTCAGGGGGCTTCAACCATGACCCCTGAGTCTGTCCAATATCTGTGCCAGATGATGGTAGAGGAGCAACACCACCCTGCTGTCCCCCCATCACTCTTCCAGTACTGATCTCCTGGGGTAGACCCAGCTCACACCAGCAGGAAGCGAAAGGAGTCCTGCAGGTGTAGCTTGTACCAGCTTGCCAGGCAAAAGATCAGTGCAAAAGAATGTACCTACGAGATAACTTCATGGATTTACCTTGGGGCCTCTGTCATTGCAGAACGATCGCCCCGGCTCACGCCCTGGCTAGATGTTGCCACACAGCACAGGTTTCAGGTGAAGTCACTTTTGGAAGAGGAAAACCCAAGTGGACTTCTGCTCTGGCCTGGTTGTGCACGGTACACGTGGCCACGGGAGGGACAACCTGGGCTCCAGGGCTGACCACCCTGGCAGAGACTGTCCACCCCTCCCCAGAGCATCCATCAGATGCTGTTCTTCTGCAGGAACCTGCTGGAAGGTTCCTTTCTCTTTCTCCTCTTTCCATGGTTTTCCTCTGGGAAACAAAGCTATGGAGCTGGCCAGACAGAAGCAGGACATTAAAGAGTGGGCACAAGGAATGGCTTGCACCCACTGCTCTGTTTGAGTGTCTTCAGAGAGGGTAAGTCAAAACTGGTGTCCTGCCAGCAGCAAGTCTTGCTCAGATGTCCCCTTTCTGCGGCAAATGGAGAAGGATGGTCATCCCTGGTGGTCCCCATCTCCTCTTGTGTGACATCTGAGCTGTGTGGGGATTGTACCCACAGTGCCTCAGTGTGCACCAGGACATGGTATGAGTGTGCCAGTCCTGGGCCAGATCCTGACACAAGGGACTCAGTGTGGGAGATGAGCCCGGGGCTGGGCTCAGCCGCCCACTCGCGCAGCATCTCCTGGTACCCCACCATGCGGCTTCTCCTCGCAACGCCTTTGCTCCACAGCGAGATCAAAAGGCATCCAACCCACTGATCGCTCGGTTTTGTGTCGAAAGGCTCCCTGATTACCTCACCATTAGCTGCACCCATTAAACAAAATCCTAAAGGTTTTAGACAAAGCTGAGGTTTCAGATGAGAGGGCGAAGGAATGACTCAGTGCCTTTAAACGCCAAAGTCTTCTCCTCCGTCCTGTTTGTACAGCACCTAGCACGAGGGGTCCAGGTGCATGCCTAGGGCTCTGAAACACCGCCACAATTAAATAATAAGTGTAATAGCAGCTGTACTCCCACCAGCAGGGTTTCGTTTTATTATTTAAATATTCACTTACGCGCCGTAGCAACTCTGGGAGATGCAGTTTGTTTCGGTGAGGTGGAGTGGTGACCACCAGACGGCCACCAGCAGCCCCCATTGCAGCACGGGCATGGCCAGGAGCCTTTTGGCACATGCCAGCACTCATGGAAGCAGCCCCCATGTTGGTGAAAACAAGGATGGGGCAGAAAGCAGCGGCCCCAGGGTCCTGGGGTTCCCCAAAGGCTGGGGGAGGGCTGGGCAAGGGGGTTTCCAACTGATATTAGAAGCTTGTAGGGCCTGTAAATGTGGTGAGCCCAGCCTTGGGACTTGTCGGGATGAGATCCCCGACCGTAGGATCTCCCTAGCTAAGAGCATCCAGGGACAGTGGCCACAGAGGTGTCACCTGGAGCTGGCTGCAGGCAATGAGGAGCAGGGAGGGGTGCAGAAGCTGTCTTCTCCTCCCTTTCCACTTGGAGAATCATCCACAAACACTGAATTTCAACCCTAAAAAAAGAACCGATACAAAACAAGCAGAGTGGTGGTTTGGCAGTGCTGCCTGAGGTTTGGGCTGATGATTATTGACTTGCCTTTGGGCACCAAAGCCCATGGGAAAGCATTCCTCTCAGGAGGACAGGTGTCCCCAGGGAAATTGGAGACTCTCTGCCCAGCTCCTGGCATCAGCCAGCCGCGGTCCCCCATGGAGCCCACCACTGGCTCCCGGGGCTGATGGGGTTCCTGAGAAGCAGCTGGCCTGGTGCTTCTCCTGCCAGGTCCAGCTCAGGGTTCAGAGCAGTGGTGGGAACCACCTGCATTTATCGCAGAAGAAATAGTGCCATCTACTGACATCAAAAACTCTATTCCTAGAAAGCAAGGGGGGGATGCTTATCTCCCTTATGGTGATGGACATTCATGGTCATGCCAGACCAAGAAATGCCCACACGGGGCCATGCTGGTGAGGCAGCCCCACAAATGTCCCACGCACAGGACTGGGGCAAGAAGGCAGCCTGAGACACCCATGGACATCCAAGGTGGCCCCATGGTCAGGACAGCCTCTGTAGCGGGGATGCAGACCCTGAGCATGCCTAGAAGAAGAGCTGCAGGAGAAGGTGGTGGTCATTGCCACCCAATAGGGTTTAATTAACCTCTTATCCCCTTCACTATAATTAATGAACAGAGCTAAACCCCTTCAACAGGCTGCTCTTCAAGGGTCATCCCCCATCCCCCATCCCATACAACTCCTTAGTACAGCTTTTTCCTCCCTGATTTGTGGTCCTACTCCCTCTGATCCTTTGGGGTGCTGGAGTTACTGGGTCTCCTGGAGAAGTTACTGGAGAAAGACCCTTGGCTGATATGGTAAGGGCTGAGATTTTTATTTTTATTTTTTTTATGGTCTTTGCTGGCCTCATGAAAGCCTCAGCTCCCACACAAGTCCTTGGAAGGTATCAGAATTCAGCACAATGGCCCCTACATGAGTGTATGTATATGTATGCTATATTGATTGATTATATAAATGCTATAGAAAAAAACAGTCCCACTTGCTTGGTCTGGCACTGAGGCCACCTTCCCATGCAAGCACCATGGCAGGAGACAACACCAGTCTCCAATGTTGGCAAGACAAATGTCATGGCTCATGTCCAAAACTGCTGGGAAAAACTCTTCCCTGGGAGCATTCCTTCCCATGCAGGGAGACACCAGGACCCTGGGTGGGGACAGCCCCATGACAGGGATGTGAACCCACCCCACCACCTCATCAGGGACATGTTTGGTGCAGGAGACCAGGTTGAAACCAGACAGCATGAGCTGCAGCGAGTCACCGAAGCCTGGTAGAGCTCGGCCTGGGAATGGCCCATGGAAAGTGAAGCTGCTGATTTTCTGATTTTCCGACCTGACCTACCAATAGCAAAACCATCAAAGCAAGAGGAGCATTCTTGAGGTCTGACCTGATGCAACAAATTCAAGGAAAGTTTCTCACCAAACTCAACGGACACTGGACCTCAGCCACAACACTTAGTTGCAGCCAAGATATATTTACTATTTTTCCCCATGGTTTTATCCAAGACTTCATCCCGCCAGGGCTCTGTCTCATCCTGCAACAAGGAAGTCAAATTTATCCTACAGAGTCATTTTAACACAATAGATAACCAAATATATGTAGTTAGAAATATTATTGTGTATATATATATATAAAATACATATATATTATATATACATACAAATAACTTCTTAAATGAGAGGCCAGAATAAAAAACAATCAGAGTAAACACTGTAATAATTCTAATTATGCAACATACTCTGCCTAACATATTTATTTTTAATGGTAGTCATTTTAATAGCTCTAAGGCCCTGAATTAGTCCAATATGTTCTTAAGTATGTTCACTTTAAATACAAATGTTAATGACTTTCCAGAGGGTCCAGCACCCTGGAAGAGCTTGCTGCACACCAGTACATTCTTCTTAATGTGTTTACTTTTAATAACAGGTTTAATGATGCACTCGGGGCCTAATGACTGTGTTTAGTCACAAAGAGAAAAACCAGCTACAAAATACTTTCTCTAAAAGCCAGGCTACAGGGGATTGCCGCGCCATTTCAAAGCCACACCAGCCATCCTTTAACACACCTCTATGTATTTTGGCTCTGCCTGCATCCAGGCTGGGCACCCCGGCCATGGACAAGCAGCCCTGGTGGATTTTTGGAGCCAGTTTTGGGGTGAGCCAGGGATCCTGTGCAGCAGTGGAGCCATCAGGGGTGAAGGACGGCTGCCTCACCGCCTCCCACTCGCGATGCTCAGCGGTTGGGTTCGGGGAGATGCGAGGGGAGGGTTTCAAAGGAAGGAGACATCCCACTGACGTTACCAGCAGAGATGTGCCAAAGGGGAGAGCATTTGAAAATCACACCCACCACCCATTAAAAAAAAAAAAAATCACACCAAAAAAACCCCAACAACAACAAAACCCCAACTCCCACCTTTAGCTTTAAGCAGCTCACCCAGAGCTAGAAATGCAACCAAATGAAGAGGCAGGCGGCAGCTGCTCTCTGCTGTTGTGCCCAGATCAACCCATTCCCACAAGCCCACAGCCCGGTCCCACTCATGTCTCAGCTCTCCCGGCTGGGGCTGGGGGGGCAGGACCCCCTGGGCACATCCGCCCCAGCAGAGAGGTTCTTCCCTCTCCCCAAAAGGGTGATTTGCCTGGTGCTGCAGCTGGCAGGGCTTCGCTCTCCCTGGCTGTGTCCAGACCTGTCCAAGCCCAGACCTCTGTCCAGACTTGTGAAATCTCACACGCTGGGGAGATGCTCGGAGCCACTGCCGTGACCTGTGGGCGTAGGACCAGCCCGACCCATCCTTTCGCATCCGTGGTTTGAAGGGCCACCCCATGGGGGGTGTCACACACTTCCCCCAGTGCATTGCAGATCCGTGGCAGCGTGTGCTGGCAGGGCTGGAGCTACCCCAGGGGCAACGCACTTCTTCCTTGCACGGGAGCATCCCGGGGCATGCATCTTACACCAAAAAACCTTACAAATGGTCCTAAAATAACCACGGCAGACCTCGGCTCCAGCTGCATGAAAAACACTTGCAAAGCTTGAAGCAGCTCTAATTTGTATACCTTCTGCCCCAGGGCCCGAGCGAAACAGGAGGGTGGAATCCAATAGCATGTTGTGCATAAAAGGATGATGCCAAAGATAACCTTATTGCTAATAATAACCCTGGAATCCGATCCTGTAAATAGGCCCTATTGAATATTTGAACACAGGCATTCCTCGGTTAGGTTTTTCTGCCTACAAATATTTCACTTGAGTCTTTAAATACTAATCACAGAATTCAGATGAAGGCTTTTTATCTTCAAAGTGCTGCAGAAAAAAAAAATAATACCTGATTCATTAATCAAAGATAATTAAAGGGCACAAAATATGTCTTTTTCAAGCTCGGGGAGCCAACCAACGCAGCGTGAAGCCATCGCGGGGACTCCGAGCATCTCCTCTGTCACGAACGTGATTTTCCCGGAGCGGTGCCCGGGCAGTAGCCTTGCTTGTTCCCAGCAGCTCTGCTCAAGCTGTCTTCCTGACATGTGTTAGGCTGTATGTCTGCCACGCAGGAAATAGGGTTTGAAGCTCACAGCCAGGAGCAAAAGCTGAGACTGAGGCTTTAATGAAGCTGGGATTGAGTGGCTAGGGTGGTTCAGTGAAGCAGTAAATGCAAACACATTATCACCTGAGAACTTGCTCCAATTTCACACCAATTAACTAGGAATGAGAGAGGAGGGCTGGGGCTGGCTGCAGAGATGGCTGATAATCCCGTGAATGGGCAGAAATGGCTCGTACTCAGGCGGGCTTGTGCCAAAACTAGTTTGTTAGATAACGCCAGAGCCGGCAATTTTGTCTTGGGGAGCGAGCATGTCATTACTGGAGCTGCTTTTATTAGCAAATATTAAAAACATTTGCAGAAATACAGATGCCCGTGAGGGAAGTACGGGTGGAAAGTAATAAAGCAATAGCTGATTATTTTATTCCTCTGCCAATGCGTCATATCACAGGGGGAGGGAAAGGGCAAGGGGAGAGGGAGAAGAGGGCTGGGAAGTGCAAGACTGCCGGTGCAAACCCGGCACTCATGGAGGGGAATATCCCATCCTTAAGGAGCCCCTCAGGATGCTCAGCCCTGGGCTCGGGGTGGGTTTGATGTCAAACAGCCTGCAGATTTAGGTCTGAACCCCACAAGGAGGGCAGAGTGGGTCCCCAAAACTCTCCTGAGTAGCAGCAATGGGATCCATCCCAGTCCCCTCCGCCTGCACCCAGGACCAAGCTCAGTTTCACCACCCTCTTGGCATTTGAACTGTTTCCCTTTTGTCCTGCCAGGATTATTTCCAGGTTAGGAGGCAGGGTGGAAAAGGGGCAGCGATTTAGGGGAAATGATATTAAATTAATTTCTGTGGGTTGAATACTAAAACAAATCCCATCCTCAGTGTGCTGGGGCCCACATTACCCCTCCTTTAACTGCTGTGTTAGATGTCTGCGAGCAACCAGCCTGATCCTCTAAATCATACCAGCCATGAGATGTTCTGCAATCATCAGGGTGAACCAGGGCACTTTCTTGTATTTAGATGAAATCTTATCTTCATTTGAAAATGCGTCAGAAAGGGGCTACTACAAACACAAGGGCAAGAACCCCTTGTTGAATTTCATGCTGACACACCAGGCTGGAGAACATCTCAAGAAAAATGGAATTTGGGTTGTTTTTCTCATATGGACAGGAAATATTTGAGAGCAGGGGAGTTTCTCATCTCCTGCTGGGGAAGGTGCCAGGATGAGGAGTGTTCAGTGCAAAGTCAACAATCTGAGAATGAAGCCCTCCAGGCTCAGCATCACACTCCACCATCTCTGCGCTGGTCTCATCCATTGAAGGGATGGGAATGAGCAACTTGTGAGCAGCAGCTCCTTAAACCATGGCAAAGCAACAGCCCAACAGCCTACCTAGCAAGTGACATTGGTACCCACAGGCATAGGAGGCTGTAAGGGTTAAGTTGGGTGCTACAAGAGGCTGCAGCATTTTTAAGAGAGACCTGGTGTGCATGGTTAGCCCTGGGGAAGGTCTGTGCCCCGAGAAGGGTCCCCAGCACTGCTTCAGCTCCTCTGCTGCAAGACAGCACCTGGGAAGTTGTGTTATCCCTGAGAGCCAGCCTGTCCTGCTCCCCGTGGGGAGCTCCAACAAAATAATTGCAAGAAAGGTGCAAGCAGGGGAAAAGCAGCAGCCGTGCTCCTCTCACTCAATACTGAATTACTCTAGGCTAGGGGAGGGACTGAGATATCTTCCTTTAAAATCAGGAAAACGTTTTCTCTGGTGTTGGGGATGGATAGCCAGCAAGGGACCAAGGCAAACCATAATATCATAAAAAACCCAAAGTATGGTCCACCTCACTAAGAGCTGAGGAGAGTCTCAGGACTGGGTGAAGCTGATGCCTCAGCTCTGGGCAGGGGGGGGGCTGGGTGCTCCCTGTCCGGCTGTGAGTCTGGTTTTCAGCATCCTGCACACATCAGGTGTGTGCTCCCTATGAACGGGCTTGGGAAGGAGGAAAAAGCTGTGGCTTAAATGAACAAGAGTCAGCATCTGTTGAGCCTGGTGCTGGGACATGCTCTACACCAGGGTGGGTGGAGTGGGGTGCCAAGGGCTCTTGCTCCAGTTTTTCCACCCATGGGGAGCAGGGACCTGTGGTTCTTCCCTTCTTGCAGCGTGCAAACCTCTCTCCCAAGCAGGAAAACATTGCTAAGTGGTAGCTGTCCTGTATGGTACACAATGGTGAGCCCAAGCCCCGGTGCAAATCCACAGGGCTCTTCCTGTCCTCTCTCTCCAGCCTGTAATTATCTTAAAGGCGACAATTAAAACTATTGAAACCCATGTGATGGGTTTAGGGAGCATAGCTTGGCTAATCCCCACAAGCATCCTGGAGGAGCGGAAGCGAGGAGCTCCCAGGGGCTGGATGCTGGTGCTTTGCCGGCCAGGTAGGGACCAAGCAGGGCTGCAGAAGACCAAACTCAGGGCGAGGAGTGTAGCAACCCAGTCCCCAACCAGTGTAGGACCCCAGGACTCACCCACATGGCAACAACAACACGAGGGTCTCCCCAGTCCTCACCCCATCTTGACATTCCCCAGGGTCATGTAGAATGTCACCAACAGAAAAGAGCCCATTCCCAAAAGCTACTCTTTTGCTTAAAGCTCTCATTGTAAACTTCAACAGTAAAAATGTCTTCTTTCTTTTTTCCAGCCACCATCCCTGGAGGTATTCAAAAGACATGCAGATGTGGTGCTTAGGGACATGATTTAGTGATGGACTTGGCAGTCTGGGTTAATGGTTGGACTTGACGATCTTAAAGGTCTTTTCCAACTAAAACAATTCTATGATTTTGTGATTCTGTGACAATCTAAGCTCTAACACAGCGAGTCCTGCTCCATTCCGTATGTCAGACACCAAAATAATGCTGTGTTGATATGCAGCTCCTTCTGCCTTTCCCATCCTCTACTGCACCATCCCACTGCTCTTTCATATTCACGTGCAAAGGGCTGTGCCAACACCCACGGTGCTCTCAGCTCAGTGAGTCCCAAAGCAAGAGCAAGGAGATGGATAGTTAAGAACTACCTGGAATATCACTGTCTTTCTGTGCTCATCACTTCTTAATTTATTTTTTTTCCCCAGGAATCATTATTTTTGCTATTCTTCTGAAAGCATCACCCTCCTGGAGCCACGTTAGATGTGATTTTCCACTCTGTTTTCTTTAACAAGCGGTTTCTAACCTGCCCTAAAATCACCAAACAGCTTTGGGAGCCCCAAAAGGCAGGGAACTAGAGAGCAAAAGAAGAGAACACAAACTCTTTGTTCTCAGTATCTCGTGATCTTGAAGTGCTTGGGGTGATCTCAGGGGTGTCAGGGCAAGGACAGAGCCACACAGGGAAGCTGCTGGCTCCTCTCTTTCCTGTCCTCTTGCTCCAGCAAGGCAGTATTTTTCCTCCCCCCGACATCACCTTTTTGTGATGTGGTATGTTTTCTAAAATGTCAAAATTTGCTTCCTTTCCCAAAACTTAAACACAGTTTTAACCATTTGGACTAAAAGTGAATCACTTTAGCTCATCTTTTTTAAGCTCAGAATTTTTTTAAAGTTTCTGCTCAAATTCAGTTCATTTTTGGTGGAACAAAGTCTTTTGTTACAATCCAAACAAACCCAAACTCCTCTTCAATTAAATATTGAAATTCTGAATGCAAGTCAGCTTTTCTTCTCTCTTTTTTTCTTTTCCCTTCTCATTTCTCTCCCTTTCTCACCTATAAAATGCAAATAATTGGAAAAAATCTTCTTCTGAGCCACTTCTGCTGTTGCTAACACTGACAGCCTCAAGGATGCTCCCAGTCTGTGCTTCCCTCACTGGGAAAGAAACCTGCAGAGGGTCCCAGACCCCCTTCCCTTGCTCCCTGTGGGTACCCATCAGGCTGCACTGAACCATGGGACAGACCCAGCCACGGGGTTGGTGGGACAGAAAAACTCATGGAAAATCCAGCCTTGGGTTGAAATTACCCCCAAAGGTTCGTGGCTTTTTTCTGGAGTGGGTGGGGTGTGTCAAAGTGGAGGGAGCATCACTCAGGGTGTCCAAAGGGCTGCACTGCCCGAGTCTGAGGACTCCCTCACAGCCAGGCAATGTGGCCATCTTATATTCTCTGTGTATTTATTATACATACTCTACAGATCTCAGGTTATAAGTTGCACAAATGCATTATTGTTTCCAATCAAAAAATACATGTGTGCAGCTGTTGAAAAAGCTTCCCCACCGCCTTTGCAGCAGTGAAGCTCTTCACTGTCACTGTCTGTGGAGGGGTAGGTCCAGCTACAGGCTCACGTGCGGGTTTGGGATGATGGGCAGGAGCAGACTCCGTTCCCCCTGCACCTCCTCTCCTCCCTCCCACGCTCCTCATGGCAGCTGTGGGAGAGAAACTTGTCTTTCACAGCCCAGCACCAACCAGGGCATCCTCCATGCGAGCTTCATGTCCCCCCACGGCTCTTAAAAGTGATACAGTCGATGGGTAACATCAGGCAACATCACCTCATGTATTTATTGATTAACAGCAGATAGGTGAAGCCCAGCTGTTTTTGAGGACAGGAATAAAGCTGGGTGTAGGTGCCATTTGGCATCTCAGGCATATGGCAAATTTTATATGGGGGTTGCCTTCCATCACGTAATCATCTGACTTTTTTATTTGCCTTTCTAGAGGGCTCAGTTTCTATTCGAAGCCAGGGAGCTGAGGGGGCAGCAGGGCTGGTGGGAGCTCAGGATTCCCCAGGAAGGGCACCCTGAGCTGGGAGGTTAATATTGACCATGGGAGCAGCACGGGGATGGGTGTTTACAGCACTGCTTGGTTTCTCACAGCAAAGGTGAAAAAACCTGTGGAAACTAAGAAGCAAGTGAGAGGGATGGACTCCTATCTCCAGATCTTCAGATCGAGATGTTCATAAACCAACAAGTTGCCAGGCTTGATGAACGTGGCAGAGTGATGTTCAACAGCCTGTGTTGTGCTGGAGATCAAACAAAGTGATCTCCTCTGCCTTTAAAATGTATGAAGCTACAAAATCTTAAGGGCATATAAACTTACTTTGATTGCAGGGCTGGGATCTTGGAAGTCACATTCCTTTAATTTCCTTGAGCTGGTTGCTTTCCTTGGGAAGGACATGCACAGGGTGGTGAGTTTTCAATGGAAACTGGTTTTGCCTCATTTTCCACTTCTCTCCTGCTACAAGGAAAGAAGTGCAGAGCTCCGGAGGCCTGCCTGCCTCTTTCTATGCAGACAGAAAAGGGCTGGGTGTCTGTGTTTAATTACAGCCTGAAAGAACTGCATTTAAAAGACAACAGCAAGCTATTTAATTAATACTTATCATTAGCACACATAGGAATGCCTAGCAGCAAATTGCAACAACAAAGCAACTCCTTTTTTTTTTCCTTGCACTTGGGATAAATTAATTTTAAAAAAGAGTAAACAAACCATTCGCACCAGATTTGAGATGACTTTTTATAGAGTGGGAGTACTGGGATAGTAGGCATTATCCTAGGACAGCAGAGATCTATAAGAGCAGGCTTTTCAATTTCCAGCTCTCCTGGCCCAGAAGTTTATCTTCATCTATCCATCTATCTGCCTTTCTATCTCGGCATTTATGCTGGGCTCATCCCCATGTCTGAGCGCCTACTTGTCTTCATACCTGTCCATAAATTACACGGCACCCCCGGGGCATTATAAATAATAATTCAACTCCCAAACTTTCAGAACACTGTTTTAAAGCATTGGCTTATAATTCAACATGTTGTGGACTCCCTTCCGGCCCGTGAAGGTAACGCTGGAGCAGGAGGACGTGACACATTGGTCAGCAGAGGAAATGCCCCAAAGTCAGTTCCTTGGGTGGGAGGGATGAGGTGGGTGTCCACGAGCTGGAAGATGGGGATGGACATCATGGCCAAGCAAGAGGAAAGTCTGGACTGCTCCTGTCATGGGAAATAGCATCCTCATCCCGCAGCCCAACGGGGATTTTTATATCCTCTTGAATTTTAGCTCAGCCAGCACTGCAGACAGCCGGTCATCCTGTGTCCCCCTTTAATTAATAGCACTCTTAATGGCACTATGGATAGCTGGAGTGGTGAACCACATTATGGCTCTGATGCTGATGTCTCCACGGGGTGCAACACCAGGCGACAGGCACTGTCAGCAGACAGCTTAGAGTGGAGACCTCATGTGTAGCCAAACAGACCCCAGCCCATGCCAGGACATGCACCCCAATCCCTTGTTGGACATGCCAACAGATGGCTACAGGACAGCAAGATGCTTTGGTGCATGTGAGCCCTTGGGTAGAAACCTCCAGCTGAACCATGTGGGACCCTATTCCTCTATCCCAATACACTGCATTTCCATGCCAACATATTGCATCTCCATCCCAATACACTCATTCCTACTAGAGGTACTTAGGAGTAAGGAGCATGTCCCAGCCACATCCCTCAGTGTGAAGGGTGTTCCAGTGTCCAGGGGAACATCCCTGTCAAGACATAGGGTCCCTGCAGAGGATGGCCACTAGCTCATGGGCAACACTGTCTCCTAGGACATGTGGGTCAGACCTGCTTGGGGTGAGGGGTCTGAAACTGGAATTTTTTCTGGGGAAAAGTGTGAGCAGTTGATGTATGTGATGGATTATTTCACAAGTCTGGCCTGAACAGCCCTGGAAGGTGCAGAAGTAATACACGGTTAATGCCAGGAACATGGCAAGCTGACAGAGCTTGCAGCTGTCCATCAGAGCCTCAGGTGAGGAGGTGCAGTCTTTCCTCATAACTTTCCTCCCTGCATTTTCCATCTTTCCATCAAACAAAGCTGAACCTCCCTTTCAGCCAGAAGGGGATCAAGTGGAGCCCTGAGCACCCATTTTGGGGCTGAAGTGGGAACCCCCAGTGTGGGAGCAGCCAGGGATGCCGTGGTCCCAGCAGGCCAGGTCCATATTTACCTCCAGCACAGCGGGGCTGCCACGCACGGCCATGCATTGCCCTCTGCGGGAGCACAGCCGCCCTGCAAGCCGAGCCTGCCCGTGCTCCAGGCATGGAACAGGCTTTTCCTGCTGGGCTTCTGCCGTTCGGGAATCACAGAGAGAGTTTCTGTAGTGTCCTGCCCAAAAAACATCTGGTTTGGACTGTGAGGAGAAGCAGCACCCTCATCCCCTAGGAGTATCCTAAGTGGTGCTGGAGAATTAAACCCCTTTTATGCAGTGAGGCTGGACCCTTCATCCATCCTACTTCTGGGATGTATTTGCTGTACTTTCTGCTTACAAAACACACCCAGCACCCCTCACCCCATCCTTCCCAGTGCTCCCCAGTCAGGGTCCAGGTCCATCCTGACTCCCCCTCCTGTGCCGGTCCCGGCCAGCAAGCTGGATTTGCAACCTCTTGCTTGGATGTGAAGCGATGTGCAATTTCAGGCCTCTCCCCGCTCACAGGGTGTCTTAAGCTATGATTAAGAGCTAAATTACAACCAGGAAGCTGTCCTGGCTGAGAACCGCAAGATTCGGGGAGGCACCTATTAAAGACGGTGGAGTCCAACGAGTACAACGTGTACCTCAGGAGAGGGGCAGCAGATCCCAGCCAGATGGGTCAGGGGGGTTCTCATCAGCAAGGTTGTTCCTGAGGACAAGGCTGCATTGCCACTTAGACAAGAAGCATTTTACTGGCTCTTAAAGAGGGATGAACAATGGCCTGGTGAAGCATCAGACCTCCCCTGGACCCCACCAACATTTTCCTCTCAACTGCTCAATCCATGCGACTGTAGAATCATAGAATCATAGAATCATTATGGTTGGAAGGGACCTCCAGGGTCATCAAGTCTAACCTTTATCCCATCATATTCCTAACCATTAGATCATTAGACCATGGCCTCAAGTGCCTCATCAACCCGTTTTTTGAACACCCCCAGGGACGGTGACTCCACCACCTCCCTGGGCAGCCCATTCCAGTGCCCAACTACCCTCTCAGTAAAGAACTTCTTCCCAATATCTAACCTAAACTCCCCCTGATGGAACTTGAGGCCATTAGCATCAAAAGCATTGAGGAGCCAAGTGCTGGGAGCTCCCTCCTCCCTGCAGGGTTTCGGTGGGGTGGAAGGAGGTGGCGCGGGGACGGCTGCAGTGGGGAAGCTGAGGAAAAGTCTGCCCAGGTGCCAGCAAGGCAGCTTCCAGCCCAGGGAAAGCTTCCCACTCTTCCCGCACATTCTGCAACTTCTTATGCTGATTCACTTCACAGAATTTACTTTTGCCCCGCTAGATGCCACTAAACCTTCAAATTAATCCTCCCATTACGGGACTTCCTTTGATGTCAAAGGGGGAATTTTTTTTTATGGCAAAGGGGGATTTTTCCCCCTGGTGTAATTATTCCTATTTATTTTTATTTTTTTTTCCCCTTTTTAGGCACAAGAGATTCCTGCCAGATGCATGACTTGTGGAGGCAGCTCCCACACGAGGTATTTATATATTTATATGTATATGATGGGAACGTAGTATTGAAAGACCTGAAGTTTCAGGCAGAAGATAAAGGGAATTTCCCATTTCCTATTTGTTTCGGTGGAAGTCATCCAGGAAGAGTCTGCAGCAGGACCTAAAGCTGCGAGATACAACACTGAAAATTAACTCCTTAAGATAAACATGTCCAGGGAAAACATCTGCTATTTAGCACTATCACTGAGCAAGTTTTGAGGCCTGGGAATGATTCCTGGCACTGCTTAAATTACAGGGATGGGGAAAGCGGATCCACTCCAGCCCTGCAGGCACTTCCCGTTGAGCATCTCGGGTACTACTGGAATTGCTGGGCTGAGCATCCCAGCATAGGGCCAGAAGCGTTGGATGATGCTCAGGAAGCTGGCAACTGTGGGCACTGCTAAGGCAGCTTTCTGTAATGGCTGATAACAATGGAACAGGAGGGTTTATCCAGAGTTTTGGTAAGTTTTTATGAATTACTAGGAAAAAAGGGCATACAATTGCAGAGCTCTTTACTAAAAATGTTATGAAATTGTCTATCTAATTCAGAGGCAAAGCGTGTTCTTGCTAATAAATCATTGCATAGAAAGTGTAAGCTCTTTTCCCAGCATAACATGGGTCCCTCCTGGGAATGGAAAATGAGCCCTGGGAGGCATCAGCCAGCTGTGCCCTGGTAGCTCAGGTCTGTGTGATGATCCCTTGCTGCTGTGCCGTGGCTTTGATCCTCTCCCGGAGTGCCTGTGCCCAGTCTTGTCCCCTCTCCAGCAGAGTGGACCTGGTCTCCATCGCTGTCAAGGCAGTGATTTCAGGAGGGAGCTGGGGAACCAGACCGGCTTGGACCAGCGCATCCTGAAATTTGGCTGCAGAAGCTGGAGCTAAGCAACACCGGGGTGTGCTGGAAAGGAGACAAAGGGCAACAAAACTTTGGACAGGTGCAGGACCCAAACTGGAGGTGTTGTAGGAGCAAAGGGAGAAGTGATGCTCCCGTATCCCGACCACGGCTGTCCTTACCTGCCTGGCTGTGAGTAGTGGTAGTGAGCAGCCACGGCGGAGTGGGGGCACAGCAGGTAGTGGTTCTCCTCCCAGCAGCGCTGCATGGCTCGTGTGATGTCCACATCAGAGGCTGAGCATGAGCGTAGGGTCTGGGAGAGCTGCAGCCCCAGGGGGAAATGGGGAGGTTTGCTTGGGGCATCACCACACCACGTGTGCCCAGCTGGGCTTGTGCCACTGGCACACAACAAAGTGGTTCTAAATAGGGAGCCTGGAGGATGGGGTTCCATAGGGATTGAAGGAAAAGGGGTTGCTGCTGCAGCTGAGGGATGAGGCACTGCTGGAAATGGCCATGGGGCCAGGGTGCGAACGAGGGGTTTCCATCCCCAGGTGCTGGACGTGAGTGAAGAGGAGCTGAGACTCAGCTCCTCAGCTCTGTGCTGCTATTTGCATGCTCTGTGGGAGTTTCTGAGGGCTTGTAAAACCCACCTCAGTGTAATAGCTCTTCTTTCTTTTAATAATGCAATTTTATAGCATTTATTTTCCTGCTGAGCAAGCAGGAGCGGGAGCTGGGTGAAGAATGCTCAGGGGGACAACTCGTGTTGAATGTGAAGAGGCAGGACTTTGCATATGGCCAAAGACCCTCTCAATTCAAACGTTTTGTTTTCCCTTGTATTTCTCTCTGCTCTATGTTTGTACTCCCATTTGTCACAGCACCGAGGGTGAACTGCAGCACCAAACCCAGCAGACCCACTCCCAAACACCATGATGAATTGGTACCGGCACCCACTGCACGGTGCCTTGGTGCATGGCCAATGCTGACACTGGAGTAGCCAAGGATGGGGTGGTTTCATAGCCTACTTAAATAATTGTAAGCATTTTTTTAACTAGCTTTGCAAAGAAGAAAGAGGTTTCTTGTAAAAAACATAATTTAAAAGGCTTTTATAACATCTCCATGCACACACATTGATATAAAACTTCTGCTCTGGGAGCATGCTTAGATTTCTTGTTGGAAACTCCCCACTATAGAATCACAGAATGGTTT